>BJBW01004214.1:986-66847 GCA_004320125.1 Scolopax mira
CATTCAAGGTGAGGCTCGATGAAGCCCTGGGCAACCTGGTCGAGTTGGAGGTGTCCCTGTGACTGCAGGGGGGTTGGACTAGATGACCTTTGAAGGTCCCTTCCAAACCAGATGATTCTATGATTCTAAGTACTGTGTCCAGTTTTGGGCCCCTTACCACAAAAAAGACATTGAGGTGCTGGAGCAGGTCCAGAGAAGGGCAACAAAGCTGGTGAGGAGTCTAGAAAGTAAGTCTTATGAGGAAAGGCTGAGGGAGCTGGGGTTGTTTAGTCTGAGGAAAAGGAGGCTGAGGAGAGATCTTATCATGCTTTATAACTACCCGAAGGGGGGTGTAGAGAGGCGGGGGTCAGTCTCTTCGCCCAGGTCACAGGAGATAGGACAAGGGGCAATGGCTTCAAGTTGTGCCAGGGGAGGTTTAGATTGGATATTAGGAAACATTTCTTCATGGAGAGGGTTATTGGGCATTGGAATAGACTACTCAGGGAAGTGGTTGAGGCACCATCCCTGGAGGTGTTCAAAATATGGGTTGTTGTAGTCCTTAGGAATATGGTTTAATGATTTTTATCAAGGTTAGGTTGATGGTTGGACTAGATGATCTTTAAGGTCCCTTCCAACCTAGACAATTCTATGATTCTATGCCAAGACATGCTGCTAATGAGACTGGTAAAGGGCCACCCAAGTGCAGTGTCCCAGCTAGATGTTTCAGAGCTAGTCCTTCTCCCTACTACACTCTCCTCACTCTCCTTTAAACAAAGTACATTCTCCCTCTCACCCCCTTCTTTCTCTTTTAGTTCTTTCTCTACTTACCTTCCTTCTACTTTTCACTCTCCACATTTCTTTCAAAATGGCAAAATGTTGGAGTTTGCTTCTACCAAAGGTTAAAAGGCATGTTAATGTTAATAATTCTCTAACTACATCATTGCAAGCCAATCAGATTGTTCTGCAAAAACTAGCCAAACTGTTCCTTTGCAAAAACAACATCTTAGTTTTTCTTACAATCTCTCCCCTTTCATTTTCTAAATCTATTGCTGTTTGCACTCATTTAGTGCACTAATAGTCCCATCAAAAATTTCTAAATTTGAAAGCATCAATTCACACTCATCTTTTTTCTTGTTCTTCTCTCCACATTGAAACATTTTTCCAGGATACAAAGGAAGGTCAGCTTCCATTAGTCTTGTTAGAGCAGTTTCAATCAATTGTTGAACTAACCCTTGTATACAGGGAATGATACAACATCCTACAGCCACTAATACTCCTGCTGCTATTATGAGAGAAGTAACTATTGATACTACCATACCTTTCCATTTCCCAAACCAGGAATACAGCCAACCTGTCAGTGAGGTGTCTATTCCAGAGTTCTCAGATAACTCATCAGCTAAAGTGGCGAAAGGCTTTAGGTATAGTGGAGCTGTATTGTTTGGGATGAAGGTGCAGCACTGATTCCCTAACATCATGCACAGACCTCCTTTCTCCACTAAGATCATATCCAGGGCAATCCTGTTCTTCCATGCCATTTGGCTGGTTACATCCAATTGTTCTGCCATTCCTTTTACTGCATCTCTGGAATAATTAATAAACCTTTGTTGTTTGTAATAAATATAATTTATCCAATCTATATTTTTGTTTATGGTAACCCACCAGAAAAAGACAGATTCAAATCCTGCTCCAATCTGATTCTTTGCTTTGTATTCATCTGGGACTCCTCTAGGGACTCCAACAGAATCTCTGTATATTCGTTCAAAGGGTACACCTAAACTACTTCTTACTCTCTTGACTAAACTCAGGGATTCTGTTTCTTTTCCAAATACTAGAGTGAATGGGATTGACAATGACATTATTCTGCGTGTACCTTTCCAGTTAGTCAGCAACACCGACCACAAGATCTTCTCTCCACAATACCACTGGAGGCAGTCATAACACTGAGAGGTTTCCCATCGCATCCCTGGTCACACTCAGAATCTCAGTGCACAGGGTAAATTCCCTCCCAGGGTTGGTAGCATTCACACCCTGCGCGAGAAGCATGCTGGATTTCCACCAGTTGCTGTGGAAAATACTGGTGGCACTTTAACATCTCTAGACCTCAAGGCAGGAAAGCAAATGACAAGTCTTCTTTCCCCAGGTGGTCTTCTCTTAATATAATGCTACCATATACCACATTCCTGGGGAACCTTTTTTCCACACCAAGGGAAAGGCGACGATCTGGGCTGTGGGCCTTCCTGAAGCACAAGCATAACAATTGCTTTAGTTCAAACTATTACAGTATATTTTACCCATTCTATGCAAGAGTTAGTCTCACCTTGTCTAAGATCTTTGATCTTTCTTGGTAACCATTACCAAGGCTGGATCATTCAGTAATTTTCACTGTTGTGTTGCTGAGAGTTTAGTCTTAGCTGGGAATTTGTTTAGCAGGGAGTTTAGTCCTAGCTGGGAATTTAATCTTAGCTATCCCTTCCACTTGACTGCTGTTTCCCAATACTGCTATTCTAAATCTTCCCCTTGCATCTCTTCTGGATGCATCTGCTCCTATTCCATATACTCAGCCATGTCATCGGCCTTATAGTTATTAACAGAGGATTACATTCTAAAAGGCCACACTCTGGAGAAGGTGATGCTTTGTAAAAACTTACTCTCTTTTTGAGAGGGCAATAATAAGAAGACCTGATCCACTCATCATCAACAGTCCACCCTCCAAATTGGGCAGTCCACCACACATCACTCCAGGATGTGTAGAATGAATGTGGAATGAACCTTGTCAGATCCTACTGTACCACAAGTTCAGGGCCACAGATACTTGTTCTCACTACTCAATTGTCTCTGGGCCTCTCAATCCCAACACTTCAGTACTTGAGAAGCATCAAAATGTATGGTCTGTGATTTTTAGTGATATTTATGGTAAGCACACTTGGATAATTTGGGTGTGCACGCCAGCTTACTGGCAGGAAGCACAAGACCGTTCTGAAGACCAGTATCTTCACAAAATGCTTCTTGAAAGTCATGGCATACACAGATTTATAGCTCCTGATGGGATCCTGTCGTCCCAGCCCATGGCTTACTGCCCTTTAGGGTTACTCGTCAGTCAGTAGGAGGTACCGTCTGCTGTTCTACTAAGTCTGTCGGCAGGGGTTCAACTGGTCCTTTTAGCTAGGTGTAAGCCTTTTTCCACTGTCCTTACTGCTGTTTCAGTGGTGAGAAGTATTTGGAATGGTCCTCCACACTCCGGTTGGAGATTACTCTCCTTCCAGGATTTGACTAGTATGCAGTCCCCTGGTTTATACAGACGGACAACAAATTCCAATGGCAGAGTTTGAGCCTTTAGTCCTGAGGGAAGAGAAAGAAGATGATAACCCCAGTATACATTTCTTAAGAAACATGTCCTTAGTTTCAAATATGGGCACACCTTGTCTACCTCCAGTGTCAGGTAGTCCAAAAAGCATTTCATAAGGCAAGAGACCAGTATCTTTTCTAGGGGAGGTCGAGATTCTTAATACTGCTATTGGTAGACACTTACTCATGGCAATTGTGTTTCAAGAACTAATTTAGATAGTTGCCTGTTAATGGTTTGATTAATTCTTTCAAACTCGCCAGATGATAAAGGGTACCAGGGAGTGTGATGATCCCATGTTATCCCTAAACTTTCCATCACCCCCTGTAACACCTTAGACATAAAAGTACTTCCTTGATCTGAATCCACAATTTTCCACTATTCCATACCTGGGAATTATTTGCTCTGACATCACTCATCACTCCTGCAGCTGCTGTGGACACTAAAGTTTAAGCTCCCACACATCCAGTAAGATGATCTACAAGAACTGAAAAGGTACTTAAATCTGCTTCTTGGTGGTAGTTCAGTAAAATGGACTTGTATACTTATGAACTTAACCCTGGTTATCATCCTCCTGGGAGTTGTTTTCTAAGGGTCTTCTTATTTATGTTCTTACAAATCATACATCTTTCACAAATTTGCTTTGCTACTGTGACAAAACACCCATATTTCTGCAAAACTATGTAACACGTTGCTTTTGTTCCCCAGTTACTTCCCTGATGCAACACCCCAGTTATTTCTCTAATCATTTGTTTGTTAGCCATTTCCCTTCCATCAGATAGATGCCATCTTTCTCTACTGCCCCTATTTCTGTCATTGCTGCCTTTTCTTTTTCCATTAATATCAATGGGGTCGTTACTGTTGGTACTTGAGGAACAAGATTATAAATCCTAATTGTATCCAGCCTAAAGGTTGCCTCTTTTGCCACCTTGTCCATTAATCTATTTCCTTTTAACTAAAATTGCTTCATACTTTAATATTCTTAAATTGATTAGCAATTTTCCTGTGGTTTGGGCTAAAATAGTTTTTACTTGGTGGGGGAGCCAACTTCTATCATTCCCGCAAAGGTAAGCTTTCTGCCACTAAGAAAGCAGTTGCTGCTACTACCTGTACACATTCTGGCCACCCTCAGGAGAATAGATCCTTTCGACCAGAGCATCAGTCAATCACCATCAGATCTCAAACATTACAGATATACGTGGTATGAACATTAACTGGTTTGTATGACTAATTACTTAATACCTATCCTAAGCAGTGTGCAGAGAAGAGCTGGACTCGAAGTGGGCGTGAGAGGTCTGAAAAGTGCCTTATTTCCCCCCACAGACCACCTCTGACATCGAGTTCAGGTGGGTGCATGCCAGTCTCCCAAACTTTGGGGCCCAATGTGACCCTCTGCCTGCAGCCCACCCAACCCCTGCTTTCCCCTGCAGCCCCCACCACCCTCCTGCCCACCCTCTGCAAAACCAACCAAAATGGTTTCTGCTCTCAGTCCCTAAACCACATCACTTAGTGCCCCTTTCTGAGATCCAAACCCCATTTGCTAAGTCTCTGCTCAAGTCCCCAAAATGACGAGCTCCATCCCTGCTCCTGAGCTCAAACCCACACAACTCCCTCTTTCTCTGAGCCCCAAAACCAGCCACACGAGGATGTGGACCCGGTCTCCATGTCGGGCCCCAAAGCAGCTCACCCTCTCTGCTTCCTCACTCTCTCTGCATCCTCCCAGGCCCATGCCGAGGGGCAGGGGGAGCGCAGCCACCCCACAACCCGGCATCCCCAGAGCCCCAAAGGCAGTTTCGGGGAGCGCTGGGCAACTGCAGAGGGACCGGTCCCGCGTCTCTGCAGAGCGGCACCGGCACGGCCCGGGCACCGCTTTCGGCTTTGTTTCTCCGGCAACGCCAGCACTGCACCCTAAAGCCCCCCCAGGCCGAAGAGAGCGCACGATGAGCCGGGCCCAGCCACACCACTCTGACCCTACAGCACCCCCCTCAGCTTCCCCTTTCCACCGGTCCCACACAGGGCCCCGCCCCTCCTCCTTCCGCCGTCACCCTTCGGAGCCCCATCAGGCTGCCGGCCGCCTTCCCCGCCCCCGCTCACTTCGAGACAGTCCAGCAGGCCGCCAGGCCCTGCTTTCCACCCGGGCCGCGCCGCGCTGCTGCAATTTCCTGCTGGCCGCCATCTTCCCCAGCGCCCTGCGATTCCGGAGCACCTCGGCCCGCCCGCGCTGCACGACCATTGGTCACGGTTCGGCGCCCACCCCCGTCGTTGGGAAGCCTCGCTCCATTGGTCTGTCGTGCCGTTAATCCCCACCGCATCCCACCCCGGCGAGCGTCCGACCAATCGAAGCGCGGTACCCGCGCTGTGTTTGGCCAATGCTCCTGCCCATCGCGCGGTCGCCATGGTGACGACACCCCGGCCGAAGGTGCAGGGCCGTGGCGGCTCGGGAGGCAGGGCCTGTGAGGGTGCGGGACCGGGGCAGGCGGGGGGGCGGGGCCGAGGGGTGACCGGTGTTTTCCCCGCTGCAGGGCCGGCTTTTGGTCCAAAGTCTCGAACTGGGACGACCAGTGCCCGTTACCGCGGTCTCTGCTGTGACCTTGCGAACAGAAGCCAGTACTCGGGGCGAGCGGGTGCGGGGCGCATGCGCAGTACAGTGCAAACCATGGGACTGCAGGTATCTTACTGGTGGCCACGGGGACCTTACTGGTGGCCAGGGGGATATCACTGGTGGCCGGGGGACCTCGCCGGTGTCCACAGAGACCTCACTGGGGACCACAGGGACCTTGTTAGTGACCACGGGGGCCCAAAGCTTGACACAGGGACCTCACTGGTGGTCTCAGGGACAGCTGGCCGCAGGGACCCATGGATAGCCATAGTAATGGTGGCCACACGTGTTGTCGTGTTGAGGTGCACTGAGGTGTGTTGTGTGTACAGACCTCTAAAATGGAGATTCCAATTGCAGGCTTACCCACAGGCATTAAAAAAATCAGGACACAGCAATTGACTCAGGCAGCAGACTATCAATTTAAACCACAGTTTGAAGGGGCTTTACCTTAGAGGTTGCTGAGTCTGGTGAACTGTAGGAACCAGGGCATGGCCCATCTCTGGTTTGCAGAGAAACACCTGGGGAAACCTTGCCCAGGGTCTCCTTTCCTTTCCCATGCAGTGGCTGGTCCACCTGGAAGATGGCCAACCATCCACACGTGTGCAAGTACACTTAGACTCTGAGGATGGGTCTTTTGCGGCCACCCCCCAGGCCCTCGGGTCCCTCAGACCCTACATACTGGCCATCTACTACTCAGCAGCTGGTCCAGTCTGAGGTTCACCAGCTGGTCAAAAGTACAGGCTTGGAATGGGGAGAACAGTTGCAACAATATGATTTAATATTGGAAATACAATTTAATAAGTGTATAGGACAGACTGCAGTGATGACATGAGATGCTCAGGCAGGCAAGCATACCTGGCACTGCTTACATGCCACTGTTCTTTCTGTTTTCCAGTGCTTGTTCCTCCCCTCATCCCTCCCTACATCCGTTCTCTTAAACATCCAGTATGAAGTTTCATACAATCCCTAGGTTGTGCTGTGTGCCGTCCCCAAATGCACCATCGCTCCTTCCCCCCTCTGCATCCCACTGTTACATCAGTAGATCATTGCCCTTAGGCTTCATGACATTGCCAAGAAAGAGAATGTTGTCTTTAGTAAGTCACCTTGGTGGGCTTTGCTGAGCAGGAAGAGGAGTGGAAACAGTTTGTGTCAGAGTTGCTGCTTCTTGTCTGATTAGATAGGTTCAGTTTTTGGAAGTGCATATTGCACTAAGGACAGGGAGGTGTGTGCAGCAAAGGATACCATGGTTGTCTTACAAGGCACCATAAGCTTGTCCCTGATAGGGGTGAGCTCACTCCTGGGCACTGGAAAAAAAGAAGCATCAGTTGGTCTGTGCAAAGCAGGTGTCAAGGTAAAGTGTGTGACCCCCCCAACCCCGATTCAGACATGTCTGAATGCAGGGAGCCACTAGCCTGACTCGCTCCTGATCTGTTGGGATGGGTTGGGTTATGTTAGGGTTAGGCAAAACAGATCCCAAGGACACAGTGCTTGAATGGGGTCTCAGAAATCCCCCTAGCTCTGGACAGATGCAGAAGAAATTACCTATAGCCAAAAAAAGGGAGTGCCAACTGAAGATACAGAAAGGATTGTGCAAAGTTGAACCATGCAGCTGGTGCCAGCAGACGTGAGCAAGGTTAAAATATGGGTAGACAGGGACAAAATGAGGGGCTGAGCAAAGAGGCAATGCCTCACTGAAAGCAAGGAGACAGGCATTGAAAAATCATTTTGCACTTCCAAAACCTGCAAGCTCTGTGGATAGCTGTGCATGCAAAGAAGCAGGGCACCTCAGGTGGCATGGGAGGTTCTCAAGGACATAGGCTGTATCCAAGACTACTAGCTTCTGGCTCTGAAGAAGGAAGAGTTAAGAGGCCATGATAGAGTGTCTGGACATATAGCACAGATATCAAACCATCCTGGAATATGTCATCATGCACCTGTAGCTTGGAAGGACTTTGTCCCTAGCAGCATACAAGGGGCTTCATGGAGGAATTGAGGTGGAAATGAGGAGACAGCAAATATCTCCAGAGCTTCTTTCTCTAGAACTGAGCATCAACCAGGACTGTCAGCTCAGGGTGGCATGGAAAGCATGTCTCAAACTGGAGATGCAAAGCTTTTGGCCTCTGGTGAGAAGGAGAAGACAATCAGCAAACACATTTAGGTGTCTTCAGTACTGACTGGGGGAGGTTGGACAGCGGAGGTTGGCAGATGGGAGGATGTGACATGCATGGAAAAGAATGAACTTGGAAGAAGAGTGGATGGAGAGGAATAAGGGTGATCTGTGGGGAAATGGAAGAAACCTAAGGGTGCATGGAAGGAAAGGGAAAGAATCTAATGGCACATGGGGCTGATCTGGACCCTCTACTGCACTCAAACCTCCTTTCTTGCCTCAAAATGCCCCTTCCTCACTCTAGTCCCATTTTCTCCACAAAAACACCCGAAGGACCTCACTGACCCTCTAGACTCTGACCCCCACGCCCCCTCCCCTTCCCTTCCTGAACGCGCCCAAAACATTCCCTCCCGCGCCTTGAGGCCCCGGCTCACACTCCTTTCCCCACCCTCCTTGGCCCTTCCCGCGCCCGGGCGGTCCCACACGGTCCCGCCCCTCCCGCCCCTCCCCTCCCGCCGCAGCCGCCGCTGGGTCTGGGCCTGGGGAGGCGGTGGGCCGGGGGGGCCGCGCCGGGGCGGGCGCCAGGGCCATGCTGGGCAAGGACTACATGCTGGCCATCGTCCTCGTCAACTGCGACGGTCAGCCGGGGCTGAGGGTGGGGCGGGGACGGGGGTGTTGCTAGAGTAGCCGGGACTTGAGGGGCCGGGACTGGGGGGGTCGGAGCGCCGGACCGGGGCCGGGGCGCTTAGCCGGGGCTGGGGAGGCCGGGGCTCGGGGCTCAGAGTGAGGAGCTGGAGAGGCCGGGACTCGGGGCCGGGGCCCAGGGGCCGGATCGGCGGCCTCGCCCCGGCGCTGTCCGCGGTGCTGAGTGGGCGCCGTCTCCCCGTCCCTCCCAAGGTCGCGGGGGCACCGCCGCCCCCAGTCCCCTCCCGCGGGTCGCGGGTCCCGCGGGGCGCTGGGTGCGGAGCGGGGCATCACCACACAGCGCCCCGGCCCTGCGGATTTCCGGCTGCATTCCCAGGAGCGGAGCGTGCTGCTGCGCTGCACCAGCGGATTGTTTCTGTGACCTCCAAGGCTTGTAGTGCAGGGAAGAGGGTTAGGCTACCCCACCTAGCTGAAACCCTCCAAGGACATTTTCCTCCTCCCAGACCCCAGTGTTGTGTTCCCAACCCCTTTCCCTGACCAAGTTGGGAAGAAGCCAGTCTCAGATACCATGGACCGTTGGCCAAAGGCTGGGGACCGCATGCTGTCAGGGAGAGCTTGGGTGCCTGTGCCCTCTGCACCCCTGTCGGGGTCACCCCATCCCTCCAGGTGCCAGTGACGTGCTGCCTGCCTTGAGCACTCACCTGGGGTCTGCGTCTACCTGTATCCTCTCTGGCGTCATGCCAAGCCTTCCCTCTCCATGCTTCTGTCCTGGGCCCAGCCATGCTCCCAGAGGCCACTGCAGGACCCTTTCACTGCTGAGTGAAGCTGCTCACTTCACAGGGCACCCTGCAGCTGCGTGGGGGTGGGGTGGTGTCTGTCCATCCCCTGTTTCCCCCCATCCCCTTGCTTCACACTCTCCCTCTGCACAGACAACCTCTGGAGCGACCAGAGCCTGGAGACAGATCCCGACCTCCCCCCAGGCTGGAGAAAAATCCAAGACTCTCTGGGCACCTACTATTGGCATGTACCAACTGGCACAACGCAGTGGCAGCACCCTGCACGCAACCCCAGCCCGGGAGGGCACCTGGAGGCTGATGGAAAGGAGACATTTCAAGGAATGGTAGGGGATGTGGGCAGGGTGGTGAGGGCTGGTGTTGGATCTTACCTTCTGGCAGGACCCTGATGAAGGGCCCTTTGGGCATCACTGCTTGGAGCAGGCCTGTCTGTCACCCCAAGATCCTGCTCTGCCTATTCCTGGCCAGAGTTAAGCCTCTTGAAAGGCTACAGTGTGCCCCATGTTGGCCTCATCCTGGCTACGTGAGATGCTCACAAGCTGAGGTGCTGCTGTCCTGCAAGGCAGGGATCCTACCTGGTGCTTCCTGACTGCCTCTCTTGCTGCCCTCACACCTTTTCTCTTCTCTCCCAGGACTGCCAGATCCCCAGGACAAAGCACTCAGCAAAGGACAGGCCCATTCCCAGCCCCATGGCTTCACTGTCCCGGAGGTAAGGCTGCCCACATGCTCTGCTGTTTTGTGGGGCATGATTGTGTCACCCCACCATAGCAGGCCCACACGTTGGAGCCAGCAGGACCATATTAGTTACCTCCATGGAATGCTTCCCGGCTGGTGGCATTTGGCGAAGGGGGGGGTGGCCTGCTGGTGCCAGGGTATCCTGGTGCTTCTCTGGGTGCTGTCTAGTGGAAGCCATCCTCTCACCACCTTGTTCCTCTGCAGGTCCTCACTGCCCTGGCATGGAGATGACTTCCAGCACAGCACAGATCCTGGCTCCAAGGTACCACACATGGGGGCTTCATTGTGGGCTTGAGCTGGCAGAGGAGGTGTCAGGAAACAGTTGGGATGGGGGTGACTGTTCTGGCTGGGCATTGAAGCCCCACGTGTCTCTGCTCAGTGCTTTGCTGTGCGCTCACTGGGCTGGGTGGAGATCCCCGAAGAGGACCTGGCACCTGGAAAGAGCAGCATCGCTGTCAACAACTGCATCCAGCAGCTCTCCAACAACAAGGGCTCTGTGGAGAACCGGGATGAGGTGAGAGCCTGGGACAGGCAGGCAGGTCCCACCCTGGGGCCACTGCTGCTGAGGCTAGTTTGTCCCCACTGATAGGGACTGTGAAGCATGTGTGGGGGGGAGAAGGAGGGAATGGGGCCAGCAGGGACAAGTACCAGTGGCAGCGTCAACTCTCTCCACATTGGGCATCCATGTGCTGGTCCCAAGTATGGGGCAGGTGGATCTGACGGGGCTGTCCCATGGGAACAATGCCAGGGGTGCCTGGCTGGGCTGTCCCCACACATAGGAATGGTACTTGGGGGGGGGGGGGGGGGGGGGGGGGGGAAATGTGTCCCTACACATAGGCTGGGACCTGGGGAACTTCTGACCATCTGCAGGGCCAAGACTTGGTAATGATCTTGAAGAAGGACACCATGAGCCTAGTGGACCCCCTCGACCACAGCCTCATCCACTGCCAGCCCATCCTCAACATCCGTGTCTGGGGTGTTGGCTGCAACAACGGCAGGTGCTGGGGACCAGGGCAGAGCTGGGGGCTGGGGGGAGGCTCTGTTCGCTGAGGGGGAAAGGCACCCAGCAGTGACCTGTCCCCTGTCCTCTCTCCCTGACTGCTGCCACGGCTGCAGGGACAGGTAGGAGGGCAACAGGGCCGGGGGGGGGCAGCATGGGGAGGGGTCTGTGTCTACTGGGGTCTCACTGGGTTGCTTGTGGCCTTGCAGAGACTTTGCCTTTGTGGCCAGTGACAAAGACACCTGTGTCCTCAAGTGTCACGTCTTCCACTGCAATGTGCCTGCCAAAGGCATTGCCAAGGCCCTGCACGAAATGTGCTCCAAGGTGGGATCCAGGGGCCCTGGTGGGTGTGGGGCATGGCCTGGGGGGTCACAAGGATGAGAGGAGGCACCAGAATCACAATCTCTTGCAGATTGTGGCTGAGCGAGCTGTAGCGAGCAGTGGGCAATCATGCATCACCATGCTGGGGTCCATCTCCACCGAAGACCTGCCGCTGCAAGGTACTATTCCCCTGGCACTTGGGCAGTGGGATGGCTCAGTGGCCAGAGCCCTTTGGCCTACCCAGCTGTGTCCTCTGGGTCCTTGGGGATCAGGGAGAGATGGTGGGGTCCCTCAGGGGGCCCTCCCACCTTTACTGTCCTGGCAGTGGATATCCTGGAAGCAGTGAGGCAGTCGATGCAGACCTACGAGGCGCTGTATATTGGCAGCCTGCCTGTACCCAGGGCCATGGGTAAGTGCTGCTTGCCCTGCCACAGTGGGGGTACAACTGAGGCCCCCCTGCCATGGGGCTGGCTGACAGCACCCTGCCTGTGCTGCACCTACAGTTGGGGCAGGGGCCAATGGTATAGGGTCTCTCACTCCCCAGGGATGGATGTACTGAATGAGGCCATCGAGAAACTGACGAGGGGCCCCGGGCGGGAGCACTGGACACCCTCCTTCATCCGCGTGTCTGACACGGCCATGAGGGTGCACCCTGTGCAGGTGGGGAGCGGGGAAAGGGAGGTCCAGCTGAAGTGGGCACCCTGCTGCCACCGGGGTGGCACAGGTGACCCCCATGGCAGAGGGGACCTGGCAGGGGTGGCAGGGCTGCCCGCACTGTGGCCAGGGGTGGATAAGCCCACGGGATCCCTCTAGGAGGATGAGGATGCAGCGCACATCTGGGAGTGCCAGGTGCGGTATGTGACCTTCCTGGGAGTGGGCCGGGACGCCCACACCTTTGCACTCATTGTGGACACGGGGCGACGCTTCCAGTGTGCAGCCTTCTGGTGCGAGCCCGATGCTGGCACCATCTCAGAGGCAGTGCAGGCAGCCTGCATGGTAAGCAGGAATGATGGGACATCCCCTGATTCCCCCGGCTTCTCAGCCCCCTGGGGACACCTGAGGGAAGAGGCGAGGGCTTGGGCTGGGGGCTGAGGTGGGACTCTGGGGAGTCCTGGGGGGGGGAGGCCCTCCCTGGGGAGGGCAGCAGGGGCTGCACAGGACCATGTCCAACACACAGCCATGCCGTGTTGGTTTGTGTCCAGCCCTATGGTAATGCCATGTAGCGCCCAACCCCAGGCAATGCCATCTTGTGTCCCAGCCCATGGTGATGCCATCCTGTGTGTTACCCTACAGGCATGCTGGGCTGTGTCTGACCATGGTGACACCATGTTGTGTCCCAGCCCATGGCCACACCATGTTGCATGTGACCCTACGGCCACACCACATTGCCTCCAACCCCACGGCTATGTTGGCTTGTGGCTGACCCCCGCGTCCACGCCTTGGTGTGTCTGATGCCCCAGCTATGCCATGACGTGTGCGACCCCCATGGCAGTGCCAAGTCACATCCCATCCCACAGCCATTCCCTGTCCCTTCTCTCCTCCCAGGTGCAGTACCAGAAGTGCCTAGTGGCCGCTGCACCAGGGACAAAGCCGAAGGGTGCGACAGGCCGGGACGGGCCTGGCCCAACGGCCTCGGGGAACGCCGCCAGCGGGGGCAACGGCGGCCCGGCAGGGGCCGGTGCCCGCAAGCGAGGCCTCTTCTCCTTCCTGGAGGCCTTCCGCCTCAGGCGAGCCCTCCTCCACACCCCATAGCGGGTCGGGGCCGGGGGCCGGGTTAGGGGCCGAGGCCCGCGGCCCAAGACCCCGGCCGCGGCCCCCGGCCCCGCCCTCGGCCCCCGGCCCCGGCGGGGTGGGGCGACTGGAAGCCCCGCCCCTTCCCGCCCTGATCCCGCCCGCCGGGCGGAAGGGGCGGGAGCGGGCGTGACGTGGCGGGATGGCGGAGCTCTACGTGAAGCCTGGTGAGGGGGCGCGGGTGGAGCTCCGGGCGGGGGGAACCGCACGGAGGGACAGCTCCCCCCCTCTCCCCCCGATCTGACTGTGCCCTTGGCCGCCGCAGGGAACCAGGAGCGTGGCTGGAACGACCCTCCCCAGTTCTCCTACGGGCTGCAGGCGCAGGCCGGCGGGGCCAGGCGGACGCCCCTCAACCGCCGCCCCCCGCCTGCGGGGGCCCCCCCAGGTCAGCATCCACAAAGCCCTCGCAAAGTCCCGCTGCGGGCGGGCCGGGGCCCAGCGCAGCCCTCCCCAACCCTGGGCTGACGGGGCGCCTCTCCCCTGCAGGTGCCCCCCTAGAACCGGGCAGCGCCGCTCCGGCTCCGCCACCCCCCTCGGCGCTGGGGCCGCCCCCCACTGGGTCCCCCGCTCCCGCGCCGCGGGCGGAGCGCGGCCGGCCCAGCCCCGCCGCCGGACCGCAGGAGGAGTGCGGTCTGCCCGCCGAGGCGGTCCTTGCGCCGCTGAGGGAGGCCCTGGCCGCCTGCCGACCCGTCGTGCAGGTGAGGCCCCAGCACCTTCCTCCGGCAGCTGCCCCTTTCCGGTAGCTCTTGGAGAGCCAACCCCGTCCCCGGGGGCTCCGTGGAGCTACTGGGGAGAGGGGGCGAAGGTCCCCCCCCCGTGCAGCTCATTTCTGCTTCCAGAAACAAGTGTGCGACGACATCGGGCGGCGTCTGACGGTGCTGGGGGACGCCTGGGCTCAGGGGAAGCTGTCAGCCCCAGTGAGGAAGAGGATGAGCCTCCTGGTGCAAGGTGAGTGGGCTGTGTCTGGGCCCTAGGGAAAGGAACCCTGGGGGAGGCTGAGCCGGCACCACTGATGGTTTCCCCTTTCCTGTCAGAGCTCCAGCAACAGCACTGGGATGCAGCTGACGAGATCCACCGCTCGCTCATGGTGGACCATGTCAATGAGGTGAGCCAGTGGTTGGTGGGCGTCAAGCGTCTGATCGCCGAGACAAGAAACCTGCCTGCTGCAGAGCCGGCCGTGGCGATGGATGGCACTGCCGAGGCTGAGCCTGGCCAGGAGGATCCCTGATGCCAGGGACAGGGGTGTGGACTGTGAGCCCCCACTGCCCAACAGGGCAAGCCTCTGCCTCCCGCTCCTTGCCCAGGAAAAGGGGATTTTAATCATGGTGACATTTTGGTGGTGATTCACTATGTGATGTTTAATAAATAGCACTAACCTGCCCCTGGCTGGAGCCTGCACTGGGGTTCTGGCACTTGACAGGTCCATGGTCTCTTCCAGAAGCAGCAGGAGAGATGACTGTGCCCTAGCTGGGCAAGGCTATCACCAAGGGGCCACACGACACGAAGGAAAGGAATGACTGTGGCAGCATCGCCACCAGTGCCCAGGTTGAGGCGACTGCAGTGCATTGCCCCTGTTAGCAAAGCCTGATTCCCCTCTGGCCTGGCCCTGGCAGTGGGGGAGGAGGGAGACCCACAGCAGTTGGCACATGGCCCAGCTCTGCTGGAGAAGGAGATGGGCCCTGTGCTTCTAGGCTGGGGAGGCTGACCTGGTGCCAGCCCACAGCACCCTGACACGATCAGGGTTTGTGCTGCAGTTAGAGCCTGTCCTGAGACAGCTCAGACCCAAGCTTGGGACCCAAAAGACCTAGGTGGCCACAGGGACATTCAGGGACAAACATCCCGGTGCTAGTGCTGTCCACCAGGTCAGGTAAACTCAGGGTATTAACATTCACGCTGGACAGCAGGGAGACTCCACTGTGCCACTCCCTCCTATGCTCACAGGAAGGTCTCACCAGCTGCCCCCACCCCAGTTGGGGCAGGCTGCAGGTGGCCCCCAAGCCTGGGAGCAAAACAGGGTTTGGAGTGGGTGAGGCTTTGCATTCACCACTTCCAACCTGCAGGGTCTCACGGCAGGAGGGGGAGATTCTCTGCACTCTCACAGGGCTCCTGGTGCTGCTGAGTTCCTCTTAGTTCCCCACCCTGGTCCTCTGAGGACTCATCAGTGCCCCAACATAGAGATGCACCAGGTCAGCACAGGGGTTTCATGGTGTTTATTGATCAAGCATGAGCTCCTAGGCAATTGCACCAGCCAGTTGTGCTAGAGCCTGAGGTGTCACACGTCCATCCCCAGCATCAGAGAGGGCTGCAGCCAGCTGGTCACAGTGCCAGCACCTCCA
Source organism: Scolopax mira (assembly GCA_004320125.1). Taxonomy (NCBI): domain Eukaryota; kingdom Metazoa; phylum Chordata; class Aves; order Charadriiformes; family Scolopacidae; genus Scolopax; species Scolopax mira. Next base: position 16,637 of record BJBW01004214.1, read on the forward strand.
CGAGGCCCAGGAACAGGCCCAGCCATGACCTGGAGACAGGGAGCTGGAAACTCAGATGTCCATCTCAAACTGGTCTTGATCTGCAAGGGTACAGAGCGATACAGGGCCAAGGTTAGGATGGGGCTGCCTTGTGTGCAGGCAAAAGGGGCAGGAGCTGGAACGCGTTGAGCCAGGATGCCCCCTTGCCCTTGCAGCCAAGCAGGAGCCCCGTTCCCCGAGCAGTGCAGAGGCAGGAGCTGTGCACCTGGGCTTCTCACCTGGCGTGGCTTCTTCGCGCTCATTCTGCTCCTTGAGCTCCTCCAGCTTGACGAGGCTGGACTGGACCAGGGATGTGACACCGGGGATCTGGGGCAGGCAGCAGGGAGGGGTCCTGGCCACGGGTGAATTCTTGCACTCCAGCAGGAACTTGCGGTCGTAGATGATGCGGGTACCTGCCAAAAGCAGGGGGGCTGTCAGGTACTGCTGGCTCCTGGGCTGCCCTGGTCTCCAAGCTCCATGGCCCAACCCTGGAGTAGGGGGTGGGACCCAGAACTTGGCCACAGCTCGAGGACATGGCTGGCTCTGGAGCCACTGTGGGGCTTCCCACAAAGCAGACTCCGACACCCTGCCAATCCTGCCCAGCAGCTGTTCCCCACAGTGTTCCTATCCCTGAGTCTCCTGGAGCTCTGCCACAGGACAGCACAGGGCGTCCAGCCTTGACATGGATGCCCTGTGGCAGCAGACACCACAGCCAGCCCTGGGGCACTGGGCACAGCCCCACTGCACCCTGCCCAGAGACGGCTGCAACAACAAATGCTGGGTGCCCCCCATTGGCACCCCATGGAGCTGTACCCAGGGATCAATTCCCATCGGCTCAGGCAGGGAGCCACACTGCTGTGCCATGCAGGAGGACAAGGGGCTGGGTTCGATGGGACCAGCCTGTGGGTGTACAGCCCAGGGCAGTGCTCCCCTGGGGCACATGCTGTACCCCCCCCCATGCCATGTCTGCTGCCCTGCAGCAGGACTAGGCCCGTCTTCCCCTGCCCTGCTGTCCCTGTGGCCAAGCACTGCTTCCCTGACAGGCTCTGGTCATGAGCCCAGGGCTCCTGCGCAGCCGGGCCCTGCCTGGCACTGCAAACACACTAGGGCAAGCTGCGGCCCCGTTAGCCCTAGATCTGGCTCCCTAGCCCCAAATAAGCTTATCAGAGGCACACAACTGAGCCAGCAATCACAGGGTGGGTGCTGCGGCTCAACTGAAACGTGCCCAGCTCTGGATGGAGCACATGCTACTCTGAGGACAGACAGCAATGAACAGGACCTGCTGAACCAGGGGCACGGGGCGGGGTGGTGAAAGAAGTAACCCTGGAGGGAGCTGTGCCACCCTGTACCTGCTCCCAGGGCTGGTGAACTCGGGTGGAAGTAGACTAGTCCCCAGCATCTCCCCGAGTTCCAGCCAGCCGTGCCTGGCATGACCTGCCCCTGCAGGACCAGCACTGCATCCACTACCCCAGCAGAGTGAGCACCCGGCACTACCTCTGCTTGCTCCCCCTGGGACAACAGGGCAATGGTTCCTACAAAATTTTGGGGTTCCGTCTTCCCCTCCAGCTCTAGGCTGCCAGGGAAGCCACCGCCCCATGGGTCTGCCTGGATCTGGTGCCTGGAGAAGGTGCCCATGTCCCCAGGGAACAAGATGCAACGTGGAGAGCCCAGCAAGGGACCCGCTCAGGAAGGAGCTGCCTTAATTAGACAGGGATGGGGTGGCTGTGACCATTGTTCTGTTCAAAGGACAACCCCCTCCCTGTGCTGGGTCTTACCCCCTGGTGGCAGCCCCCTGTAGATGGTGCCACCTGGTTTGGAGCTGTAGCCCTCTGGGATTGGGCGGCGGTGGCTCCCTGGGATGGGGCAGGAGGTGGTTGATAGTGCTCCTGGCAGCCATGGAGCCCAGAGGGGTGGGGGGGAGCCTTACCCTGCCCTCCCTGCAGCTCACCCCAGAGCCAACACCTGCTGCACTGCCACACCTCCTGTTGGCAGTACAGTCACTGCTGACATCAATGCTTCTCCTTTGGCAGCACTTCAGTGGTTTTTGCCTTCCTACCTCAAATATTAGGAAAAATATCTGAATATAGTATCCAGTAGCATTTCTGAGGTTTATTTGCCTGTGGTGCTCGGATATTGCTTGTGCACTTTGGGTTTTCAGTACTCTTTCCTCATGATTTTCCCAGGGAACCTCTGCTGCTGCATGTAAGGATGCGTCTGGAGAAGGAGAAGTCTCCATCTGCTCCGAGAGACCACCAGAAGTGGTCCATTAGATTGTACAGTATGTGCACTGTAATTACCTGCTTGAGGAATGGATCAAATATGTGGTGCAGTTATTGCATCACCACTGAGCAAAAGCAGAAACAAGCATAGTCCAAGTGCAGAAAGTGGAGAACTTCTGCACCTGGGTAGAGAATGAACATTCATCTTAAGCAGTATGCAAAAATCCCCTTCTTCCTCATGGGAAGGACTTGAGGAGCTCTTACCAGATTTAAAGGCTTACAAGAAGCTTGTAATTGAATACATTATGTTTTTCCTCTAGTGAAAGTGGTCTCTGCTTTACTAAGATCTGCTTCTAGGCAGCTGGTCACAACAAATCAGGTGAAGAAACCCTGCATTTACCCATGAGCTACCTGTTTAGCCTTCTGCAAATTAAGATGCCATCAGCTGCCATGTTGTTAACTCAGCCCTTATTTCCAGCCCCTGAACAAAACCCAATCTCTCAGGCAGCCTATCTCAAAAGAGTGCTAGAAGTAGCAAAACTAATCCAGAAGGAAAAAAAAATAACACACAACCACATTGGCATACACACACACAAAAAAGCCTAAAAAGTGGCAGGGGGGAGGCTCAGCAGACCTCACACCACAGGCAACTGCAGATCAAAATCCTCCCCCAAACTCTGACTGCATCCACCTGCTAATTACGTGACCCTGAAAAGATGCATCATTGGGCACAGCAGCAGCTACCAGTGAGGAAAACATATAGCCTCTTCCAAAATTCTCACATACAACCTATAGTACTGTTTGCCTTTTATTGAATATTCAGGTAAATATTTCACATTAATACAGTCTACATAAAGTAGAGCCACTATAGGACATGAAATTTACTCCTTTTAAGTATGTAAACAATTATACATGTATTTATCACCCTAAAAGGTTTAAATCATATAATCAGATAGTTCTCTGCTGCATACAAGGAACATTCAGTAGTGTTTAGCCAAAAGCACCAGTTTAATCTGATTAAGATCAAATTGGCTAACTGGAGAACAGTATCAGTTTTTATAGGTAAATCAATTTGTTTTTATACAACGGGCAATCAGGTTTCCAAGCCCACGGAAAATTGCTTAATTAGGCACATTAAAAAAAATCCCCACGGTTCTTCAAGATCATAAAGATTCCCAAACCAGGCTAAGAAAGGACAGACCCCCTTAAATCAGTTGACGTACTTGAGATGCATGTTTCCAATGTGAGGTGCCCAGGTGCCAGGCCAAATCTACAGCAAGAAATAAAAAGACAAGTCTATTACGGAAACAAATAAAAGTTCCTTTAACAGAGCGTTTAACCACTAGAGGGCAAGCTTAAGGCTTCCCCCTAAAATATAATCAGGCTGTCCAACAGCTGGGGGGCCTCTTCAGCTCTTGTCAAGGTCCGACTGCAAGATGCCAAGTATGGACATAAACCCTTTCATAAAGTTGATTATCTGGCTAAGCAGTCTTAAAATGCTGCTCATTTCACCTGAAAGGTTTGGTACAGATAGCGCCATATACATTTTTATATAAACACATACACGCTGCAAGGAAAAAGGCATGCAAACAATCTCAATTCTATTATCGCAGAACTGAAAAGTGTCAACACAAAGCACAACACCATAAAAGGCCCCAGGTAAGCAAAGGTGGAAAAAGACAGCCACACTACCTGCTGAGCATCGGTACATTCTGTTGAGTTCTGAACAACCTTGATCATTGGATTCCAGGCAGGATCTGGAGCATGGAGCCCATTAAAGAGAGGGCCTCCCGGGCCATCTGCTAGCTGAGGGTGTGAGGGTATTAGAGTGCCACCATACATAGAAATTGGTAGGCCCTGAGGGAAGAAGAGAAAGTGCTGTCAGTGAAGAAGGCAGTGGCTGTGAAGTACCACATTTGCTAAAATGACAGAGGTGGTTCACATCAATATGTAACCTTCACCTACTGGCAAATACCTAAGCACTGTGAGGAACCAGGGCACTACTGCATACCTAGGCAGAGAGTAGAATACAGCAGCTCTTCAGAGCTTGAGATTCGAGTCAGTGTATGAGTTTTCTTGAAATCACACCTCGCCAGTATGCAGCAGCCTCTGCACAGTGTTTTCAGATGAACCCATAATGCCAGGCACAGCACCAGTACAAAGTGACCTCAGCATCCCCTCCTCTCCCTCCTTGCAGCACGCTGTAACATTGGGGCAGGGCTGCAGCCAGGGGCTGCACTTCGGCAAAGCCCAAGTACAGCTTAAGCCTGCAAGACTCTGAGTTGAAGATGTTCTATAAACTACTTATGGCCACCTGAAGTATTTTCAGTTCAGAAAGAGGAAGTTACAGAGCAGCTTTTTGCAATTATGAGATCTTCTTCCCATGTTTGAATGATTGCTGCTCTGCAATTTACGAGACCCCAAGGTCTCCTAGGCACATTGTCCTGGACATTCCTCCAGAGGTGGTTGACTGTAACTTCGCTACATCTGTCTGCCTCAAGCTACTTTCCAGCTTTAATATAGAAGGCACAGTCTTTCTATATTAAAGCAGTCCTCTCATCCTGCCACTTCATTAAGAAAGGTGTGTAGTATTCATAGGCATGATTCGTACTGAAATCATTAAGCGAACTTTTAATCAGCCTCAAGAGCTGAGTAAGCCTTATGGAACGTTTCCGAGCAATTGAGCATCTGAGAAAGGAAACACTGGAGAGAGATGGAGGCAATTCAGCTTCTTGACAAGAGAACACTGAGAACATCTGCAATCAACAAATTCTGGTTTCGTTTAAACATGCCACCAGGCTTGGTCACCTTTTCCAGTCAGTACTGGATGGAAGCAGGTTCCAGACTAGGTGCAGCAAGCAGAGGCACACACAGTGTGAATAGGCAGAACAGGAGGTATCACAAAAAGTCCTTGGTCATTTTATAGACTAAAGCCAACCCCCTGTAACTTACTTTAGAAAAATCCACAAAACTACTTGGCATAGGTTGGTGGAAAATATTTGAGGGAGCCACTATTCCAGAATCATCTCTCTCCATTGGCTGATGCTGGGAAAATGTGCCTGGGTCCGACAGTGGCTGATGCATCGTATGATTTCCCATGACAGGCTGAGACCAACCTGACAAGCCTTCTGGAAAGGAAGAGATTGACAGTGGCTCACTACAATTCATTGAAAATACTCCGGAGTAGAATTGAGCAGCTGCACACACCTACGTATATCCAAAAGGCTCCCCAAAGACACAGATGCAGAGGATCTGTGGTCTGAGCAAAGGCAGACCTTCCACAAAGGTCCACCTTTCCTACGCAAAGCAGGAAGATACCTGCAGATTTTAGGCTAATAACCCATCACAGGTACTGCAAACACACACAGTCTTATCTGCAGCACCAAGACTCTCATGGGGAAGCAGCAGCAGGCAACGCTATACAAGGCTGGCTACACGCACGTGCACTTTCTTTCCCTCCAGCTCCCACATCTTCTTGTGTACCATGGAAATACAGAAAAAAGTTACACTTATGACAGGGCCAAAAATAGGCAAAAAAGACAGACTGCTGTTTCCATGTACATTCGTCTTATCCTCCAGACAAACATGAGGTCTAATAGAAACTGCAAGTTTCAGAAGTCCACAGCAGAACATTTAAGGTCTGAATGTAAAGCTTCAGCTGTCTCAAAGTCATTCTTTTGAAACTGGGACGCCTGGAACAGAAGTTACCCCATACTATTTAAGAGATCAATGCAAAAAAGTCAGCATCCACAACCGTGTGTTTCTGGATGCATTAGCTACACCACCACTAACGTTTAAAAATGTTACTGGAAAGCAAGCTAGAAACTTGGATGGAGGCAGTTCTCCTTTTAGGCCAAAGGTCAGATTTGGAAACAGATCCACTTAATAGATAAAAGTAGTTTACTTTTTAAATTCTGTACCATTCAATAGACTGGTGAGATGGTGAGAACCATCTACATCAGGAGTGAAAACCACATTGCTTTCACTGATATGCACTCTCCCACCACCAACACCAGTTCTCCCTTCAGGATGTACACATGGAAGGTGAATACAGACTGTGGAACTTCTCCTCCCCACCTTTCTTTTCAAATGTAGTAGTTCCAGAAGTCCCCAGAAGTGTCTTTAGGCTACCCCAGGCTTGCAACAGACTTACCAGATACACTGTTAACTCCAAAGGACCAAATACCGCTGTGACCGACAGGAGCGGTGAAGCTGGTTCCCAAGGGTGTAGGAGTGACAGCTCCTCCCTGGCGGATTCTAGCAAGCCTTTCTGTTCCGATGGGAGGGGGTACCTTTCGATCTTGATTGGCATTACCCGTTTTTGTCTGGCCCAAGTTAGAAGGTGCAGAAGCAGCTGAAAGGGGTGAAGATGATCCTGAGGAAACTGATGGAATAGGAGATTCACCTGCTGAAAAGAATATTTCTCTTGCTTAATTACACAAGCTAGGAAGCATAAATGCTACCCCTTCTACCCCTGCAATGTTATCTCAAAACAAAAAAGCTTTAAAACGCTTTTTGGACAAGCATTCTTCAAGTCTATCACAGAAATTCTGTTTAGAGTTTATTCAAACTCCAAAATCAACATTATAACACAAATGCTTTCAGCCATCAGAATCATGTGATATTCTCATGACATAGCAATACAAATTAGTTACAAGAAAGAATAAGAAACATGGAAGAGTTTCAGGAAGAGGTGAAAACATTAGCCAAAATACCATAAATATCTAATAAACAGCCTGGTTTGGTATCCACCATTTCCAGCAGAAGAGAAATGAGACAGCCTCCCAAAGCCACATACGTAACGTAAGAGTCTAAGTCCCACCAACTTCAGAAGTGTCACTGACTCTTCTTGGGAAATCCAACTTCCTTTGAGGACTCATTTAAACATTTTAGTTCTTACGTTCAGAGTGGCAATGAAGTTGCATGCAGTGACATGAAAAGCCTCTTCACTTAAAATTCTCAATCAAAGACCCATATTTTCTGTAAAGCTACTTCCATGTTCTTCCCATTAGGAGGAAAACCCACTGTTACCTTGGATGATGCTCGAAGATTTTAGACCTTTTTAAGTAACATGAAATAATTCCAGAAACCCAAATAAAAACAAACAAACAAAAGGCAAGTATAACTTCAAACCATGGCAAACATGACATTTTCACCTAATATTACACTCGTGCTATTTAGAGGGGAATCTTTAGCTTGGTATAATCACTTCCACTCCCTCACAGCTTCATGCCCTCAACTCTCAGAGCCGCCAATGACTGGGGTTTTTTTGCCCAAATATGCCCTTAGCAATGCTACCAGAACTAGTGGCATTTTATGTGGGAAAAAAACCACAAAATAGTACAGCTTGGGGTAGTTGCACGTCATTCTCACAGCTGCTAAAAGCAATTAGAAAGCATTTTGTGCACCACTGGGTAATTTCCCCTCAAGTTACAAATCTACTAAAGACAAAAGCTATGAATTTATAGTTAACTAAGACAGACCCATGAAGTTCCTACATGAATTTGTAGCGCTTGTCCAAGGATGTGGTGAAAAATGCTGTCTGTTAAAGCTGGGAGTCCCAACAGGCGCTGGCCCTTGAAGGTAAACCCGTGCTCCTTGTATGTTTGCTGAAAAGCCTGTCAAAGGACCTGAAGAAGAAGTTGTAGAGCTGTTGGATGGATCTAGAGAGGGTAAGCCTGAAATAAACATAAATTTGATTAAATATCTCTCTTTGGGAACCTGCTTCAAAGCACCAGAGAGAGCTAGTGCTCCAAATATAATTAAGCATCTTATCAACTTTGGGGGTATCTGCACATGGGAAGTTCATTTTACAGGTGCATGATTCTCCCTTAGAAACTGACAGAAGGCATTTCTGTATGCTCTCTGTTTTGGCCTGAAATTTTAACAAAAACAGCCATCCCTTTGGTCACTTTAAAGAAAGGATCTTAGCAGGGAAGGCAAAGGAGGAAAGCTGGGAGTGGCAAGGACCTCTGGTTACAAAAAAGCCACGCGAGTCCAACAGGGATACAGGGCTCTGCAAAAGCCCCAGGGAAATCCAGCACCAGGCAGGTAGTTGGCTGCAGTTTGTTTTTTGCCATCCTACAGGATGGATCCCATGTAGATCAGTCAGAGTACGCTGTGTCCAGATAACCAGGGCTGCCGACGCACAGCACAACAGGGAAGGGTGCTGCTTTCTACAGGGATGTGTGACAGGAAGGGAGAGATGAAAAGAAAGTTCAAAGTCCCACAGAAATTATTAGCAAGGGGGAATTACAGTTTTTTAATAAGCCAAAGCTTTTACATACTTTTCCAAAATGTTGTAAAAGCTCTTTATCACAATTATTACCTGAAAGCAGAAATGGGTACGGCCATATGTTCACCTGAGTTTTGGGTTTAGTTTCAAGGGCCTATTAAACAAGACTAGTTTCAAAACCATTTAAACATTTCAAAATGACCACAACCAGGACCAGCCTATATTGCTGCAGAGCAGGGCTGAAGATTGTACCTCCTTATATCACTGCAGTCTGCAAACAGCAGTGGCGACAGGCAACACCTTAGGTCATAGAGGTGCACCTTTCATGCCTGGATACGTTCCCGAAAGACAGGTCTTTCACCCAGTACTATCAACCAAGTCATCCTGATTTACTGCTTCCAACCAGCTGACATGGAAAGACATGACTCATCTGGATTTGAAGGAGGTTTTTCCTCACTAGCCCTACCCCAAAGATTAAGAAACAAGTCTGTTGAAATCTGTTGTTGTCTGTAAGAAACAGATGACAGACAAGGAGAAACAAATCATTACCACCAAGAGAACGCGAGGTGCTCAGATGAGGAAACCTGAGAGCAGGAGGACAATCTTTCCAGGTCTGTCACAGCACAAAATGCTATGAGGAAGACACTAACGCCTCTGCAGGCTGCCTGCAAACACAGATTAATCTGCATTTGTTTAGAGCTGCAGCACAGAGCCCAGCCTGCAGCATCTCCAGCTGAGGGCCCTTCCCATACATCTGTCATGGAGCTACCCATGGGACACTCCTCCTAAACCTCCATCCATAAAAGTCATCGTGAAGGTAGCCTAGAGGCCCCTACGGTGACCGATTACACCACACATAAAAAACAAGTTTCCAGCTGTCTGAGAAATAACTGAAGATCCCAAGCTGCCCCATGCAGATGGGGTAACAGAGCTGATGCTGCCCATAGGGACTGCTAGCTTCCTAAACGGAGAACAAGGCAGAGATTATGACAAAAATAGCTCTTCTGCAGAAGAGAGATGTCTTTTGAAGGCTTGGTAGGATAGCTACACAGCTTTCAAAGTGCAATGACTGTACAGTCAAGTTCATTTTGGCACTGCTGTATATTGTACACAGGCTGAAGTGCGACAGAGATGCGCTAATTCAACAGCATCGTCAGTTTTCAGGTTGTGAGGAACGCTTTTTATCGTTATTTTGCCTTTCATAAAAATGGGTAAAAAAAATCCCCTTTTGCTCAATATTAAAGATGGCTTCTATGCACAATCACTTACAGAATCTTGATTTCAGTAATGAGCTTCCTATTTATGTACTTACCAACAAAATCAGGTTTTGTAATACTAAAACCTTTTGCAATTCCATACTCTGAAGTTACTTGGGCTATGAATTCAAACTCTGCATCGTCCTTTGAAAGCTTGCCAGCTTTAGAGACTGGTGAATCAATCTCACAAACTCTGCTCAAAATTCATTTTATTAAAACCCTCAAGCACTTCTGCAGAAACCAGTACTGCAAGGGCTACCTTACAGGAACAGCCACAACACTTGGTCACTCCACGTAAAACAGGGAAGCGAGCCATTTCATCCTACTTCATACTCATGTGTTGCCTCCTAAGCTGGCATATTCGAAGTTCATGATACCTTTTAATGATGGTTGAGCAAGGTCTCAAACTCCTTCTTAAAACGTAGAGGTAAGAAGTAGCAAATAGACTTCTTCTGGTCATCTCCACAGCATCCCCAAATGGTTGGGCTACATCTGCCTTCAGTCTGCAAACTGCTAGGACAAGAGCTCTAAAGACATCAGCAAGACAAAACGCCATTTCCAGAATAGGTCCAGAGCCAGTGGGGAGATCTGCACATGTATCTGTGCCTCAAGGGAACCAGTGAGTCAAAGAAAACTTAACCTGCAACTAAGATTGCCCATGAACAGGAAAAGCAGAGTACCCAGACTCGACCTTCAGGTGACACTTGTTAAGAAAAAGCTGATGCAGCGCACGATCAAATTATTTTAAATTTCCACCAAATCAGCTTAGAGGTGATCACCAAAAGATATTATTTGTAGAAAAACTTGCCACAGCCCAACTGTGCAAGACAGGACAAAAGACAAAACCTCTGCTCCATCAAGTGTAGAGTCACAGTTGAGATAAGAGGATTGGTATCCACCTGCTTTAATGGCCATTACTGCTCCCTCTCATCACACAAAAGTACTGAATTGCCAGGTCAGGCCCAGACTTCCCCTTGTCCATCGCACTGCTGTTGGCCAAAGTGTATGCCAGCAGTGACCAACCCTTTTCCCAGTTTCTCAAAATCTCATGAAACCTGCCGCCAAAGCCTATAGAAACAGCCAAGGTAGTCCCCTGGTTCAATACATCTTGGAGGCTGAGCTGAGTGGAGAAGTCTGTTCCCTTGGGAAGAGTCAATGAATGAGATAGGAGAACAGACCACAGGACCATGCTCCAAGGGAAGGCATCAGTGAGGTCTTCAGCCTACTGTCCCTACTCCTTTCCTCACTATCACACCTTCAAAACACCACCTTCTCCCCAGGCTCCCCTAAGTCCTCCTCCTGTGTGACAATTTAGATTCTGAAACGAAGGTGATCAAAAGCAGTATTAAGCAGAATGACATTAATCAACTAAGAACCCGACTAACCTCCTGAAAAATCAATCAACTCCTGCCAGGTAGAACTTTAGTAGCACATCTACCTATTTGCAGTTTTTCTTCACTTAGCAATATGCTAATCAAATTCCATCCAGAAAAAATGTGTCCTGTCCAAATTTTTTTGTGCTTGAGCCAAGAACTTCACATTTATCTCCCAAAAATCAACTGCATGAGCTCTCCTTGGATATCTATCTAACCTTCTTAACCCATGGAAGAAACGGATTTATCATAGAATCATAGAATTTGGGTTTAGGTTGGAAGGGACCTTAAAGATCATCTAGTTTTAACCCCACTGCCATGGGCAGGGACACCTCCCACTAGAGCAGATTGCTCAAATTAGGGTTAGGCTAGTTTTAAATTATTTACAGCCATTTAGGCATAAATAAAGGACCAAGAAATCTTTCCCAATGACAAACAGATGACCTTAGCATAAAGGAACAGCAAGAATTTTTGCTGCTATGGGAAGTTCTAATCAGATGTCTTTGTATACACAGGATGTGATCATCAGAAAAATCAGCAGATACCATTTGCTGTAAGCTTTCTTCCCCAGGGGTTACTCCAGCAACAGCCAACTCTCAGTATAGAGCAGTGCAGAGAAAAAGCTGAGCCAAAGTAAAGTGTTTCTGGAGTCTGATGAGGAGGGTCTGACAATTCTTTTATTAGCAGCCTATCTGATGAACAAGGTCCAGTTACTTTACTTTCCACAGCCTTACTTACATCTGGTTCTGCTTACTGTGCGGGGACTGGATGTGGCACAAGAGCTCTATGTATTCACTTGCTCTGCAGAGCTATGCAGCCCACGTTAAACTATTAAGAAAACTACAGTCATAGTAAACATCTCAGTTCTGTGCTTAGAGCTAGTCAGAGAGAAGTTTTCAGAAGTCCTGCACATTTGTAAATCAACTGAGAGGAACGGGAATGCTGAAAAACTTCTTTGTTTACCACCAAGTCTTCCAAATGCCCCCTTCTCCTTTAGTCTGAAAGGCAAATGACTTTTCCCAATCCAGCATTCAAAAGCTAAAGTATTAGCACAAATATCTAACATATACCACGGGGGCAACTTCAAAGGAAGTTTGCCTCTAGCTTCTTGCTAGCTACCCAGCTTCAAGGCATCATAAACCCATTATGACAAGACTGAAGGGGAGAACAAGGTGGGCACAGACTAGATCTCTCGAGGGTTCCTTCCACCCCAGTGGGTTGCAGTCAGTTGCCTGCAACATAGTTTGAACACTAAGATGATAATTACGCTTCAGGCAGAGCACAGCAAGGGCAGGGAGCTCACTAAGTTTTCTTAACCCTTTTCAAATAAATGCAGATACGCCTGAGCTGCCAGACATAGCAGCAGAGGAACAGTAACTTTCTAATAAAAGACACCATACAGTAGCACACCAATTCCTCACAGCACAACATAAGCTTATTAAAATCCCAGAGCCATACCAAGAGACAAAGTAGAGAGTTTATCCTGAGTCAAGCTGGAGTCTTAGATAAATATAGAACAATTGCATGCAGTCAGCCTGCAGCTGGAACCTGTCAAAAGTCCTGGCCCCACCATTTCAGATTTGGTATCACCTGACCCTATTTTCCATTCCAACACAAATGCTAAAAATCAGTGCTCTCTGAACGCTAAAAAGAGGTGGAAACATTCCTGTGTCTTTTATTGTAATGTCTGCAGTGCTCCCAACATTAACATCCCAGAAGAGTTGCAGAAAAGAGGGAAAAAAAAATCATCAACACCGTTTTATAGAACACTTGATAAAAATAGGCCATCCTCATTACAGCAGTATTCTCTGTCATTTCTAAACTACTTCTCAATGAGTTTGAGATGATCCAAAGTGTAACGGTTGGAGAAAGAACTGTGCCCAGTGCATGACCTTAATGACTTACCTACAGGACTAGTTGAAACCCGTTGGGAAGGTGGCCTGAAACCAGGAGCCTTGGAGTTGTCAGGATGCACGTTTTCCACGTGTCCTAGAACAGAGTTATTCAGAAACGTAGACTGAACAGTGAAGGATGGGTCAGCTGCTGCTCGGGTAGAGAGTGGACAGTCTCCCCATCCCTGGTTAGCTGGCACCTGGTTGCTATCAAAAAGACTACTAAAGTGATTAAAGAGAGTTGCTGGCCCAAAGGTAGGAGGCAATGATTTGTTTGCTGGGTTAACGTGCATCTGAGAACCGTTCATAACGTTCATGGCTGATGAAAGCTGCACTGCAGCAGGTGGACCTTGAGAAGGTGTTAAAGGAACTTGATTTGTAACAAAAATAGACTGAGGATCTTGATGGAGGTTTGCATTTGGTACCACTGAATAGAAAGAACCTCTGGACTGCATCCTGTGAGTAACTCGAGGTGCTGGTACAGCTACTTGAGGTAAGTTACTGTTGTCCTGATTATCTGCAACAGCTGACCTGGGTGATGCTAAGCTTAAAGGAGCAGTTTCTAAGCTGGATGAAAAAGGCATCGACATGGAAGGACTGATCTCTGACATGCTGGTTGGCAGTATTTCATCTTGGACATTATTTAGTGGTGCAGGGCTGCTTGACAGGTGAGCTTCAGAGACTCCTGAGTTGCTGCTAGCTGTCATACTGCAACTACTTGCAACTGCAGATGGTGCGCACGCATTTGCAGCGGGCTGGTCTGCTGTTGACACCTTCTCCTTGGGTGCTGAGACAGCTGAGAAGGAGTCCGCTTTAAGTGCGGAATGCTGCGTTTGTGGAGCATTAGATGGCAGAAATGCTGAGGGCACTTGCCCGTTGTTTGGGGGGGCAGAGGAAGCTGAAGGCAGAGTGCTACATGTGCTCGTCACAGTTGAGATCACTGTTGCTGCAGCACTCGTCTTGGGAATGCAGGCAAACAACTGCTTTCTGACCGAAGAGGGAGTCCGATTGCTGGTTACACCCAGCGGCTGGGTGGAAGCGGCTACAGAAGACACAGTAATGGGACAGGTAGAAGTAGCTAATCCAGGAGACTCCGTCTGCAAAATATTTCCATTCTGACTACCTACACGACTCGAACTATTATGCTTTGGAGAGCTGTTTGTGCTGCCAGGATTAACTGGTCTCACTGGGAATGGTCCCCAAGTGTTCGGTGAAGGTGAAAAAGTTCCTCCAAATTGGGCCATGGGTAAGCGTGGGTGTCGGATCTGTTGCATAGTCTGGGCAGCCAGCAAGGCAAAATGAGGGTGAGAATAAGCTAAAGGAAGAGACACCGGAAAAGATGAGCGCACATTTGCTGGGACATTCTTGTTTAATTTGTTAGTAGGCTGGAAAGTAGATAGTGTTGAGGACTGCGATGTGACTAGGGGTGGTGCTCCAAGAGGAAAGGAATTCTTGTTTGAAGCAGTCGCAGTGCTGACTCCAGATGAAAAGTTTGCATGGATTGATTTGGTGCTTGAAGCAGGTGTTCTTATATGAGTTTTAGGAATCAAGTCTTCCAGTTCCTTAGCAGGATCTTGAATAAGGGCATTGATGAGCTGCACTGCGTATCGCGTTGACTCTGTACCACCCCTAGATTAAATACAAACATAGTTATCTTTTGCAAAGGGAAACCCCACTTTGTGCAACATTTTGCAGCCTCAATTTTAAACTGATCTACAAGTATATTGCATGTTTACTCCAATAAGTTATTTCCTGACTTTTGCATATCTTAAGGATTCTTAGTTGAAGGAGCACACCTTCAGCATGTCTTGGCAGTAGTAATGTATATTCTAGTCTAGTAAAAAGATGCTAAATATGTCCTGTCTGAAAAATCATAACAACTTAATAAATGACATTGTGGACTAACTCCAAGACTTTAATTTCTTAATACTGTACCTTATAGTGATCATTCTCTCTCCATTCTTATCTTTTTGCTTATCAACGTCAATATGGGCACCAGTGACATCCTGGATTGCTGTGATGTTGCACCCACCTCTTCCCATTATTCTAGATACAACAGAAGCTGGGACAGACAATTTCTTCGACCTATATCACAAAGATCACAAAAAAACTGTGAAAAGTCAAACTTTAAAGGCATACAAAAATCCTTTGCTATCTGGTGGCTGATGCAATATTCTTAAGTTTCAGGGCAGGAAGTTGTATCTTCTGGTATCTTCTTCACCCTTTGGAGCCTCTCTAAAACTCCCCCACTCAAATTACTCATCATCTTCAGTACCTGACAAGGATTCTTCAGAAGCATTTACTCCACCTCTGTTGTAACACACATATATGTCTCACACTGCTTCAGAAGCCCTTTTGGATTTTATCTTAGCTTTTGTACCTTTTAAGTCAGACAAATCCTTAGCTTATTAACTTTAAATTTACATAAATAGCACTGCTTCAAATATAAAAGCCCATGGCCTAGCTACTTTGATTCTTTATAGCAAGGAGAAGGTGGTTTTCCAATGTCTTCTCAGTGATCAGCTCTGGAATACCACTTACATTCACAACCCTCTGAGTATATACCTCTCAGACCTTGAGATCTGACTGGTGGCACTACACAAAGGTGGATAGCTATGATTTAAGGAGCTGCTGGAGGCCACTGTGAAGGCAGCAGATGTGCAGCTGCAGATTTTCAGAAGCAGGCTCACTGTCAGACCACAACACTGTCACCCATGTGTTTAGCAAAATAAGTCAGTTTAGGATTTTTCACATGGTATTGCTGGGTCAGTGAAGGCATAGAGCACTGAAAGCTCTTTGAACATGAGCTGATTGCATGAAGATCCCAGCCAAGGTCACGGGGGCCACCACTGTCCCTAGACTTTAAAGGCTGGATCTCAGAAACCCATACACTGCTTTCAAGCTTGCCAATTTTGTGCAATAGTTCAACACTGAGCAATCAGAGAGGATTCAAAGGGGTTTCAAAAACCACTCTGTGATGACAGTGCAGGTGCCTCTGAAGGCTGTACAGATCACCACCACCCCCTGAGAAGGCTGTCAGCTGCCTAGCTACTTCACTCTTGGAAACTTTTAAATAACTTGATCCTCAGGAAATTGTTTCTCACTTAATAGGACTTAAAGGACTTTATTTTAAACACATCTCAATACAGGGAAAGTGTTCTAAAGCATCACCTTATCTTACCAAGGAGCTTTTTCTTTCTCCCTCTTCTGCCAGGAAAGCACACTATGACCTTCTCTATCCCCAGAAACCAGATCCTCAGAGCATACCAGATCTCTTCCCAGGGCTGTTGGATGCTTTGGACTTTCCTCCTCTCTCCACCTCCCCAAGGCTCCTCTCTCAAGCTAGACATCCCAGTCACTCCCTCCCCAAACCAAAGCTTCCGCCCTCACCTAACATTTCACAGGGTTCCTAATCATACCTTGGTCTGCTTCCATCACAGCCCACTAGGAATCCCATGCCACTACCCATGGAGACATTTCTTCTCCAGGAAAGGTCAAACCCAGTGTCCAGGTTCATGCCCACCCATCAACCACTGCCATTTCCCTCCCTGCCCACCACACTTGATGTTTTTTACCTTAAAAAGCACCCAAAACAGTACCTTTTTGCTCCTGAACAGCAGCGCCCTCCTCTCTGCAGCTGAAATTGCTCAATTGGTGTTGGCTGCAGATTGTTGCCAGGGGGAGGGTCTTTCAAAACTCTGCCTACTTGCCTGTCAAGGGCAGAAGGGATGTTTTCATTGGTCACTGCTCCGACAGACATCCCTTCTAGCCAAGGGGTTAACTCATAGGAAGAGGGAAGAAGAATTATTGGTGAGACCAGGAGAGTCCTTAGGAGAGGAAGGCATGCAGCTCCTGGGCATTTTGCATAGACATCTAAAGTCTGCCCTGGCAGAAGACATACTTCCATCATTCAGGGAATAGCAAACACCAGCGCAGAGTACTTTGTGGATGTGTTCTTTATGACACAAGGCCTGACTCCTCCAGGATGAGGAAAGGTCAAGTTTTGGAAGTCATCTCTAGAACTCTACCATCTCCATCAGAAGAGGAGACTACCCAACCAAGAAGTTGAGTTGGGCCTATAAGACTCAAGAGAGACAGGAGGAGAGACAGAGCAGCAGGGTCTGTGTGCAGCCCTGGAAGAGTCAGCTGGCTGTTTTATGTTTTCATGCCTGCACAACTTCCCAAGTGATGGGCAGTCTGCAACCATACATTTAGCAAGGCCATGTCGCAGTGGAGAACCCCATTTGCGAACACAATAAAAGGAAGAGGCCAAATCAAGTCTCTAATGTTCAAAGCATACATTTTCAGATTAAACTGCCTTTTTAACCTTTATTAAGAAAATGACATTCTGTGACTTCCACTACTCTGAAGGCACTAAATCCTCCATACAATGATGTTCTTTGCACATAGCCAAAAATTCTCTAAACTGAGCATATTCGGTCACTGCTACTGAAAAAAGCAGGAGGGCATCCTTAAGTGCACCCAAGGTATTGACACTTGTATATTCGTGCTGTATTCCTTTTTGATAAAAAGGAACAAGAAAAGGAAAGTCGGATGATAACGTCTACTACTTGTAACAAGAAATTATCAAGGTTACAGAAAACAAGCTGGGAATGGCCACATAATAAAAAGCAGTACATTTTCAAAGGTAAAGTCTGCTTTACAGAATATCTTTAGGTCTAATTGCAACTCTAGCACTCACTTCAAATTGACGAATTTTTCCATGGAATCAAGGTCACTACCCAAAGCACAACACATTTTGTCCTTGACGCAGTCATCCACCTCTCCTCTACTCTACTAACATCCATCCTGCCTTTAGTTCATACACAAGCAATCATCTGCTGCAGGGGTTCTCATTACAACCTGCTCCCTCCCCCTTTTATCTGACCCCCACAACCGTTGCTCCAGTGAAGTCACAGGTAATAAAAGCCCTTGGGCCAGATAAAATGTTCATGTCATATTGATGTTAAGTTAGTGTAGAGTTACTACAAATTAGGACTGCAATTTTTTTTTTCACAGCACTCCAAGAGTAAGGTGGGGTATTTTATAAATTAATTATACAATTAAGTAATTAAATAAGCATGCTGGACATTCTATATTTGAGAATAATTTACAAGCTAAAAAGCTCACAAACAGTTTTTAAAGTCTTTACCTTCTAACCACTTCTTTCCAGCCTTCTTCTCTTTTCTGGCCTCTTTTTGGACTAGTCAGATTCAGCTTTACATTTGGAGAGGTCAAAGGCAGGGAAACAGGCTTGTAAGTACTTGACAAAGAATTTGAATGACCTTCACCATCAAGCCTAGGAACAGAAATGTGCGTATTACAAATTACAGAATAAAATGACAGCATTACAGTATATATATTTCTGCAGCTTAAAACTACTAGCAAGAAGTGTTTTCATTCTTATTTTCTACCTGGAACAACTGTTGGGTGACTCCATGGATAGTTTTACTTTTTAGTCCACAACCTCTACACTTCTCCAAGTGTTGTTGAATGAATGAGTGTTGAACTGAATGAAGTAATACCAGAAGCACTAAGGACATCAGACTAAAATAGTTTATAATAGGCAATATATAGCCATTTAGGCACATCCAGATTATGTGTCTATACTGTGTTCTCCTTTTTAAATAGCTTTTTAAGGAAAGGTACTTTGGTAACAATGTCCTTTCCTTACTAAGCACTTGAAAATGTCTGTTTTTCAGCTTCTAATGTTATAGATGGGCTGGAAAAGCACTTCTACCCCTTACCCCACTTTTTATGAATGGGTAACAGAGGAACAAATATTGGAGCACATTTATGTATTTAAGTCCCAGTGACATCGATTTGGAAGCAGGTACCCAAATGTCAATACTTGTACTAATACAGCTGTACCAATAGCATAGTGATACACATAGCGCAAAGCTTGGCTAAGAGAGAATAAGAGAGAACAGGCAATCTCTAGTTGGGCTAACTGATCTGTGGGGATGAAAAAAAAAGCAGCACTGGGAGCTCACAAGTTTTTACTCATCCATTTTATTCCCCATTCTTTAGAACATTTAATGTTCATTGCCTCTTCTTGCAGGCAAACTGTTTGCTTATATCACACTTTCCAAAAACTTCAGAGATCTCTCCACATTTAAATAACCCAAGCGTACTTATTCTATGAAAATCAACATTTACACAATATGCCTTTAAAAATGGTAGCTTTTTCTCTCTTTACCTTACTAAGTTCTAGCTCTCTGATAATACACCTGCCTAAGCTATTTCCAAGCTCTATGGAAAACTTTACTTGTCCTCAGATAACTGTAAGATTGAGGCAATGAGAATAAGAAAATGCATGTGAAAGAAAAGAACAAAGTCCATTGTGGAATACTGATTCCAGCATAGACTTTAAAAGCTTTTTTCTGCTTTGTCTGAAAACGTCTAGGTATGCTTTCAGAAAACCATTGTAACAAAGCCTGAATTTAAACTTCAGTCACGAGTAGTCTTGTCATCAGCACATCTATGACTAAAGAGAAGAATTCAGAAAGGGCAAATTTAGACATTATTTTCAAAGTCTGCCTATTGCGAGAGCCAAAGAGCACTTGCAGAAGTTAATAAAATATACTAGCCTCCTTCTGGCATTTAGGTACTGCCTTGTATCTTAGGCATGCTTCACCTAACAGAATCACTGCTTCCGACAGGGAGTTAGAAGTACGCATTTAGTGAGCCCTGCTATAGTGAACTGCACAGGATTCCAGGGCTTTTGGAGGAAACCTTGGACAAAAAGTCCAAGGCAGAAACAATTTATGTTCATGAAACAGAACATTAGACAAAAATCCAATTTCTAATAATCCTAAAGGTAATCCAAAAAACACATCCCCAACCATAAAGGCTGACAAATCCACTCAGTCTGCAGCTAACTTTAATCTGGAAAAGAAAGAAAAGAAAAAAGAAAATCCCAACTCTCTTTCCACTCCCAGACAATTGCTTCAGTCACTCTGGCAACAGCCCTCTTGCTCGCTGCCCTTTTTGATCCTGTAACATTTGCATTCTTATCAAAGCTAGGTTCTCAGTCAGTCAGGTGTCCCATAGATCAACCCCCGTAACCTCTCCCCTCCCTTAATGCAGAAAAAAGAAAAGAAAAAAGAAAACTATGAGGAACCAAACTCTTGCCACTTACATGTAAAAATAAGCAAAGTTTATAGATTCAGATGGGACCTAAGCTTTTTGGTTCAAACCAATTACATATTCAGAAACTGGTGTTATAAAAGTTATTAGTACATTTCATGGCAACTCAATGATCTTCCAAACCATTCATATGGTCCCTGTACATTCACTGAGTTCTTTTGACTCTCACCTCTGGTTTGACAAAGTTAAATCAAATTGGCCATCAACCTGGCAGGTGAAATGCTCAGAGTCATCAACTTCTTCCCTCCTTAAAAGAAAGAGATTGCAATTCAAATGAGTTGATGATGAAACCATAGGACAATCAAAAGGTAACAAAACCACTTCTGTAAAGAAATTACAAGTAAAGCTTGCGCTTCCTTTTAAATTCTCAGCATATGTGCTTTAAACTCTATTATAATAAAGTTGACAGTGCAAGACAGATGCTTAAAGAGTTCAGAGAGAAAACTGGCTGTTTTGCTAAAGCAGGATTAAAAACTAGCCAGCGAATGTAAAAAAAATTTTAAAATCTTATCTTAACTTTGCCATTTTAAAGAGGTTGCACTCAACAAGCTTGACTGTATAATTTAATAACTATGCAAATAAAGCAAATTCAGTCTCAATACTTTGGGAATAAACCAACTGAAGCTACAGAAAATTTGTATTTGCACAGGTAAAACCCTGTGAAACAAGAGGGAAGCGATATTGCAGTCTCACCTCGTTGGTGTTTTTGAAGCTGAGGTGCTTGGTTTTTCTTCCTGAGAGGGGATAAGCAATGAGGCATAGCGCCGCTCAGAGGAATTGGTATCCATTGTGAAGTTCAACTCTTGGCTTTTACCTCCACTGCTACTTTCACTATTGCAATCTGTGCTATCCAAGTTGTCTGAATCACTATTCCCACTCGCACCACCACCTCTTGGCTCCCCATTTATTTTATTTTTATCTGCTTTTTGCTGTGCTAGAGATATATGCTGATCTGGCAAAATTATCTGCATATTCTGAGGAGTCTCTTTTGTTTTATTTTTCTTATTTTTTCTATTTGTGCTGGGGGTAGTCACCACATTAGCTCTCTTCTTCCCAAAGGCATTTGTGAAAGTAGTTGAAGTCGCAGAAATTCCAATTGTAGTTGTAGTAGTTGCACTAGGAGGCTCTATAGGAACTTCTTGCTCCACTGAAAGAAAAACAGTTAATACACAATCAAAACCCACAAAATATAGGAAGTGGTGCCCTGACTGAAGACACTGAAGCTGAAGAATAACAGCTGACGTAATTCTCCTTCCTGAGCTGTCTTGAGCTGCATTCATCTGCAAATCTTCCAAGAGTGAAAGACTTTTGGGAACAAAGAAGGGGAAAAAAAACAGTGAGTAAAAGAGTTTTTCCAGGAATTCTGACAGCAGAGGGAAGAACCAGGTCAGAAGCTATGCAGTAACGTGTCAGTACAGATTCCCTTACTTAGGCACCCTCACAAGTATATTGTTCATAGAAACACTTGTTCTTTACCTTCATCATAATTTTCTTCTTCATCATCATCTTCTTGCAGTTCCAGAGTTTCTTTAGGCTTGTTTTCTTCATCTTCTTCTTGTTTTCTTTTTTGTTCTTCTTTTTTCTTCTTTCTCTTTTCCTTTCTTTTCTCCCTTTTAGCTGCAAGAGCTTGTTTTCTGCTCTCCTCTCTTGACTATGTAGGAGAAAAAGATCCATATTTAAACATTTTCAACAGATTAAACTATACTTATTGGATCTTCCCTAGAAATCTGGAGGGAAAGAGAAAGGAGAGTGCATGATGAACTGGAATGATCTTGTCCCATACTGAATTACCATGCAGAAATTGGGTAGTCCTTATGGAACAACAGGACTAGTTGGTCCTGAAACTAAGGCTTGACAAAAATATAACAACCAGAACAGAGGTATTATAAAAATATATTTTTACTGGAAAACCATCAAAATCTCTCCTCATCTCAGACCCTTCTCAAAAAACATTTAATAACGTCATTAAAATAATCCAAGAGAACTACTACCTAAGGTAACTATTGTCATGTCCAAGCTTTCATACAAAGGACAGTGGAGTGGCTGAAGCAGAAGTCAGTTCTAATTTTCCACCCTTGGCATATGCTTCACCTTTTGTGTATTAGAGGAAGGAAAGCACATACAGTCACAGCATGAAGAACTACTGCCCCAAGAAGCACCAACAGGAAATACAACCAATAGATTAATACATAGTTCAGACTCTTATGCCACAGAACAGGAATTCTCTACTCACTTTTTCCAGATCTAGCTCCTTCAGCAATATAGTTGCATTCTTATTTGCTTCTGCAGCCTGCTGGTCTTTAGCTTTCACAATCGTCTCCACACACTGATGACACTTTTTCAGCAAGTCCTGGAATGCAAATTTATCTCACTACCTCCATAATAAACTAAAATTGAGGAGCAAGACCTGCTCTACAAACATGAGATTATTCATAAACATACTAACTACTTCAACAGAATAGGACTCTAAACACAGATTTATTTTCTTAAGTTCTGTATTGAAAAGGAGACTTGCACAAACCTCCAAATCAAACATACATGAGCAAACATGTACATTCAGCTTTCAAATATTTAAGAACTTCTCATTCATATTTTTGCTGAAAACAAGGGCCAGGGTCTTTTCCCAAAGTGAAACTCACCTTGTCAGTTATTGTTGCTATGTATCGCATGCATTCAATGTCCGAAGGAAACTGGTTAACTTCTTTCACCAGGAACTGAACTACTTTAACATGTCCCTAGAATAGGAAAGAAAATTCTAATCTCTTGTATACAATTAGCAATGTTTGTCATCGAAATACAAGCTTGCTATCTCTTAATGCAACACAAAAGGCTAAAAATCAGCAAGAACATTTCTGGTATCCTGCTGTTTGAGAAGGTAGTTACTGTTTTTTCAGTGTTGACAGCATGTCTGCTGTTCTATGTCACAGTGGCAAAGACAAGCTCTCCCACAAGTAATGTTTTATTTATTTATTTATTTAGAACCAAACCAGGCTGAAGGGCAGAGGCAGCTGTTCATGTTCTCAGTAACAGCCAAGATGACCCTCTTTAGACCCCACCAGTCACCCCAGCCCACTCTCCTGCCTCTCACGCCACAAAGCCAACTTCAACTGTTCCATGAGGAGGTACATCTGATGAGGGAACTGAACCACCTGGGTATTATTCTGGCATAAACATTTCTCTGCTGCTCTATCCACTCCCTGACTAGATACACTGTGCAACCACACAGAATGTACCTGTTGCCTCTGAAGTTACTGGAAAGCAGAGGGATGGCAGTGGTATGCTCACTATTGCTCTTTGCCAAAAAAGCTATATGGGTATTTAGCAAAAGGCAAAGCAGCTACAGCTAATAAATTCTTTTGCTATAGCTATGCTCCTTGCATCCAACAATGTAACTGATAAAAACATCACAAAGCAATTTGCATCCTGCCAAGCAGAAAAGGCAGTGACAAAAAAAGTGAACTACAAAGTGTCCCACTCAACAACAAACTAAGAACAGAACAAAAGAAGCACAAGGGAATCAGGACAGCTTATTATACACTGATATTTTCTTCATCTCAAAAGCAGGATTTAAACAAGCAGTATAATCTGCAGAAGTTTAGAGGGGACTATGGTAATCTCAAAACAGTGAAATCTCTAACAGCGAAAATTTTTGGACAGTGTATACCTGAAAATAATAAAGTTAACATGGCTTATGCAACTGAGTTTTTCACCTCTCAAAAATTAGATCTGTGTGAAGTACATAGATTATGATTAAAGCATGCATTTTATCAAAACAGCAATTTTGCTGTCCTATATTTGATTTTTCCAAAACCAAGCATTCAAATACCAAATGAGAAACTGTTGAAAACACTTAGCATTGAAACATAAAATTAAGTTGGTCTCCTACCTTACGAAATGCTGACATGAGAGGTGTGATTTTCCGATTATCTGCAGCATCCACATCTGCTCCTGCTTGCACAAGCAACTGAACCACATCATAGTGACCCCCATTAGCTGCCAGCCACAGAGGTGTGTTTCCTTTCTTGTTACGAACATCAATATGGGCTCCTCTAAAAACGTACAAATGTGAAATGAAGCAAGGTATGAGTAAAGGTAGAAGGAAGATCACGAAAGATCAGAGTGCAATTGGATATATAACTTTAATCATTGAAATCTAGTGTCTACATAGAGACATTGCCCCTGAAATCTGCTGTTTAAGTTGCAGTGTAGTGACACAGGGATTATTTAAACCTCCCTTACAGAAAAAGCCAGCTCACCTAACAACCACGGATCCTTTAAATTACCATTACCCACAGGACAAAGCAGCCTCTTGAGATTTTTGCAGTGCATAGGGTTATACCTGAAGAGCTCGAGAGCTACTTCCAAGCTTTGCTCCCCAAGTGACAGCAGGGAAATGCTCACGTGCCAAACTTACTTCACGTGCGCATGTTTGCTTACTTCTGGTGCCAGCTGCCTCCTTAGCTTAATTAACATTGGAGTAGCAGGATAATCCAGGATAACCCTGGAGAGCAGGGAACAGATTCAACATCGTACTTCTAAAGCTTCCCATTCCCTTTGCTCTTGGATGCGCTAGGCAATGTAAACAAGGGTACCCTTGCCACAGAGGAATACAGTTATGGAAAAAAAATTGCTGCTAATGAGAAGAAATAGTTTACCGATTAATCAGGAGCTCACAGAACTTGTAGTGACCCTTATCTGCTGCAATTGTTAAAGCTGTATCTCTTGAGGAAGGCACAGGTGGAGCATTAACATCTGCTCCTTTATCAAGGAGAACCCTTCCAACCTCTGCATATCCTCCTGAAGCAGCTTCCATCAGAGGTGTGAGACCAGTCTGTGCAAAGAGAATGAGTTACTCAGTGTGAAATTCGTACAATATATTTTGAATGAGACATAAATGATTTCTACACAGGGAAATCAGAATTTTTTTATTTAGCTGCTTATATTTAGTTTAGGAGCCTTATTTCAAGCAGTTTCTTTCTCAACCCTCCCGCCCCCAAAAACTAACCAAAACCAAACCCCAAATTCTTTTGGACTTTGATTTATATAAATCCAGGCAAACTGGTGACTAAGTACCACCAGATATATGTCTCAACAGCAAAACCAAAGTTTCAACAGGATCTCTAAAACAGAGGTTAGAACAGATCCAGATGAAAAGACATGTATTTCTATGAAAAAGCTCAGAAACTACCCTTATAGCTTTTCTCTAGCCTCCCTTAGAGCTGAGACTGGCCCAACTTTGTTGCCAGGCTAGAGTGTTAAATAAACTTATACCAGCTGCTAACATGCCCAACTGACCATTTGAGAGTTGGCTTTTATCCATATCCCCTGTTCTCCAGCCACAGTCATTCCAGAAGCAGGCAGGATAGACAGACATAGCAATTATTTTAGCAGCCTTAGGAGTTATCAAAAATTCCTTTGTGCTGGGGAAATCTGTCTGGCTGTCTACACAAGCTTTAAGCTTGCTTTATGGCAGAAGACACAAGGCTGCTCCAGAGCACCAAAGGATGGGACCTGGGGAGCATTTCAGAGGCACAGAAAGTCACAGTACTGAAGCCACGGGTTGAACAGCAATGCAAAAGCTCTACAAAGTTTGATTGGACTACTTCTGTTGTAGACAAGAAATCTATTCTATCTATGAATCGCTATAAGCAACACTATCCCTCTCTAGACTTAACTCAGATGTAAAAGTACGTATAACTGTTCCGTTAATGAGTATCATATGCCAGGCTTAAACCTGACAAATTTCTTAGCGCTGCAGAACAAGAGTCCATCTGTGTCTCATTATAAGCTCAGCCAGCTTTTCCCTAACACGGAAAAAAAAAAATCATCATCACTGCTGCTTTTATCTTTTAAATAAAAACCAAACTTATTTCAGAACATTTAATAAGTCCTTTAAGCCCAGAGAGGCTCCAAGTAACAGAAAAATTTGAAGAAAGTTGATGACTCGGAGAAAACACCTGTTAGAAGTCAGTCATAAGGTAAGGCAATTCACACACTCACCTTTGCTCTGTGCTCGACGTTGGCCTTCCTGTCCAGCAGCAGACTGACCACCTCTGCTCGGCCCTGGAAACAGGCCAGGGTGAGGGCTGTATTCCGGTTGGTCTCAATTTGGGCATTAATATCAGAGCCCATATCAAGCAACAGTTTGACGGCAGGTACATGGCCATTCATAGCAGCCAGCATCAGAGGAGAAATACCCAGCTTACTGCCGGTCCTAAAGGGAAAGGAACAAACTGCAGTTCCAAGAACCAGAAGAATGCTCTGGGAAATTTAAGTCTATCTAAAGGGAACAAAATGTTTTGTTGTAAGCCAGAAAGGAGCATATAACATATATAAATAGAGACACTGAACTAAAATACTAGCATTTTTGAATTGATTAGGAGAAACCATCAGAGCAACTACATGTAATAGACAGTTGCAGTAAACAAGGAAAATACATTTCAGCTTTTAAACATTCAGATGGCTGAAGTACATAAGACTTAAAATATGTATACTAAAGATCAAGGCTGCACCTGATTCATTCAGAAAAAACATGCTTCTAGCACAACTGCAGTTTTAACTTTCTCTACTGATAGAATATGTGTAAGTTTTCTTAAAATTTGTTCCTCATACTGAAAGAGTGATCTTCAAAACACACACATTAAGCTGCCCTGAGTGCTTTGGTTGGTTTGTTTACCTAGTTTTACTGGAAATAGTTTGACTCCTAGATCACGGAATGGTGGAAGAGGGGAAGGAAAGGAATAGGTTTGCAATGTATATAATCCTTAGTGTGAGGGTGGTGAGAGCCTGGCCCAGGTTGCCCAGAGAAGCTGTGGCTGCCCCATTCCTGGAGGGGTTCAGGGGCAGGTTGGAGGGGCCTTTGAGCGACCTGGTGTGGTGGGAGGTGTCCCTGCCCAGGGCAGGGGGTGGCACTGGATGGTCTTTAAGGTCCCTTCCAACCCAAACCCTTCCATAGTTCTATTAATCCCTTAAAATTTAGGTATAAGGAAGTTTGTGATAGCTAAAGGCACTAAGCTTAAAAGCACTAAGGTAACATGAACATAAAGGATAGTATCAGTGTAGAAAGGCTGCAAGGAGGCCTGAAAGCACTAGAGATTCTAATCTACGCCTTAGTTTGTACAACAGAGTATCTGTCTACACTGCAGTTCACCTGGTGTATGTAGTATATTACCTTGAATTAATTTCTGCTCCGGCATTGAGAAGAATCTTGATGATATTAACATAGCCACCAGATGCAGCAAGGCTTAATGGCGTATAGTCAGACACATTCCTATGTTCTTTATTTGCTCCCCGTGCCAACAGCAAATCAACAACCTGAAAAGACAGCATACATATTAGAAAACATACTGTGGCCTTTGCTATTCTCCAGGAAGCAAAAGGATATTATGACATGTTCAAACCTTTCAGCATGCTATCAGTCTCCCTTGTCAAAAGGAAGACCTCTATCCTCTTTTACTTTACTTTTATACATGTGCTGCACAGACTCAGCAACTGATGAATACATCAGGTAATTTGCACAGGCTGTAGCAGCACAGCACTTGTCTTCCAGAAAGATCACCTCATCAAAATTGCAATGCTTTAAAGTGAAGCTCTTGCTGGGAAGTTACGTTTGCAAACAAGGGATCTATCCCACTCCACAGTGTCTCACACTGTTTGAGTGTGTCTTTCAGCAACTCCCACAACTTTAATTCAAACGACATTTGAACCAAGTTTGATCATCTCTATTACATGGTCTTTCCAACAAAATACACAGTAAAAATCAGACCGACTGACATTAATGGAAAAAGCACAATGAAGGACTTCTCTCCTTTATCTGGAGCCACTTAAGAGAAGCAGAAGGGGGCAAATTTTAAACATTTCTGATGAGGTACTGCGCTTCAGTGGGCCTTGTTTTACTGCTAACATAGGCTAGGTGATCTTCAAATAAGCCAGAAAAAAAGGCTGCCGCACAAGTTGCTAAGGTAGAAACGTAAGAGGTAGATTTTGGCCTAAGAAAAAAAAGATGAAGAGGAATAACAAAAGACTTAAGTAGCTCAATAAGTAATGCTATCACAGGCCATGTTGATCTCTCATTTGCGAGCATCACTTTTACTGTTTAAGACCTGCAATTCAAAAGGCAAAGTGGAAACTTTCCAATTTTGGCCATTTTAATCCTTACAATCCTTTTACCACTCCCATATTTGACACAGAGCCCTCTGCCATCTTCATGCCACCTTCTAAGCCAGCAGGCCCATGACTAAAGCAGGAAGGATTTAACAAATTTTATTTGGGGGAAAAAAAAAAGGAAACAAAAAACGCTGAGAGAAAAATATACTAGTCTTTCAAAGGATGTTTCCATGTGCCCTGCACTGCATCTGCACTCCTCAACCCTGCACATTACTACTAAAACCATGTACTGCCAACCCACCATTCCAGTTTCTGTCCTTGTGCCTGCACCAGCTGTTTTAGTTTTGAGTGGGGAGGATGCATAAGGAAAACGTTCAGTGAATAAAATTATTCATTAAACATCTCTACTTCTCTCACAAAAGTATTTATCTTACAAGGACACATTGACAGCAGAACGACTACAAGTTATAACAACCATCAGCTAACAAAACTGGCATAGCCAAGGGAGAAAGGATAAATTCCATTTCCTCTTCGAAAAGGAAAGAAACTTAAATTACCTACACTTACACAGGTTAAAATCCTTTCTGCAAAAGAATGATTTATTATACCATCAACAAAAAAGAAAAAAAAATCACTGCAACAAAACCTATCTACAGAAACAATTCAAAGCATTGAGGACAAATATGTCTGTACCTCTTGGCGTCCACCGGAGCACGCCAACGAAAGCGGAGTATCCTTTGTACGCTCAGACTGTGCTTCTATATCCCCACCTTTGTCGAGCAGAATTTCCACTACACCAACATGTCCAGCAGTTGCAGCCAGAATCAAAGGCGTAAAACCTAGTAACGAGATCGTGTTAAAAGCAACCCTGAGAATCTCAAAATTATTATTAAGGACTAGAAATGCACAAAGGGTTAATTCACAATGACTTCTATTGATCAGGCATGTCTTTCTCAGGCTGGGGATTTCCTGGTAGAGGCCACAATCTTAGACCCTTACCTAGCCCTCTTCTGGCCCTTACACACGCAGGCTCTGATTCTAGCCAAACAGAATTAAAGGCTCTTCAAAAGAAATCTAAGCACTACATGCACTGGTCAGTTTGGATTAAGTTCCACCCAACTCATCTCTTTAGGGCTTCACCTCTCATGGCTTTCCACTTATTTCCTATTTAATAAAGCTCCAACTAATGAACACATCTGCACTGCATGTGCGTTGCTTATTTCCAGTGGTCAACTTGAGTTCCAAGGACAAAGGTACAATGGTTCTGTTGTCTCAGATCTAAGAGATTGGAGATTTTGCTAAACTCTGTTATTGGGAACAGTATGATACACAACTTGACAACAACTCCCCATTAGCTCTGCCAGACAAGATTTGATATTTATCCCCGTTAGACACTCTTTAGCATGTTAAAATGGTGACTCATAAAGCCAAAGCACTTCACATTTAACAAATCTGCCGCAAGAAACCACTCAAATGCACTTCCTTTCAAGAATACAGACAGAAAAGCATGCAGTCACACTGGCTTTATACAGCCAATATTACTACAAGAGGTGCAAGAATGCAATTCTACAATTTTGCAAGCATTGCTAATTTTCTGAAGCAAAGAATCCCAAATCCCAATTTGAAATACGCTGTTTCAAGTCGCAGTTCATGGTCAAACTATTTCACTGTTTCAACTTACCCTTCTTGTCTCTGTGTTCAATATTGGCACCACGTGCTATCAGCACAGATACAAGTTCTTCATGACCTCCCGCACAAGCGAGGGTCAGAGCAGTGTCATGATTACTTTCAGTCTTGATGGTTGGGAAGAAAAAAAGAAGTAGATATTCAGAAATTAAAAACGCTTTAAGAAAATTTCAATATTTTAAAGACAGTACTAGATGAATTTTTTTCCTTTCAGCAAATCCACACAAACCCAATTGCAATTACTCACATGTGCATCAATATCAACCGAAGGATACATCGGGAGCACCGACTGTGAGGGCACGTTGCTGGATGCCTGTGAGCACGGCTCTGGCGTAGGGGATTCGGTAGTGTGTGTGGAGCTGGTGGAGCCACTGGGCACTCTGGTATTCACAGCTGAAAAGTAACACCATGTTATTAAACCACTCTTAGAAATGCCACATTTTATATGAAAAATATCTAGTCCCATAAAACTGCAATGGCCGAATATCAGAACAATAACGCAGGGAAACAAATAAAGTGTTCCTAAAAACAAACAAGTTGATGTCTTGGGCAAAGAAGCTTCCTGACAGTTAAACAGTGTAAATATAATCTCCAAACTGCATAAAGTTAGAAGATAATTTTATTAATTAGTCTGTATGCATTACGAGTATGAATTATGAAGATTATTAGTTATCTACTTCAAATCGTAAGCTTCAGTATTAGAGTTCAATCATATACTCAGACTAAGCAGGCAAATGATTTATCACTAAACCACAAACCCAATGTTCAGAAATACAGTCTCATTCCAGAATTTAGAAGTTTTTCATGTACAGGTTAGTACACACCTAGTCTCCGAGAAATGTTTTCAAAGCAAGATGACTGGCAGCAAGTTACACCACAGCTCATGTCTCAGAGTTAAAACAACTCAGGAAGGGGAGAAGACGACAGGAGGGGGCAGTCAACAAAAACAAGCAATCTGAAAACTGTGTGCTCCCTAAAATTTATTCTGATTGATCCATAACCCGTAAAATTCTTCCTGAAGCTCTAGCACAGCTCGGGGATACAAGGAATGCAACTTTATCTTCTTTAAAACAAAATAAATTTTAAAAATGTCAAATTGAGCATCAGATTTTAGCAAACTACTTTTAAATGAAGCCTTACCAGCGCAAGCAGAGAAATATCCCTGCACATACATACCACAGGGACAAGGCTCTGCCTGCCTTTGGAACCAAAGGAGAGCTTAAGGACAGCCCAGTGGAATCAAAGGAACCTCTGCTCGAGCTCTCAGCACTTCAACTATAGCATGTAACATTAATGCAGCTGGAGTTCACCAGCATTGTTACTGCTGAGTTGCCAAATTGTGCAGCCTCATTAAATGCAATATTTGATTAGCTTTAATTATTCCAATCCACACAGTATTTTGTAGTATTCCTGAACACGCATCTGATGAAAAGCACCACCAGCTTCTGGTAAGAAATAAGCAGCAGCATTTTGCTTCTGTCCAAATGTCTCAGGCAGTAAGGGAAGATGAAGGATGAACTCAAACCTGCATACGACAGAAATATTTACAAACCTTTCCCAGCTCAATCTTCCCTATTATTCCATTAACAAATTACACACCAGAAATTACTCATAGGAAAATGCTGCAGATAGAAAAGCCTTAGAAGGATTCTAACCCTTCTGACCACCAATACCACTGATCCAGCCCACAGGATTGCACATGTGCGAAAAAGGAAATACAGACTAGAACAAGATTAGATGGGTCACTCACTTGGGTTCTGTAAACACAGGGGAGCTCATTGAAATTGTGGGAGGTGGCAATTTTAGATTATTTTTTTTTTTTAAAGTAAAACACTCTCCTTGATGCATAGGCAAAAACCAGCAGTAACATTTGGCTACCAAGCACTGTATCTGAATTCAGAGTAGACTTCTGCTTCACATTACAACCTTCAGGAGAAAACCAGGTTTGTATTAAAAGCTTCAAATATGAAAGCTCCCACACTTCATCTTCCTACTATGGATTGCCACTTAAGAGTAGCAGCTGAGCATTAATTAATGTAATACCATTATTTTCTTGCTCAGTGTACTGAAGTGCAAGATACTAACTGCATTCTAAAGATTATTCTTTCAGAAATACAAGACACCAAATCACCCTGTTAATGACTTATATTAAATCAAACTGGTTCCTCATGAAAGACACTGGCACTAAGCACATCCACAGTAACAACGTCAAACATGAGAGAGAACACCAAAGACAGTAAAAATGCAGACAAACCCTGCGCTGATGCCCAAACTCTTATTTAAGATGAAAATCTAACAACAAATAGTCCTACAACGCCCACACCATCCCTTCAATAACTACTGAGTTTACAGAACTGCAGGATTTTTTAAAGTGTAATTTTCCGTTTCCTCAGTGGGGCTAGCAAGTTGGCCCAATGGAGTATCACTGCAATTCCTGCTCTGTGGAGCAAAGCACATTGAAGAACTTCTACCTCCAGTTTCATGGGGCTGATTTAGCTCAGCCTAAGTCACACAACAACGTACCGGCTTTTAACAAAAAGGTGACCTTGCAGCAACGGTTCCACCATCCCTTTGCATACATTTTGTATGAAATCTGAGTTAACCCATATTTCCCCAAGCCTGTTTCTGATTACCAACCTCGATCACAGGAGGTGGGACACCTACTGCTCCTGTGAACCCCATTCAGGGAGACGAGGTCATCCTACTGACGGGAGAGCCACCTCTGCTTCTATCTCTGACTACCAGGAACAACCCAGCCCTCGGGGATGGCTTCATCAGTCTCACACCAGCCCCAGGGAAGTCAAGGACATCTCTCTTATCACTGCTAGTCTCTAGCAAGCCATACTGAGTGTCAGAAGCTCATGTGCAGTCTTCCCCAAGGAAGAAAAGCCACCGTACCCACTCCAGACTGGCATTAATGCAGGGAGGATGGTGGCACCATGGCTCATAGAGCAGGCCCAGCCCTGCCCGGAGGCCACGGGGAATGGCCAGCTGAGGGCATGGCACCAATTCTGGGGATGATCCCCTGCAGCAGCTCTGTGCCACACCGCAGGGTTTCAACCAACTAGAAAAACGTGTGGCTTTCCAACATGCAGACTGATTCCTACTGAACAGGCATGTTGTCTTTCCACTGGGAAGGGTGCTGATAAACCTAAGCCAGGCATTGATTTAAAAAAAAAAAAAAAAAACACACAACAAAACCAAATAAACATCTATTTTCACAATGTGTACCTCAGATCTTTATAAAATGCCTATTTTGTGACATCGGTTTTGGATGTTTCCATAGATTTCAATATTCAAGAGACTTGTATTTAAAAAAAGTTATTCTACCCATGACAAAATCCAGGTTCCTCACATTTTAGGAAGGGCGTGAAACTTTCCAAAGGGACTTTCTTTGAATCAGTGTGAAGTTGAAGAATGGTCTCCAAAGATATCAATATCTATTTTCCCAAGTTATGAAAAACCATTACAGGAAACATAAGTAAAACAAAATGAAGCAAGAACCTGGTATTTTATTTAAGTACAAGTCTGGAGGCACTGACAGAACCTCAAGCCAGAAGCTCTGGATGAGACTGCAGCTGTAGCCTAAAGCTGCAGCTCTCTAACCACTGTCCTGCCATCAGCACGGGGTCACAAATGCTGGACTTGGATTTCAGTTCCACTTTCCTCAAAGAAACTGAGAGTGTCAGGACAAAGAAAACAATTCTTTTTCACGACGGAGCAGTCTTTCAGCCTGTCCATGCAGCTTCTCAGAAATGTGTCACTGTGCAGAGGCTTCTCTGCACATTAGTAACTCTACCTTGTTTTATGAGTCACCATTTCTCACTCTAGATCATCTACAACTCAGTTGTACTCCAAACAGCAATCCTAAATACAGAAACTCAAACGTTTCAAATCATTACCTAACAATATCAGAATTCACTAAAACCAACCAAAACCAGAATTTCATAACCAAGTAACTGTTAATAAAAGTTTCTCAAAACATGCCTGGAACATCAGTAAAAAATTGGGAGCTTGCAGGAGCAGTGTCAAACAGAAGCACACAGAGATGCCACCTCCTGAGTAAAAATACCAGGCAACTAGAAATAACAGCAGTATAAAAATATTCCAATTATAAACAATACCTAGCTACAAAGAAAAGAAACTTCCTTATCTAGAATACCCTAGAAATCAGAAAAAAAGCCTCAATTCAGATACAACAAATTAAGAAATCTACTGCGGTAAATGCATAACGTGAACTGAAATGCAACTCTAACTACAAGCAAGACAAGATGCTTCAAGAAACCAAACTTATACCAAGTAATGAAAAGTAGATGCAAAACATCCTCTTCTGTGGGAAGACATGATTGAAACTAATATTGTTTACTTTCTCTAAACTGCGCAACTTTGTATCTCTCTGCTAAACCAAATTAGAATTTTTACTGTAATAAGTCATACCTTCAGAGATAGGATTAGCGCATCTAAATAAACTCCATTACAACCAAAATGTTCTGGATTGGAAAGAGCTGCTTCACTTTTAGGTTCTACCAGACTTTCCAAAGGTTACTTAGTTACTTCTGTGCAGCTTTATGAAAGAGGGGACTTGGGTACATGTCCACCTGTGAGTGACTGCAAGACTTCTAGCACCTCAAACCTTGCCATCAGCCACCTCAACACCCACGAGCTGACAAATTATACCAGCAGATGGGCAAGATAAACACTCCATTTATGTATGTTGTCACAATTAAGTTGGTAAGCAAAATAAAGATTTGAGGCTTTGTAGAAATGCAAGTTCTCCCTCACAACTAGCCTCACCTGAGGCTTTAGAAAATATGCCTCTTGCACGGCCACTGGTAAAAGCAACAGTGAAAGGTATTTCAGTGCAGAGGACAGTAAGACAATTTCACATTTCAGTTCTTCTGAAGCAGACCCAATATAAACTGGAACACTCATCAGAAACAAAAATGTTCATAGCACTCCTAAGCCCAGATTCACTCACCACCATGACTGCAGCTCCCAGTGGGACCGTCACCTATGGGGACACCCGGCTGGCACAGACGAGGGACAGGCAGCTTCCCCCCACCAAGCACAGGCCCTTAACAATTTTATCTGCCATCTGCAGATAAGTAAAACTCAGTTCTCGTAAGTTTCTACTGCTCAAAATTTCTTTACAGGATTAAGGCCTAATGGGCAAGTTTGTGGAAAAATACGGTCAAGAGTTTGGAGTATGAGATTTAGTTTGTCCTTAAATGTATATAAATTTGAGATATAACAGAATTATAATTTACACAGGGGTCACTCTTTTACACAGTCTGGATTACAAAGTGAGCAAAATATCTAATTCTTTTCCAACAATTTACTGGGGGAAGGGAAGCAAAAGAAACATGAATTTCAAAAGCAAATCTCTTTCAATAAAGCTTTACATTTTTGCAGAAGCCTCTGAATCGGACAGCTCAAGTTTCCTTGGGATGTGTTTTCATAAATTTTTGTTTTCTCCATTTCTGAAATTAGTAAATCACATTTCTTAGCAAAAAATTTCTTTAATTGCTTAGCAAAAACAGTAAACTGTTTCGGAAAATGAACCAATACCTATCAATTCTTTTTAAGATAGAAGTTTTTCTAGTTGTTTGCAGTCTTTTCCAAACAGCTCGGCATAACTCTCACCCTCAGCTGACTGTAGCAGTTTTTCATTTGGGGTGCAGTGATTATTTTCACTGCCATACAGGGCTGCTGGCCATGAAAAGGTACGTACCACATGGGTTTGTGCTAGATAGACTCAACTGTCAGCAACAGGAACTACTCCAAAGCTTAATCCCTTCTTGATTATGTTTTGCATTTACCATTCGAATTTTTGTCCTCACACAGTCCGGTATGAAATCTTGAGTAATAGAAATCAAGAAAAATCCAATTGCATTTTTGTTTAAATGTTGGCTGAATATTCTAAATAGCACCACAGAGCAGGGAGGGCGGCACGCCATGTCAGAAAAGGGGAACTCGGACCGATTCTCTATAATTCAAGAGGATTTCTATGAGTTACATAGCATAGCTGAAGGGAGCTGGGCGCAGCACACCACACTATTCCATCAACTGCAGCTTCCATGGGAGGTTGTAAAGTTGCAGGCAGTCTTGACTTGCATGAGCTGGATGCAATTATCACTCTAAAAGTTCACAGGAACAGCTGGCAAAAAGTCTTACTGCACATTTCTACAACCCTGAAATGAACCTAAGAGGACAGGGCAGCGACTACAATGAGGGGGGCAGACAGGAAAATAAGGGCTGAGGGACAGACACAAGGTAGAAAAGTTGAAAAACACCAAATTAAAAAAAAAAAAAACTACAGACCAAACAACACTGGCTATATTCTACGTACCTCCGGCAGCAAATCCTAGTCAAATCCATGAAATGAAGTCAACTGAAACGATACCTCTTTTTCCACAAGGGGACTCACACAACCCCATGTATGGGAACTTCCATTTCTCTTCACACAGTTATCAACAAATGAAAGGATGTTTGGATTTTTGCCTTTCATCCAGGTAACAGGACACATTTTTGCCATATACCTAACAAGCAGACATTTCTGTACAACAACCAGGGTTTAGAGGGTATTCTGAAAACACATGCTGTTACAGAACTGAGTGGTTTTGTGCAGATTCCAGGTTGTGTATCATCGGAAACAATAGGAACATCTCAAGCAGCAAGGACAGGGACACATTTGTCCATACAAGCGACAATAATTTGGCTTTTTCTAGAGATGGCTACTACACTGAAGAAAGTCACTAAGGTAAAAAGCCTGTACAAAAAATTCTACAGAAGATTCTTTCAGGTTTCCTAATGGGCACCACTAATTGCTCATGGTAAGCCTTTTTAGAGAAGCACAGAAAAAGATGAGGCCAAAGGGGCTAAAACAGGTCTCCAGTAGAGGAAGTTTTGTACTTTGGAAAAAAAAGGTATTTAAGAGTCTCATGTTAGAATTGAAAGTTGACTGTTTAGGATTAATAACACTAATCAGGAACTTTATTCTTAAGCAAGTATTCCCAAACTGGAAAACCCCAAGATGTTTTTGGAGGGAAGGAGAAAGAGGGAAACTGAGCACACAAATTAATGCAAAAATAGGTATATTTCTTAACCCACCTGCTATTAGGTCATCAAGAGTGTCGGTAAGCGTCTGTGCTGGAGTGGCAACCATTAATCCGTCTGGTTCTTGAACTAAGAGCCCCTGCCCAGCAATTTGCTGCTGCTGTCCTACATTCTGCTGATGCCCTAATGCTTTCTGAAGTTCAAGAGACTCTGTCCCATTATAACCTAAATTACCAGAAAAATTACAATGCGGTGCTGGCAAAGGCTGGATAGGGACAAACTCTATTTGTTCAGCAGGTGGTGGAGACTGTTGTTGCTCATCATCTTTAGACAAGATTGTGTCAACCTGAGGTAACCCTGAAAAGTTATCCTCTGGCAGACCCTTATCAGCTTCCACGTCTGGGAAGACCCCTGTCAGTGGGCACTGCTGCTGCAGGGGCAATGGTGTGTCTGTCTGACCTTTGGTCTCCAAATATTCTTTGGTAAACTGCTGTTGGGTTTTCATCTGCAACTGCCTTTCCACCTTCTGCAGTTCCTTCAATATTTTCTTCTTCTTCTGTACTTGTTCTTCTCTGTTCTTTTTAAGTTCTTCAATCTTATCTTTATTTAAAGGTTCACCTTGAATTAATTCCAATGACTTAAGTTGTGCTTTTTCAATAGCACTAATTCTCTGTCCAAGTTCATTCAGCTTGCCTTCAGTCTCTTCTACTATGCATTCCAAAGGCTGGTATGGGTGAAAAGGTGGCAGTAGGTCCTTATCTGCTACCTGCAGGGAACTTGACTTCTGCTTGGATGCACCTAAGCACATGAAAAATGTTTGAAAAAATGCCATGCTGAAGTTACCCCAAACCTCCCCTCTCACCCACCAAAAAAAAATTTAAAAAAAAAAAAAAGAAAATAAAAAGGGGGAAAGAAAAAAAAAGGAAAAATAGGGAGAAAAGAAAAAAAGACGAAAGAAGAAAAAAAAAATAAAAAAAATCTTTACAACTAACACTGCACATCTGGCAAACCACAGAAAGGTAAACCCTATACTCCATGTTAAGACAAGAAAGGACAAAGCATATCGCTGGAAAATTTTCCATATTGATCCTATTATCCCTTTGAACACAGCTATTTTAATCTTAAGGAATAAGGAACCTTTATGGTTTCTGACATTATATGACTGCATCTTGCAAATCAGCAAAAGCAGTAATGCAATTTGAATAATTTACGGAGGTTCCAAAGTTGTTCTGCAGCGCAGAGCAATTCAACTAAGACTATTTTCCAGAGGCTCACTTCCAACAGCAAGATTACAAGCAAAAGTAGTCTGTGTTTGAGAGAAGACTAACTACAGTAGTATGAGTATTTCGAACTAGTGTTTCTCCAAACACCACAGCATTCCACCCTTACACACAGAACCCTGCCAGTGCAGACTTAATATATTCAAACATGTTTTGAATCTCTAGCACCTTTTAAAACTCTAAGACACAATTAACAGCTTACTTGCCTCTCTCTCTCCAGGAACAAATTAATATTTCTGCTCACTGTTAAAACTTAAAAAATAATCTTCAACGGGAATCTAGCAAGGAACTTCCCGAGTGCTCCCTGCCTTCACGCACCCGAGGCTGCTTCCCCAAAAGCCACATCTGTGAAACCTCCAGTAGCAGATCATGCTAAAAGGAATCTATTAAGTACTAAAATTGTAATTATCACTTCAGTGAAAGAAGCTTTAATTAAAAATATGGAAGTTTATAGTCAAATCAAATAAGTTTCTGCAGTAGCACTCCTTTGCTACACCCAAACAGTGATGTATGCAGCTTAAAAAAAAAAAAAGGAAGACTTGAATATTTACAAAGCAGACTCATACAATTAATAATTAAACAAGGAATTAAAATTACGCACAGTTTGAGCCATTGCCTAACTGTGTGATATTTAGGGAACTTTAAGTGAAAATCTGGATGCAAGAACTAAGTCCCATATAACTTCCCACTAATTCTGGAATGATTAATTTTCTTAAAATACCAATTTGTGTCTCTCTGAGCCTTCCTTCACCAAAAATACTAACTCACAGGCGCCTTCACTTTGCATTACTGTCAAAACAGGAGTCACACACACTTCACTCTGAAATGAATGGGTTTTTTGAGGAACTAACTGAAAAAGAAAAAAAATGCCAGAATTTTCTCTTAAATGAGAATTTTCTCTTATGAAGGGAATAACAAATATTAATATAGAATTGAACCAACTCCCTGCTGAATACCTTCACCAAGCCTTCTGGAGTGAAGGCAAACCATAGCTACATTTAAGGGAAGCAACAAAAACTTTAACAACCCCATGAAATGTCAGCATCCCACAAAGGCTGCAGACACCCTTCTTCAGCTCAGTACCTTACCTAGCTGCCTGTTACAGCTCCGTGGTTCAGCTGAATACCTAATTCCAACCACTACCATTATTTTGTCTCTGAGCCATAAGTGAGTCCCAAGACAATTACTTGGAGACAATACAGAATTTGACTGAAGTTCAGCAATAACTTGCTTTGTGTTGGCTGGTGTATATTTAGCTCAAACCTACTATAAGTTGCTGACTGTTTGGCTGTGTAGTGTACTTTGGGTTTATACGCTTTCATTCTAAAAGTTATATGCTTTCATTCTAAAAGTTGACTTACAAATAAGTTTTGCAGACCAGTCTTGACAAATATATTTGCGCTCGCCAAAAATGCTTGCCTATATCTTTTGAAACTAAGCTGCTCCCTTGCTGAGAGAGCAGAAATGTTACAGTAACCTAAATGCAAATTAACCTGCCTTCAAGACGTGACTAAGATGGGAACCCTTTGCACTGCTTTGTTTAATGTCATTCCTAAGGTCACCATATATATCATTTCCATCCTAACACAAAGCATTCCCACCACCTGGCAGCTTTGGACAGCTTCCGTTAATCTGCAAGAAAGCAAAGCTGCAGTTAAGAGAGCTCCCAAATAATAAGCAATATTGTCCCTCTCAATTAAGTCCCAGCTCAGGGGGGAAACAAGCCTGTCATAGGAAAACTTTTCTATGTGCGCCAGCGAAAGCCAAGAGCAGAGGTACAGCTTCGGATCAAGACCATGACTGGTCTCAGAGGGGGCAGCACTCCCCAGACAGCAGCTCAGACTGGGAATGACCACGGGAAGCTGAGACAGGTTCTGGAGACAGGCATTGGGAAAACAGCAAGTGAAGAGCTGCACTGTCAAGTTCCAGAAGAATTGCGGAGATTTACTTTCATCAACTTCTACTTAGTCAGCAGGGCCACTTTTCAGGCTCCAAATCACTTTTTCTGTGCCAGAAAACAGTGCAACCCACAATCTTGGGGATACTGGAAAAGGACGAAGGGTAGGAAGAAAGATCTGTGAAGCTTAACTGGAACAGCCAGTTCAAACCAGAAGTGAAGAAGACACTGTTCATAGCTATGAATATGCAAGCACTGTAAGTATTCAGAAGTAGTGATTTCCTGTTTTATCCAAATCTATTCTACATTATAATATCCTGAGAAATACTGTGCCCAGTTTAGTAAATAATTAGGAACAAGACACTACTTTATACTTTCACTTTTGAAATACACAAATGTAGTAAGACTTAAAAATCCAATCATAGGCCAAATCATAACTACTTCAGCTTTTTTTTTTTTAATTTTGTTCATTTATCTTTTTGGTAGAGCATCAATCTTCTACACAATCAATCTACTAAAAAATTAAACCTAGCAATATTAAGTAGTCAATCTAGCCCCTAGAGCAACTCTTTTCATGACTTTTAGAAGACTTGTTTAGTATGAAATGAAGATTGAGGACCAATGAGATCCAGATGTTGCTACAAATACCACCTGCCATCAGCTAATCACACTTACAAGCGAGAAATTGTTCAAATGACAGAAAAGCCAGAGCAGTTATGGGCACACCAGGAAAGCCAACAGAGTAAGGAAAAGATCATTTCCCAATTTATTTTGTGAACAGCAGCACCAGTTTCTTCTTGTATCCCTTTCCTTGTTCCCACAGTTTCTGGTCCTTAATCTAACCTAGCCTTCACTGCCATTCCTGCAAAACATGCAATGTTTTCCTATGGAAGTGTCCTGTACATCCCCTATGCACTGTAGATAATCTCCTAAGTATCTGAGCTGCAATTATCTGTTCACCCAGATGAGCCTCCTCCAAGCACCATCACGGGTCTGTTGAGCACCCAGTCCATGGCGCACACCATTACCAGTTTCCAATTCCTTCTGGCTGCAAGTAACATTTAAAGGTTCTAGATAATGTGAGCAAGAGTGTGAAAAAACAATCTTCATATTTATAGTCCTCAACTGGCTCTCCAAGTCTTAAACTTGCTTAAAACAGCGCACTCTTTATAGGGTTGCTGTCTAGAAACAAGTTTGATACCAGGTCCTGAGTACTTATGATTCTCTGGGGAACATGTTCTTCTAGCCCTGATGTCTAATCCATCAGATGTCTTCCTCTCCCAAGAAAGTAGTAATTTATATGCCCTTTCACAATGCATAGAGCAGCACAGGCAGCACAGCACCAGGATACTGGTCCAAAATAAACCAACCTAAAAACTAGCCAATTGACCCCAATGACATTGTTACCAGATGTCCTGTCAACATTTGGTAACACCCATTTGCTTGTACTGTGCAGCAGCAGCACAGGAGACACATGCAGGGTCCCCTGCAAGTCTAACAACTGACATATTTACCACAAGGAAGCCTCTGAGAAACATGAAGTAGGCAAGTAATTTTCTTATATAAACGAAGTCTAGTTCAGATCTTACCCTAAAAGCACTAACCCATTAATTAGCAAGGACAAACATTTGTTGTATTTTACAGCAAGCAGCAAAAGTTTAAGAAAAGTCACTATTTTTAAGGTCTTTTCAGAAAATTAAAAAGGTTTGTTTTTATAACCCATTATACTCTTCAGGAAGTTTCTGTCAACACAAGCTGCATTTCAGCTTTGTGGTTTTCACCTTGGCTACCACTGGAAACCGTTGGATTACTATACTTTAGTTTTTATTAGATCAGTTTCTGGGACTTGTTGACATCTCAATTTCTAGAGTTGTTAATTGAAAACAAAAGAAAAAAGTGAATCCAAATCCAAACAGTTACAATCCAAATGATTTTTCCTGCATAAAAAAATGACAGCAAGGAAAGAAGTCAACTGTGTGATACACATCTGTACATTCAAATATATCTCTGCTGGAACCAATGCCTAGGATATAGATCTGTATGAATCACCATGTCATTCTGATAGGTAATATTACCTAGAACTTAAAAAAAACCAAACCAACAAACCAAA
Source organism: Scolopax mira (assembly GCA_004320125.1). Lineage (NCBI taxonomy): Eukaryota > Metazoa > Chordata > Aves > Charadriiformes > Scolopacidae > Scolopax > Scolopax mira. The sequence continues at coordinate 58,914 of BJBW01004214.1, forward strand.
CGTACACACCCTCCCCCCGAAAAAGAACCCCACACAATAAAAACCACAAAACAATCTGCCAAAAAAACACAGATTCAGTCTGTTCCTCATTTCACAGAAGGCAGATGTCAGGAGGCATCAATCCATACTAAGATCCCTGTGCTTTGTTAACAGACTTGCTTGTCAACTGTTCTCGCACTTTAGGGTTTTTGGAAAATATGATTTCACTCAGAAGACGAGTGTTAGATTTGCAATCTCCAAGTAAAATTCACCAGCCTCATCAGCAGGAATAAGATGAACTCAATATTAAATTGCCATGAAAATTCTGTGTCTAACCATAATTTTTATCAGTAAGAAATTCAGCTGTGAGAACCTGGGGAAACAATTAGTTAAGCCATAGACACAAGTGTAAAGTACAGCATTATATAATCTGACTAATTGGGCAACAAAAAAATCGTCTACTTTTTCCAACAAAATTTGTCTGCTATATTGCTTTCAATACATACTTAATTCTTCTTTATAAAGAACAGGAGGATTTGTGGAGGGCTAAACGATCAATGAGTTTGTATTTTCACTAGGTGCCTCCTGTGAACCATGCAGTATTTCTGCCCATCCTTCACTCCTGCACCTCTTTCTATAAGAACTTGCAGGAATTAGGTGCAACGATACCCAACTGGTAACACTTACAGGGCTGAGAACAAGCAACTCACATTCCAAAATTTGAGTTACTTTCTTATCTTAGTCTTCTTCCCAAGTTTCCTCTGGTGGCTTGATGGTATCTAACTGGAAAATTGCTAAGACATAGTTACGTTAGTGGCAAGCAGGTGACTGAAGTTTCAAAGGAGTGGAATTTCACAAATCCCCAGGAAAAGATCTTTATACACTTGTGCTCTTGAATCTCGTTTTTAAATCACCTGCCTGCATTGCTAAAGACTTGTACAAAAGGATAACAAAATCTAGATCTCCTATTTGACTTCCTAAGAAAGTATTAATGAAGTCAGAAAGCCACGAGACTGTCACGTTTCTCTTTCTAACTCACCCCCCAAACTGGCTCAGCTGCCAGCCCAGGCAGAGAATACAGAGGAAATGGCAAGAGTTAAGGAGAAGCTGTTGAAGCACATGAAACATGAGGAGGCAGCTGGATGGGACAGTGGAGAAGTCTGAAAGGAGTCAGAACGGAAAAGCAAGAAAATCATCTTACTTTTTTAATGCCTTCACCTCAATGAGAAGAATATTATCTTTCTAGTTCTACTGTTAACCTGGACCCTTCCTCAATGAAATCACGCAACGTATAAGATCTCTGCCAGTATGTAACATGGTATTGGGCATAAAAGTCAGATCCTGAAGTACACAATATTTATTGTATTTGTAGCTATTGAAGCTATGTGGAGTTTGTCCTTTCCTTTCCCAAAGCCTGGTAGATTTAGCATGAGGATACAGGGGACACTCTATAATGAAGGTGTAACTTAAAAAGCTTACAGATTCAAAAAATCCTACTCAACTTTTAAGGGAACTCTGGTCTCCTTCCCAGGGATCAAAGACAGATGTGGGCAGTTTTCATGGAAATAACTCAAGTCTATTAGGTCTTGTGAAATTCTAAAAAACCATGAACCCGAAATGAAAAATGCTGCAAGTTATTTCAAGAATGTTCCAAAAACCCACCATGGGTTCAAGCCACAGTGTTTCCCAGGCATGTTCTGCCAAAGACTAACAGCAGGATCACAAACATGGCTGGGACCTTCAGATACCATTCCTATTAAACATTAGCTTGCATTTACAAACTCCACAAGATCATCAATGGCAACACTATTACACCAGCTGATTTCCTGAAGAAATCAAGCGGCATTCCTTTAACCATTTCATGTGCTAGTCACCAGATGCAGGAGCACTGGGAGCTGCCTCACAGCCACCGTGCTTTGTGCCCCTCACAGTGTAAGGCAGGAGACATCCTCTGGCCTGCAGAAATAGCACATTTGGGTTTTTTCGTGTCAAAAGACTTCATGTTGTGCTGCTGCATCACAGTGGCTCTGGCTGCTGAGCAATCCTGAGCACATCCAAGCGATGGCAGCAAGGGAAAAAGGCCAGGGACAGGATCTCCCGCTTCTCCCCACCACAGCACAAAGCCCTAGGATTTCACTTTTACAAGGACTTTTTACATGGACACAAAAGACATGTGTTAAATGTACTGCACTAAAACCAATCCTTCCTCAGCATGTAAGAGTTGAGGTCCACTCTGCCCCGTGAATTAATTCTGCTGCCTCTTTCACTTAATTTTCTTCAACCCTTTAGGATGTTACATCCTTGCATATCGCCTTTATCTAGACCCACTGGCAGCTCCAAAACATTCCTCTTTCCCATTGCTAAACACCAATAATAAATCCTTTGCCAAAATCGTTATTCAAATGGCCACTATCCCATGTGCCTTCTTACTTTACTGAAGAATTAAGTAATTCAAAATTAGACCATAAATTCCTCTTGAAAAACCTCACACCATACTTGAATTGTAGCAACAAGTGCACTCTAGTTTTAGACTCAACTTGTCAAGAAATCTTCAGAAAATAAGGTGTTACTCTTGCATTTCTTGCAAAACTAATATGGTTAAAACACAGAGTGTGCTCACGTTTAGAAGGCTCCTTTTCTACCTCCAAGTAGTTAAGAGTTTATAGAAAAACTCAGAGGGCTCCTTCTATACCATGAAGGCAAGAAACTTGTCTTCCCCAGCATAAACGACTTTGTTATGAAAGAAATTGTCTGAAGTTGTGGCAGGGGAAGTTTAGATATCAGGAAGAACTATTTTATTGAGAGAGTGGTGAGGCACTGGAACAGCCTGCCCTGGAGTCACCATCCCTGGAGGTATTTAAGAAACATGTAAACATAGCACTTCAGGGCATGCTCTAGTGCCTGAGATTGTTGGGTGGGGTTTTTTTTGTACGTGTGTATGGTTGGATTCAATCACAAAGGTCCCTTCCAACCATGAAGATTCTGTGATTCTGTGAAATTACGACTGTTCTCTTCCCCCACACGGAAACAACAAACACACTTTGATTTACACCCTCTTTAGCCCCTCATCTCCCAAGAAGTCTGAAGATGGAAGCCTGGTATATTAACACCACACGTGTATAAGAAGTAAGAATGGAAGTTCCGCAAAGAGCACTAATCCTATTCCAGTTGAAGTAGCAGAGTGGTATCACTACAGCAATTACAGCGTCTATCACAACACCATCATTGCTCCCCTAAAGATCTGAGATGCACAAGAGCTTTGCACACTAAGTTTTCACGAATGTTTCATCAGCCAATGACACAGTTGAGGTCACTACATCCCCTGCAACACATCACAGATTAGTTTCACTGACACGCATGAAGCATGTCCTGAAACACTGAGAAAAAAAAAATGGATCTCTCTGTGCCAGTTCCAACAATTGTACCATGGAAAACTTGCCTAAAGTATGTGCTAACAAATGCAATAAGGTCTTTTTTAATAAGTTATTTCTTGAACTACAATCAACTTACTTTTCATAATTTGATTAAATAACATGAAACTTTAAGCTTATAATGTTAATCTTCTGACCCAGTAACAACTAATAACTCATTGGTCCCCCTAAACCACAAAATGTACTTCTAGAGCACTAACCCACTTCACAATACTAATAGTTAATTGTAAGGGCGCACATGCTGAAATATCAACTTTTTACTGTCTTATTTGAACCAGAAGTTGCATGTTCTTTCCACTTAGGATTCATTTTTACAAAATCCAAAATATCGAGTGTTATACATCCTAGGAAAATTATGCAGTAACTGCACTTCAGAAGTCACACACACAGAATATATCCATGGAGAGTATCACACACTTGAAATCTTAGGTATAAAGTTATTACCTCTCTTCATTTGTGCCCCTGGGTTGTGCGTTGGGTTTTTTTTGTCTGTTTGTTTTAGGAAGCACCAAGCACTTCCAGAATAAAAGAATTAAGTAAAGCTAGCTTTGGATACTATAATATTTAATATCACTGTCCAAAACTGTAAGTTATTAGGAGCTGCAGTTTGTACTTTCCACTGGAGAATCTGCTTCTCTTTCTGAGCTCACTTAGACAGGAAGAATTTGTTACAGAATCCATAGCTGGAAACAAACTGCTAAATTTGCTGTCTAATGACTGCAAATAGTTTTAACCAGTTAGTTCAACCATATGCAAAGCAAAACTCCTGATGTTGTGACTACTCACAAGAGTACTATTACTAATACAAGAAAATTCTCCTGTAAGTAGATCTGCATTGGCATTTTATGGTGCCAATGTTTGCATTGCTACTGTAGGAACAGAAAAAAATTGATATAGCAAGTTCATGGATGATAGTTGCAACTATTCTAGATGATCAATGTACAATATTCAAAAGTTAGCACCACAATTAGAGTTTATTAATAATTTTAATCGGTCTACACTATGGCAGTTACCACAATCATTTTCTTCCAAAAAAATCAGAATAGGCATAATCCTAATTGATTAGGATAAGCATAATAAAATTAGAATACCCAGTGTTACTATATTGTAGAATACAAGAAAATAAGTAAAATCTATGTACTACATAAAATAACTTTAAAATTATACTTCGTTAGAGGTGTTCAGGAATTGACGGGAGTGGACTATACTATGCATAACCTCTAACAAAACTGCCCCCAAGCTATTAGTTTCCAAATTGTGTATATTCGCTGAGTGGCTATATACTAACCTTTCACCACTCCCAAGAGAGGTGGCGAGTTCTCTTGAGGGGTTCTGTCAGGTTCCTGGGGAGGTACAACCATAGCAAGCGTATGCACTGGTACACGGGGAACCTTAAAACAAAGCCACACACACATTCAGATAAAAATCCTTTTGATTGGACCAGATCTTGAAGTCTTAATACAATGATATATTTCTACAGCAGACCTCCATTCCACTCTTCCTAAACTATGTATGCTATGCTACCTCTTGGTATTCAGCTACCAAGCTAAATAATAGCTACCTGTCCCATGCTATTTTATTGAGGATGATATGTCAAAGGTAAGCATGCCACTCTTCACAAAATCCTGGGCTGCAGAGGCTTTAGGCTTTTAATCAACTACCTTCACTGGAAAGCTGCCTCTCTAGCCTGCAGAATTCTAAGTTTATACAATATATACAGGTGTATAAATAGATTGAAAAAGAAATATTTGTATATTTTTATATATATATATTTATGTGTATAAATACATACACATTTGAGGGGTGCTGTCACAAGGGTTTAGAACTGTTGAAAAAAAAAATACTGAAAAAATGTAACCAAGAAAATAATATTCTTTTGAGATACCAGGCTCAGGACTATCTTATCTAAGGAGCAGAAAGGGAAATTCATGTTCATGCATTCTTCAAGACACTGCAGAAAATAACAATCCCCTTTCTCACTCTCTAACATTTTCAAATGCATAGACTATTATTATTATTATTATTATTTCCACTGTGTATGTTCACATCTGAATTAACTTCAGAGCTTAACTACTAAGGAAGTGCTTCTTTACAACATTCAAGGTGATATTTAAAAAAAAACCAAATCCTTATGCCTTACCTGAGACTGATCCTGAGAGGGAGGTGTGAGCTGAGACAAGTCTGCTGCAGGAACCGACAATATATTGTTGGGGTAATCCAGCAAGTAAGAAACAACATTTGTATGTCCTCCTTTGGCAGCTTCAATGAGCATTGTTGAGCCATCCTAAAAGTTGTATTTTGGAAATAAAAAGCTAGAAGGTGAATTTTGCTACCTGGTGTAGCATATAAGAGATGAAATAACCATTTTAAATTGCACGTTTACTAATCCATGAAATCAACTACGTGGCTCTTTCAGTACCTATGATAAATGCAGAGTTTTAAGTGAATACCTTGAGCCGATGAGTAGGATCTGCCCCATGAGCCAGAAGCAGCTCAACCACTGCCAAGTGGCCTCCTGCACATGCCAGTGACACCACTGTGTGGTCATTATTAGCTGTAGCCCTGTTAACATTGGCACCTAATAAAGAGAAGGTCTCAGAATTAAACACAAGGAAATTGGTTTTAGAAGAATGTATCAACAAGTACAGCGTTTTCTGGAATAAACTTTTCTAATCTTCCTAATTCTCACACCCCTGGAGGGTAAAGGCAAGGATTTCAAGTAACTGATGGCTTCTGCACATCATGCTCCTTATCTTGTAAAAAGCAGCAGGAACAGTGGGACTTGGAATGGTAACAGAGGGGGAACACTTATGTTGTACCATTTTCATTCAGGCAATTTTTATTCTAAGCACTTATCAGTATCACTGCATGGTGCAACTGTTATTGTTTCAGACAGCACTTAAGGATGTATTTTTTTTGAAGGAGGGGGTGCTTTTTTTAAGAAACTGAAAATATTTGCTGTACTTCAAATCTATTTATTAATCTTTACAACAGAGTAGGAAGAGTAACTAGCAAAATATTGTATCATGAACTAAATTAAATTTAAAAACCCCTCAATGGTTTGCCAAATGCTCTTATACACATAACTAGATTCATTTTGAAGAAGGACCACAAACATGCAGAATTGTAAATTGGCATTTTAAGGATTTAAATTAATTACTTAAACTAGTATTTTACCTTTGCTAATAAGGAATTGCACAGTGCATAAATGACCAGCTCGTGCAGCCTTCATCAGTGGGGTTCTCCCACCTTCAGATTCATGCTCCTATTGCAAAGAAGAAAGAGATGAATAAATGGGCAAAACTTGTATCATTGTTTTAGCTTTTGAACCATCTGATAACAGGACCAGAATTGCCTGTCTCAGTAGAAGATCTGTAATCTTCTGTAATATAAATATAAATCTTCTGTAATATAAACCGTCTGTAATCAATATAAGCTGACTAGAATTGATTTTCCTGTTACCTTAAATACTGAATCACACTTTCAAAAAGCATTAAGACCACATCCATCATACTGTTATCACACAGGTTTCCCCACTTCCTTATCCCTTTTCATTTTGGTGTTCAACTGTATAACACATTTGTAAGCAGTAACGTCTTGTTTACTCCTCAAAGAGGGACAACTCTAACACAAATCTCATCGAGCATCAGGGAAGAATACAAATATCTATGAACTGATGTCACGTACTGCATGCCAGACCTTTAAAACTGCAATAATGTCTGAAGTGCAGGCCACATTTTTAAAACACATTGCAGAGAAATCAGCAATAAAAACGTGACAGATCACTGCAGGTCACAAAGTCTCTGAAAAAGAGGTTTGGAGATTAAAGCAGAAATACAACAAAAGGATGACACAAACCAACAAAAAAGAATGAATGACAAGAACAATTTTCTATTTGAAAAATTTTCTTAACACTGGAAGGATGTGGTTCCGTATTAGAGTCAGTACAGAACAAGAAAATTTGCCCGCTATGTTGACATGATAGATACCACAGAAAGTGCTGACTAATACCTATCAACCCTTCCAAAGCAGCAAGGGGCAAAAACATCGTCTCCTGGGAATGTTGGTATTTGCACTCTGAATATTCAGTCTGATCAATAATATACTATGTTCATGTTGGCTTTTTTTTTTTTTTAATTAAATATTTGAGAAGCCAAGCTTTAAATTCATTAACTGCATTCATATCTCACAGATAAAATTAACATTTAGTACTGGCAGTGGACGATACTGCTATTTACAAATATAAAAGGGCAAAAATAGATTTGACAGACCACATCACCTCCTTCCCATAGTTTGAGTATTCCTGAAAACTCTGCATATATGTCCTTTGACATATGGCTTGCCTTGGTTGCAAGCTGCACCTTAAGTCAACTTTCTGTTCATGCACTCGAAGAACAACTCTCTTTACTGGATCTTCCATTGGAGATTGACCCCATGCCAAGTGCCAAGTCAATACAAATCACCCCTTTGCTGTAATGGGGGTCACACTACCCCTCTCGTATTCCAAAAAAAAAAAAAAAAAAA
>BJBW01004214.1:66970-89355 GCA_004320125.1 Scolopax mira
TTTTTTTTTTTTAATAAGTAGATTCCACTCCCAGGAGAGATGACTGCTTAGCTGTTGATAAACATATGCATGCTTTTAGACTGTCTGCATGTCAGAAATATTTGCAGGACACATCCAGCTAATTATGTCAGTACGTGGCCCTGTGATGTGCAAGAATTAATAGCATGCCCTTAGGCTCTGGTGCTTCCCCTGGTATTTGGCGTAGTTCTTCCTTCCTCATCCACTGCCAATAGACCATAAAAAGCCAAATGCTCCTGTTAGCCTTACACCCAGTAAACCATTGGTACTGCTGACAAATCACTCACAAAGCAGCTCCAGACTCAAAGAACTATGGAACACCACTTCACACACTGAGCAGGATTAGAACATCACTGGCCAAACAATTTAATGCATATTTCTAAATCCCCACTGATACAACAGCAAAGACGTCAAAAAGCAAAATTTATTTTCAGTCATCTTCGCCAGATTCAAGATAGTGAAAAGCCATCCTATATTGCATTCAAATGTAACACGTCAGATGACTAGCAGTAAGATATCATTATTTGCAGCATTTTCATTCACAGTTGAAGTCTTAAAACACAGGATATCAGGAGGCTTCCTCATTTAAATGCAATGCAGCCTTGCCCAGTTTAAACAACTATCACTTCATCAAGGTCTTCCACTATTATACACTTCAAACACTTTCAGCAGCATACACATTATCAGTCCAGGCAAACTAAACCATTTGTGTGCCCACCTGCTGTAGATCTTCGAAAGTTACTGCATTTTGATGGCATTTTTCACATTGGAAGATAAAAATGCATATTTTAAGACAAAATTAATTCTATGACTTCAGCACTCTGTTTAGCCCTAATAAAGGCTAGCAGATAGCATCCACTCAAGCTTTAAGGGAAAACATTTAGAACAAGACAAAATGAGAAGCTGAGGTAGCACAGTGCTTTTGTCTACTCGCATCCTTTCTTTGATCTGGAATGGCCCAAAAAAAAATTTATTTTTTTTTAAAGCTGTACTAGAGAATTAAAATCAGGACAAAGAAATGAAAGTTGTCCAAAAGCATCCCCCATCAGCTTTCAAATATGTTTCTTCCTTGTATTAATATGAGGTACACGCAAATGCTTATAGGAACAAAAGTAGTAAAGAGTACTCATCTCCAAAGACAACTGTAATTAGTAGAATCAGAAAGCGGTACAAATAAAGGAGAACAACTATGCCAGCTTTGACTAGAAAAGCCATCCTTTAAACACTTGAGTTATGTGCTCTCCTGTTAATTCTGCTTGAATAGAAAGAGCGCCCAAGAAAAATTTTCTGCAGGTTTGGTTACCAGATAGGAAGGAAAGGGAAAGCAAGAGTATTACCCAAATCAGTAAGAGTTTACATTATCTGCACCTTCTCCACTGGGACTCAAAAAGTAGATATGAATCCAGTCAGTAATAATTATTTCCTTTCTAGACAAGTCAATACTTCAGAGAGCACAGCAAAATCAGTGTCACCAGAAGCATCTTATGATGATCATTGGTATTTTTTTGGTATTGATTTTGAGTTCTCTGTTTTAGGAAATTCCAAGATCAGCTACATAATGGCTTCCCTCCCCCCTCCTACACCTCAGCCCTTCATGCCTCTCCTTGGCTCACAAGTATTATTCACTAGGATATTTTTTTCAAGTTTGTTTCCAATATCTTATGCTATTTAGAAGTTCTAGAATAAAGTCTGCATTTTCACAGTAAAGGTCCAACTGCTCTCTTCAATTCTTTAACAAGCCCCTCTTACCCATGACAACAGTGAATATTTAATGGAAATCTAAATGCTATTCCAAGCAAAATTATTTATACAGTTTTTGATGCAAGGCAATGTCCAAACAATACCATTACGTCACTTTGCTAATTTTCAAGATTTAATTCCCATCAAGAGACACAGTATTCTAGCAGTCCCACATAACCTTCCTGAGATATGTACCAAAAACTCAGTGAGGCCTCTAGTTTGAATATCTGAAAAGGGAAGATAGTAAATATCTAGCTTCTTGCAAAGACATGTTTAACACAGCTACTTGTACTAATAGACTCAATGAGGTAACTTGCTGCATTTGTGAAGGTTGAGATACTGTTTTTAAAAAACAGGGGTTTAGAAAACCCAACAAAAGGGGAAATGCAAGACAAAGATGACATGTCTAGTCTACACAGTGAGTCTTCGTATTTTTGAAGAAGCTTAGATGCCTTAAAGCCATGGCTGTTGTTAGCATGTATCTTGAGGCTGCAGCTTACAAGCATCAAAGGCCAACCTCACCTGATGCTTGCCCGGCTCTACGCCCTCCAAAATAGTCTTCTTTAAGTCCTCCTGCTTGTCCTGCGGAAGGAAAAAGAAGAACTCACGGCTCTTGCTCTACAAACAAATGTTGTTCTTGGCCATGAAGACCTGGATACAAACTTATGTGGATCAGATGCACCAGATGAGAACTGTTTTGCTGGAAGTAGGCAAGCAAGCACAAAGGTAAGACCAAGCAATGCAGCTCTTGCCAGTTAAGACTCCTACCACAAGCCTTCATAAAGGTCATACACAGCATCTTGTTAAATACAGGATGACTTTATTCACTGCTGGCAAAAGAGGATTTCATTGTACTTTACACCATCCAGAGACTGCAACACAACATCCAAAAGGTGTTAACTACAAAAGTTAGCTTCACATGTCTTACCACCTTTTGCTTTATTTGTAGAAGACTGAGGGCTGAGTCCAAAGAGACATGAAAATCCAGATCTTTCCTTGATGGTTCAAGAAATAGTATGGAAAAACACAACAGCTTCTCAGATCCCTCACTGTAACAACAACACAGCTATCTCCAGCATGGTTTCATTCAAATCCATAAAGTATTGGCTACTTTTGTAGATGTTTACATGATGCCTTATGTGCATTGCATGAAGCATGCAGTGTGTCACAGATATAAGTGGAAGTGAGTTTCTAAATAAGGAGCCATGTTAGTGTAAGGGATGTTACTAGCTGAAGGCAAAGCAATGATGCCTGCAATGACAAAAACATCAGTCTGTAAAAATATTTTGTCACAGGGGAAGGCTCAAGAGGTAGTGAGCCATGCCTGTAATTATTATGGGGTTTTTTGCAGCTGGAGTTATGTGGATGCCAGGTAGCCAGTTTTAGTCTTTTCAGGAAAGCCACATGTGGAATTTTACCAAATATAAAGATCTCTGGGGAGAGCTTGACGGTGTAAAATGAGAAGTATGCAAGGATGAAGCTACCTTCAGGGGTTCTCTTCCATATCTCAATTTCAGCATAAAAGCACCTATATCTCTTGTAGTAGAAATGTAAACTCCATCACTAGATCAACTCTCGTGTGCAGCAGAGCCATATGTACAGCTGCAAGGCAGCCCAGATGCGAAAATCCCAATTTAAAACTCTTTTCTGTACTTGCCAGCTGTACTTCTCTTGCTGTCCAAAAAAGAACAAATTCTCTTGTTTTCAGACGCACTGAAATAAGCAAAGATGCAACCACTTTTCGCTTTCAAACTGGAGACTGTAATCTCCAGTGTGCAGCATGTCTGATTCTACATTACAAGGGAACAGGCATCTAAACAGGGGCTTTTAATTTATAGAAATGTATACAGCTTAAAAGCAGGATATTACCTCTCATTAAATATCACCAATACTCTTTGTGAGCTTTACAGGCCTTAGCCTAGTTGCTGTGGGAACATACATGCACCACGCATGTCTTACCTTACACAGGCTTTGAGAGGAAGGTAACTGATAATAAAGACATCAAGAAGAAGAAAAAAACAAAACCAAAAAAACCCAAGATAGCTCTTACAGCAAAACCAAAAGTCTCCTCTCACCTTTGAGCTTAGAGAAATCCTTGCCACACAGGTAAATAACTATTGCTGAAGTGCTGATTACTTTTTCCTGAAGCTATTAAACCATACCATCACTTCAAAAAACTGCTTTTATCAAATCATATTTCAGAGTTCTAATCTCCAAAATTTTATTCCTATTAATCACAAAATCTGAAGTAATTATTTTGTTTGATAAAGTAGTTTGTAAACAAGTAAATTGTAAATTAGTTTCAGTGGCAGGAGCTCAGACTAAGATCCGGAAAGTCTCTAATCCTGCAGGCAATAAAGGAACTAGAATGCAACTAAGGCACAGATGGGATCGCAGGCTGAAGGCTTCAGATGTGCCTCATATTAAATCATTGATATACTTGTCAAAAGCAAGAAGATTTGAAAATGCATAACAAGGAAAGGTGTAGGCCTGCCAAGCTTTTTTTCCTACAGATCTTGACAGGCCAACTTTGACCCTTTAAGGACATGGAAAAAAGACAAATCCCTTGAAGACAGACATCAGAAAAGCATGAGAGTAACTGGTGACAAGTTTGACTTCATAAACAAATAGTAACAAGGACATACAAATTCATCAAAATACCATGTCCAATTGATCAGCTCTCCAGCAGCATGTACTCTGACACTGTTCATTTCGAGTATAACTTGCCACTGCAGTGTCTAAAGGAAAAATTAACCATAAACCAAAGAAAGTTCATCTCAGCCATCATTTTCTTTTAGTTCTCCTGTTTCTTGTAATGCTACATTCCTTAATAAATTTGTTGAACGTCTTCCACTACATCAAGTTGCTCAAAGCCCCATCCAACCTGACCTAAACCTTTCCAGGGATGGGGCATCCACAACTCCTTTGGGCAACCTGTTACAGTCTCTCACTACCCTCATCATAAAACGTGCTCAAACTTTAGCTCAAGGTTCTATTCTGAGTTTGAGAAAATCTCAACTAGACATAGACAACACATAGGAATGAGTTGAGCGTGATGGGTAACTTTAGCAAAGTTGGAAGACTTCAATTTTTCAATGAGCATGATACAGGAAACCCTGAAAGAAACACCTCCTGGCCTCTGCTCATCTGGCTAACCCAGCATGGAAGAGGGTCCTCTTCACACCTACAATCTCAAAGTCTGCACCTCAAATCCCACACAGTCTTGACCTCCTGGCCTGAGAAGCTGTCATGGTTTAACTCCAGCCAGTAACTAGGACCACACAGGTGCTAGCTCACCCCCTGTAGGAGGAAGTAGGAAGAAGAGGAAGAAGTAGGAGGAAATAGGAGAAGTAGGAGGAAGTAGGAGGAAGAGGAAGAAAAGAAAGGAAAAGTAAAAAAAAAAAAAATAATAATCGTGGGCTGATATAAAGACAATTTAACAGAATAATAACAGAACAGAAAATAACAGTAATAATAATTGTAAAAGAATCATAGTTGGAAGGGACCTTAAAGACAATCTAGTTACATCTGCTGCCCTGGGCAGAGACACCTCCCGCCAGACCAGGTTGCTCAAAGCCGCGCGTCCAGCCTGGCCTTGAACCCCTCCAGGGACGGAACATCCACAGTTTTTCTGCGTGCTCTGGGCCCCTCAGAGTCAATAATTTCTCAAGTCTCACCACCCTGAAAGTAAAGAATTTCTTCCTAGGCATGAGATCGCTGGTCATTGTCACTGTTTGTTGCTTTGCACTGGCCCTGTCAAGAGTATCAGGGAGAAGGGCCTGATCCCAACAGACAGCATGGAAAATGTACCATCAAGTTAGTCTCCACTTGTCTCAGAGGCCTCACACCCTCAAAAACCTCTTCAACACCTCAACCCACAACCCAGGGGTGTTCAAAGGACGCTCCCAGTACTGCCACACGCTGCCACACACAGCTCCAGGGAGCTACATCCTGCAGACACTGAGGTACAGCCCTGGGCTCAGCAGCCTGCCCGGCCATTGCAGCACAGCTGGGCACCTTCAGTGGACGCCATTCATCCTTGCAATTAGAGAACAGCCCTCAGCCCTATCTTACTGTACTGTTTAAGACATAACAGTCATTTTCCTCAAAAAGGACCGCTCCACGATAGGGTAAGATGCCAAATGTTCAGCTCCTCAGTGACTGCAATATAAACCTCAGGTATAAAGAAAGTTTCTGGAAAACAATGAAACATCAGTGAAAGCTATCCCAGGAAAGACTGAAGTTGCAGTATGAAAAAGAATAGAAGGAAAAGCAACTGAAGATGTACTTTGTGAACACCAGAAGGAGAGCAAAATTAACTAGACAAATGAAGACACAATGACCAGAGGTGTAAGTCGAGATCTGCATTCAATTCCCCGGTCCACCACAGACTTGCTGGGATAGCTTAATGTAAATGAGATTAGATGATTTCATCATTAATGAAAATTGAAATCTAGAAGAGTAGTCTTCCCTAGTACTGCCAAAGAAGCTTTTTTGCACTCTAGCTTCAGAAACCTTCCTCAGAACAAAGATAACAAATTTATTTAAACCAGCTTACAACTTCTAATAAAAGAAAGTACCACAGAGGTTTGAAAGGGAACAGCTCCAAACCTGAAGCACCTGCCATTAGCATTGGCACATCTTTGTAGGCATCCCCCATTTACTTACAATCAGAATTCAAAACTGATAAGATTTATAGGGCAGGTCTCCCTTTCATGTGTAACTGTCCTTTGCTTCCTTACTACATTTTTTCTTGACAGCTCCCCATTTTGACTGTCATACAAGAAAATGCAGGAAAATTAAACTTTACTTTAGAAAGGCATGAGATTTTTCTCAGCAATACTGATAAGAACTGGATGCTAAAGGCCACAAGCACTGCTCACCTTAGTGATAAGAGGAAAAAAAAATTAAAATGACACAACTCTATTAATTTTAAGTGACAGTTAAGCAGCAACCCTTGCCTGTTTTTAAAAGTTCATGCATAGCAATTTGTATTTTTTTTCAGGCTTTGCTCCTTAGTATGAGATACATCATGGATTATACCTCTTTATAACCAAGTAGTTAAATATTTTTTAACATACCCAATAAAACCCCAAAACCCCACCCTGCCTCTACTAAAGTGGCTGATGCTTGGTACCCAACACTGACTTGCACAGAGTGCATCAGGTGGGGCAAAGAACCCCCCCCACACACACCCACCATTAACATGATCTTCCTCCCTGGTAGGAACATATGAAGCAGAACTTTAGTGGAGAAGAATTAATAATGTGAAAAAAGTATATTCACAAAGAAGACTAGAAGTATTACTAATTCACAATTACAGTATTATTTATGTTTGTAAATACAAACTTTAAAAAATACTTTAAGACTGAAATTTAAGTAACTTCATTAGGATGTTGATTTATGAGGTTCAATGATAAATGATTCTGGCATTCTTATTGTTACAAGGAACAAAAAAGTCTAAAATATCCAACCAAAACCCAAGACCCCTGCCCAACCCAAAACCCCACACAAAGGAAAGTGTGGAAAAAGAAAGGAGAAGACTGAGAAAGTACAAAAAGGCAAGCAAAAGAATAATCTTTCCTGCTTATGTATTTTTAGACATAAGGCTTCTAAACTCTTTTAGGAGATTAACATATCAATTGCTTTTCTCTGCTTAAAAGGCAAACAAACATCATATTCCCATAGCTGACGAAGAGGCAGTTTTAGGTCTCACTACATAATTTGAGAAAGTCAAGACAACTACATAAACAACCTAGTTAGGATTAAATGCATTACAGAAAATAAACACTGTGAAAGCAATATGCTAAAAACAAGAGTTACATGAAAGAAAAGAGTTCTAGAACAAAGAAAAAAAATTGTATTATGCTGGTCATTTAAAAGGCATTGCTTAGTTTGGGGTTTTTTTGTTGTAGTTTTAAAAGACTTACAGCATTCAGAAACAAATGCTAAAAAAGAGAAGCAGTAGTTCCTAATACTAAAACATTGTAAATTCAGAGCAGCAGAGCAGGTAAACTCTCATCCAGAAGAGTTTGGGAATAATAAAGTAGCATACTGAATAAATACAACACTAAGCAATTAAACTTATTGATTATACTGAAACAAAGATAATAAGCTGTCACAAATGTAAGTTATAGCTAAAAATTTTCACTTAAAAAATTCACTTACCCAATAAGAATTTTTAATTTTTTTACAACAAACAGAATATGCAGGCTTTTGAAAGAGTTTCTTTCATGCCTCTTTTCACACCCATGTATGAAACTCAATTGCTAGAATCATCTCCTGCTCTGTAAGCGCATAAGCTTTTGCGTAGAGCTTGTAACCAAAGAACTTTCTCCACAAGATGCAGCAGAAGTCTTACCAAATCAGCACCAGCTTGAAGCAACACATCTGCAACATCAGTATGTCCATTTTCACAGGCATAGGTCAAAGCTGTATCTCCTGTCGCTGTGGTTGCATGAACGTTAGCTCCTAGAAACACAACAGAAGTTTCTTCTTATTGGATGTCTCCTTATCAACTATTTCATATCAGTTAAACACAAATGTTGGTGACAAAAGCTATATCCTACTGACCAGTAGCTTCCACAGCCCAAGGGCATTGCTCTCACAGAAAAATGGCTCTCAAAACAATCTGAAGAGAGGGATAAGCCAAGGCTTGGAAAAAACATGACTCGCAATCTAAGCACTTAAACATATCCACTCAATTATTCCTAAGTTCCCTCTTCAGCAATGAAGATTTCAGTTGTTACGACAAAGAAAAGTGAACCCAGGCAGTTGACCAGACTACCCATTTGAGCTGCATGCCAATGAGAATCAGACAAAATGTATGTAGGATTAATACTAATTGACAATAAAAAGACTATACTTCTACAAATTTAGTTTCTTCCATGCTCTTAATAATTTGCTTTAAAACTATTTTGTTGAAATCATTTGACTAGCTTCATATATGCCACCTACATGAAAATTCTGCATGTTTTTGTTATGTAATGCATTATTCTTCAAAAAATCTGCCAATGCAATTAGCCATTTCCTTATTTGCAAGGTGTGAGACATATTTAGTTAGGGACTCCCTAATGCCAAAACAAGACTCTTCAATTAACTTTCTACATTATCATAACTGAAGTGCAAGTAGCATTCCATGTGAGCTGGTAACAGATGTCACATGCTGGTATCACCGCAGAGACAGTTGTTACTGTCCTTCAATGAGCAGGGAGCATTACTTTGCAGAATTACAAATCCAGACAATATTATGCTTAATTCTTAGAAAATAATCACTTCCCATTATAAGGAAGATTTCCAAAATGCAGCTCCCTTTATTTTTTACCATATTACTACACTTTGGTCACTACCAACTTTAAACTAACAGATGAAGTTTGAAATCTCATTTCCCCCAACTCCAGTAAGAGTTAATATTTACTGTACAATGTAGTAGTAAAAGTCATTCATCACAGAAATTCAGTGCATTGCAGAACCTGGCCTGAACTATTTCCCTAGTCACAATTCCTGAAGTACTGCTGGTTACACAGGGAGGCTGACTGCAGATAAACAGGCTCAGTCAAAGCAGGAGTAGCATGTAAAAACAAGCATTATCTGTATTAACATTTTGTCCTAAATACAGTTAGCTGGAAACAATGTTCCTAAGTTGATGGTTTTTACATTCTCAACAGAATCCAGTGCTCCATAACAGTTTCCTCTGTTAACAGTATCAAACAATAGTAAGGTGTAACTTACACTTTTTTCTTCTTGCTAAGGTATCTGAAAATATACTTTCTTGTTACAACACTGCCACCATCAAGCCCAGGTATTTTCTAAGTCATATAAAGCATTGAGTTCTGTAACATCTTTTGCACTGTACACATACCTGCTGCCAGCAAGTATTTCACCAATTCAAGATGACCCTCTTGCGCAGCTTCCATCAAAGGTGTTGAGCAACCAAGTTCTATATCAGCTCCTGCCTTAATAAGGAAGTCAGCTACTTCAGAGAACCCTCCACAACATGCCAGAGTAAGAGCCGTTTCCTGCGTTTCTTCTGTCTGTGCATTTATATTTGCCCCTAGGAAACAAAACAGCTGTTACTTTAACTGAGCAGCCACTGGGCAGAGAGGTGAATGCTCATCCCCTCCACTTGGCGTTTTAGCTTTGCTGTGTAGTTACAGCAAGGAGCAGCAACAGCCACACGCTACATCAGAGGAACTGGCACAGAATACCTAACAGCAAACAGTCAACACTGCATCCTTCATAAGGAAGGCTGAAGAAAAGAGAGAGATCTCACCTTGTGCCAGCAGCAAGGCTACCATCTCTTCATGGCCTTCCCGGGCAGCTTCCATTAGAGGAGTGTAACCTTCATCATTGACTTCCTCTAGGTTAGCTCCCCTTTCAATCAGAAGCGCTGCTAACTCCACATGTCCACCACAAGCAGCCAGTGTAAGTGGAGATTCAAATGAATCTGCAGGCATGTTCACCTGAGCACCACTGTCTAAAAGCAAGCGTGCCACTTCCACATGCCCATCCTACAAAACAAAGGTGAACACAAAACCCAGAAACAGTTATGTGACACTGTAGCTGCAATCATTATTACACTAGGTCTGAAAATGATCCTAAAAAGACCGTGTCTTTTTACTTATGATGGTTCAATTTATGACAGTTATGGCAATGCTTTTATTAAACTGACATTTAAGTTAGGCTTAAATGCATGAGGAAAAAGATATATGATGTTTGTTTGGTTGTTGTTGTTAGGTTTTTTTTTTCCTTTTCGAGGCAGTAGGGAAAGAGTTATAAGATAAGACTTTAAGTATCCAGCAAACTATCTGAGAAACAAAAGTAATAGAGTAACAAACAGATACCATAATCAATAAATCCATAAACGCAAAAAAAAAAAAGCAGTGGAAAAAACATTTTCTTTTTCTTTGTAGTTGATTCATGGCTTCTACAGACAAAAAAAGCTCCAACTGGGCCATTTCTAGATCCTGAGACAGATACCTACTGAGAAACCGAAGTGGGTTACGATGAAGTAAGTAAGAGAAGGATGGAAAACTCGAACAAATCTTGAAGGAGACTGCAGAGTGCCATGGAGTGAGGCAATCTTTGCCACAGAGGGAAAAAAAATTAAGATTGCCACAGCAGTTTGAGCCCTTACCAAACAAATCATAAATTCAGCTGTTAACTTCTTAAAAAAACCCTATTTCTAAACTCTTCAAAGTTACTTGAAACAGACCAAGTACCAAAAATCCATGTGTCTAGTTTAACCACAGCTGGCAACCAAGCAACATCAGCTGCTCACTCGCTCCTCTGCAGGGAGGAGGGGAGAGAGAATCTGAAGGCTAAAAGTGAGAATCTCTCGGGTTGAGATAAAGCCTGTTTAATAGGTAGAGCAAAAGCCACACACAAAAGCAAAGCAAAACAACTAATTCATTCACTACTTCCCATTGCTGGCCATTCCCCCAGCTTTCTATACTGAGCATGATGTTAGAGGGCCTGGAATGTCCCTTTGGCCAGTTGAGGCCAGCTGCCCTGGCTCTGTCCCCTCCCAGCTTTCTGTGCATCCCTAGCTCACCACGGGTGGGGTGAGGAGCAGAAAAGGCCTTGACACTGTGCAAGTGCTGCTCTGCAGTAACAAAAACATCCCTGAATTACCAACCCTCTTTTCAGCACAAATTCAAAACACAGTCCCATACTAGCTATTGTGAAGATTAACTCTATGCCAGCCAAAACAAGCTCACCATGTTTCACCTCAGGTGTGGTTTGTAGAGAGCCACACCACCTCTGGAAAAGGGGAAAACAGAAAGAAGTTTTGGTATTAGGAAAAAGAAACATGCATGGTTTCTCCCTCCCATGTAACTTAAGAAAATGGGACCCAAACATGTGGGACAACTAGGAGAAGAGATCTTGGAAAACTGAAACAGATTACAAACTACACCTAATGACAGGGGAAGGGTTTGAGCCACACAAAGAATGTTCAGTGAGAGACAAAAGGTCCAAGGGTCTAATCAGAAGACATTTCATACTAGACTTTTCTTCAGCATACACAAATAATAGGATAACTTAAAGATGGAAAGGGAACTCCAAGTAAAAGACTTGAATCAAAATATGCTCTTTGTATCTCTCAGTGGAGAGAAAACTACTTGCTGCCTTGCATATAGCAGGTGCAAGAGAACTAAAAGAATACTTCTTCCTGAGGAAGACATAAAAAGGGTGAATTTCAGTGGCAAACAGCAGATGTTTTTATGTCCTAGGAAGGAAATCTAAATAAAAATCGGGCAATACAAAAGACATTTAAGATCTCTGCCCAAGGATGAAGCCAGAGCTGTCCAGGATGGGGCACTGATACCTCGTTGTGATTTATAAAGCTAAGAATTCTGCTAATTCGCAAAGTTAAAGAACTTCTTCACCTACAAATGAACTACCAGTTCCCCATTCTGATTTCACCATTGTCAGCCAGTAACTCAAAGAGCTAACACAGAGCTACAGAAAAGGGGGCAAGAGGGGTATCAAACACGCAACTCCTGTCAAGACGCCTTAAACTGACTATGAAGCAGGTAGTAACCAACCCGAGAGCAATCAGTTCTGGAAACTAAATACAGGCTGTTGCTCTCAGAGAAGCTGGGTAAAAGCCAACTGCCTCATCTAACTAAAGGCATTATCCTAGGTGTGGCACATCTTGACAAAAACATACTAAAACTCAGACACTTAAAAAATAATTGGTGGTCAAAGACCAGACATCTCAGCTTCTCGTATTTGCAGCACTCATTAGCTGGAAAACAGTGAAGATTGGGAAAAGTAAAAATAACTTGTTGAAGCAGTTCCCTTCTGCAAGGGTACAGCTAAAAGATAACAAGGAACAAATTCCACCATTTGACTTGGAGGTGCAACTTCATAGGATTAATCTCCTCTCTATTACTTTTAAAGGTCAATACATACTCTGTAAAGCAAACTAATCTGAAACATGCAAGAGCTAAAAATGTGCAGGCAACCCACACTTAGTTGTCTTCACCAAGTGAGACATTTCAGAGCCTCCAAGTCAACCCAGTGCTCAGACTTTACTATCATGAAAGATAAAAAAAAAAAAAAAAAAACCACACAAAACCAAACCACTAAACCCAACCAGAACTCATAAAAACATGCAGTTTGCAGTCACGCTGCAATCTCCTTTAGGTGACAGCACACACTCACTGCAATTGCGTCTTTATGAATTCCATGTTGGCACTGGGGTCTCCTGCAGGGAAGACTATTCAAAGGTACTCTTACCATCTCTTACCATCAGAAGACTTCAACACAGCTTGAGACATTACAATCAGACCTCTATCACTTGCACCATCATCTCCCAACTGCACTAAAAAAACACTTGATCCTCCAGCACTCAGGCTGGAGGAACATTGCAGCCTGTCTTCTAAGGATTAGACACTACTGGAAGCAAATTAAGTTTTCCTCCATTCACTGTGCTTCCTATGAAAACAAGGTCCCTGTTCTTTCTTCCAAGAAGTTCTCCAGCTTGAAGAATACATAAAAAGTCACTTAAGGCATTGACAAAAATGGTTGCAAACACACTTTGACACAATAGCACACTCTTTATTAAGATGAAGCTGTTGGAAAGGGAAGTTTTTACTCAATGGCTGCTTTGAAATTATACAAGTTTCACAAGAACTAAGAACTAAACTACTTTTGACCAATCAATTATTTTCAAAAGAAAAACTTCCTATCACCATTTACAGAAACTTAGAAGAGAGCAAACCCTCTCTACATGCAAAACAACGTCCTGCAGTGGTGAAAGGACTTGTGCAATGTACTATTCATCCAGCTTGGTGCACTTCTGGAAGGCTCATACCATGACACTCTGAGAGACCTTATTTAAAAAGGCAGAGGGCAACTCTTACACTAACCAAAGAAAAAGTGACTTGGGCTCAACCTACTGCTTTACTGCACTGTAGATGAGTTACCCCTACATTTCACATAGGTAGCATTTAAAACAACACATCACACTCCCAAAAGTTAGAAAAACTTTTTCCTATGACCAATTTGACTGAGAAGCTGACCCCCTGTGGTAACTGTAGTATAGGCTTTCTTATGATAAAAGGTAATACACACTCACTTGCAGACCCAAACCAGCTTGTTAACAAAGGCTCACTTTATTTTATCAGCTCTTTTATTCCTCTTATTGAAAAGGGAGCAGTACAAACAAAAGTTATTTACCATGCAGGCCTCCATCAGTGCTGTGTGCATCTCATCTGTTTTATGTTCTTGATCAGCTCCAGCTTCAAGCAAAAACCGAACCATATCTAAATGGCCTTCAAATGAAACAGATCAAAATAAATAAGCGTTTAATATTGTAAACCTTTAGAGGTACAGACAGTAAAGAGTTAAATCATTTAGATGTTCATAGTTTGCTATTACAATTTTTACAAGTTATAATTCACAAACCTGCTCTTTTTAAACTAAAAAATACCAATGCAAAATAGACAGCCAGTCTGTAGACAGTCTTTCCCAAAGATACTGCCCAACTATGAAATGAAGACAGACCTCTCTAATTCAAGTTTAGACAGCAGGAAACTTTCCTTGTGATTTTAAGCTATAAATGACTGTGCTTGTTCCTTATTCAACTGTATACTGACGTATCATTCAAGTGTTTCAAGGCAGCATACAAAATCCAGTATTTCAAAACTCTAAAGAAAATATTCAGAAGTACGGCTGGAAGCTTTACTTAGATAAATCCTAGGAAATAAATTTAAACAAAAATACAAAACAAGGCAAGAGACAATACCTTTATAGCATGCAAGTGTAAGTGCACTCTCTTTGAACTCGTTGGAGTGAGTGTTGATTCCTGCACCATATTCCAGCAATACTCTTGCAACCTCAACATGACCCGCACTGGCTGCTTCCATTAAGGGGGTATGCCCATTCTCATTGTGGTCTTCTATATTAGCACCAGCTTTCAATAGCACCTTCACTATGTCAACAAAGCCCCCAGCACAAGCATAAGTGAGAGCCGTGTTCCCTGCAGAGAAGAAGTTTAGATGAAAGGCCTTTCCATCACCCACTCCTAATACAGGAAAGGAAATTAGTTTTACCAGCTCTGAACAAAAACAGGTACATCACTAGCAGCAGGCATTTACCTCAGCAATTTCACTACAGTCAGGCATTTCAGCCCAGGTATAAAATCCCAACACAAATATAATGTGAAAGAGTTTTAATGCTAAGCCAATATTAATAATCAAAGAAAAGCATCCTGATTTGTAAGTTTCCACTTCAGCACGCAGAAAGAAAAAATACACACACACAAGAAGATCAATGAGTGATTTTCACGCTCACTATAGAGTTTGGGTGGTGAGGAGGCAGTTTGGGTTTTTTTTGCCTAAGATTGTATCCTTTAATCCCTTGAAAGCCTTCTGCTGGCTGGATGAAAATACATTCATAATTTAAAATTCTGGTACTGTAAGTGACAGAATCATATAAAGCTCATGCTTTAAATGCTACAGTCAATGTTAAGGTAAGTTTTGTTTTATATTGATAAACCTCAAGGTAAAAAGAACATTTCATAGTTTAGACACCCAACTGTTAAAATTTGAACAAAGTTTTAATTTTATCTCAATAATAGCAGAACCCAATTGCAGGTTAATATTCTCAGCTTCTATGATTCTAGGTTAGTCAAGCTGTGATCAAGTATCATCAATGGAGGCAACATTCAATGCTCAAAGAACTGTATCTCCTCTTTGTTAAAAAGCAATAGACTGAAATAACTGGTCTTGACCAGGTGTATCCCGTGTCATACTACTGGGTAATTTGGGATTATACAGACGAGAAAAACTAAACTTCATGTATTTTTCTGGTCATCTTACACCACAGTGGTTTACAGGAACAGTGCTTTCCATTACAGTTTGTATTAAAGACAATCTTTAATAATGACCTCATAAGACTCTAAACACATCCACTATGTATCTGGCCTATTTTCAATACTTCCTGTCATGTTTTCTAGTGAATGAAAGTATCAGACAAAATCACAGATCTTCAGAACAGCTGTATATCTTATGTGTCAGTCCTATTAATTCTTCGTGCTCCTGCTTCCCAGTTACCTGTTGAAGACTGTGCATTGACATCTGCACAATGAACAAGGAGAAGTTTAACAATATCTACGTAGCCTCCACTAGCAGCTGCCATTAAGGGTGTTATGTCTCCTTTATTTCCTCGATCTTCAACGTTTGCATGCATTGCCAGTAGCACCTAGAGAAAAAAGCTCACTTTAATAAATAAATTGTAACACCAACATTTTGCTTTCAGTTCAGTGTGGCTCGTGAGAATGATGTCCCAGCCAGCTCTGACATCCCCTTGCAGTAATACCCCCTCAATGGTGAAGCACAATGGCACTCCCCAGTACCATTTATAGTTACTACCCAAACTGTGCTCTGCTTCAGGCTGGTTTCCTCATTTGCTCAGATCTGCTAAAATCATCAAGTTACACTTTCAAAAGCCACAGGGCAGTTCCATAAACAGAATGTCAGCAGAGAGACTGTAAGCTTGCACTAATGACCAGAGAAACAGTTCTCTCCCCATACTCTTTCCTGGCACCAGAAAACATCAAGCTGGCCACTTTCTGAGAACTATCACCTAAACATCTTCAAAGCAGCACAAATTCTTAGAAACATAAGTATAAACATAAGCCCTTAGAAAATTAAGTATAAAACCCAAAAATTAATACAAATTAATGCACTGCTGATACAGATGTGATTAAGAAAGGATTGAGTGACTAAGACATGAGTTTTTAGAAGGTAACCACTTGTAATATTTGCTTTTGTTGCTATTTTAGATCTTACTGGAACATCTGCTTGGCAGAACAGCTCAGCTGCATCTAAAGCAATCTCAGAAAAGTAGCTACATCATAAAACGCAAGATCCGTTCCTCAGATGAGTCCCTTAGACCTAAGGGCATATATGAAGCCACTTTCCATTAAAAAGACAAATGATACCTGGAAGCCCACCATATATTAACTGATATTCCATTTAGATTGTAAAATATCAGAATAATCAGAATGGCTAAAATGTTTACCTACCAAAGAAGCCCATTAGACAATGTTTCACAAAGGTTTAGTTGCGATTGTACTTGTTACTTACTTGTGCCAATTCATAATATCCTGCTGAACAAGCCAAGCATAGGAGACTCTCCCCTTCTTCAGTATGTTCATTCACACTTCTTCCTTCATCCAACAGCTTCCGGACAGCATTTACATCCCCATCTGAGCATGCTTCTGCCAAACTGCGACTAGAAAAATCAGTGACCACAGATAAGTTCAAAATACATCTGCAATAGATGGGTAGCTTTCCTATACAAGGAAGAAGTCTTTACTGAAAGACTAATGACATTAGCAAAGCACTAAGCCTTACTAGAAAATACACTTCACAGATTTTTTTTTTTAAGAATAAGTATACACATTATTTCCAGAAATGAAATGGAGATAAAGTCTTTGCTTACAACTAAATTAGCTCTTGTCTTATCAGTTGCTAACTCACGTAAGTCCTCATATATACTAGATGGAGAGAAGAGTACTCAAATCTAGATAATTTCTGGTGTTTGCAAGATCCGGATGCAAATCTCACTGATGCTATTCATACTTTGGTGCAATGCCAGACGCACAGAGGCTGTGACCACAACAAACTACTGGCTATAGGTACCAGGGCATTAGTAGAGATAAAGCCAAAAAGTGAACAGCCTTGTATCACAGAGACCACTGATACTTAACACTGCAACATGACAAACTTCTGACCATGGTCTCTCCTGTAGTGGGACTATCTCCTGTGCACAAAGCTTTTCTCCCTCTAATTCAAAACACCCAGTTTTTTAATATAAGCAAACATTAAAAAAAAAAAAAATCCTTACTTTATGTAATGACATCTTAAAGGAAGGAAGTTTTCAGATTGATGACATAAGCCAATTGAAGTGCACATTTTTTTAAACAGCAATAACAACACAAATCCTACATGGAACGCTACTAACTTATACTTTTACAAAAGCCATAAGAGGTAATTACAAGCTGAGAGTTAAAAGGAAAAGACAAGACAAACCCCAAGTTCTTGGCATCTAAAAGCCCAGAAGTCTACCATCACTACTTTAACCATCATTAACCTCTAGAGTAGAGAGAATAGCTATTTCTCTTGAGACTATGAAAGTACACTTAAATCTTGAAAAAGGTGAGCTGACTTTCAGCTTACTTTGGATCAAGTCAACTGACTTTTTCTATATATTTAAAAAAACCCATTCTAACAGCAAAGGTAATTGTTAAAGCATTGCTAACAAAAGTAAACAAGAATAAGTCATGCTCAGTACCAACTCAGTTACACTTCTCCAACTGATGATATAATTTTATTTAGAAAATATATGCAAGGAGTCATGGTGTCTCAGCCACCAAGAGTCCAACCACAGTTAATGCTCTGATGGGAAAGGGAAGGGAGGAAGAGCCACCTGTTATAAACAGTAGTGGACTGTATGTGATACATTCCTATCATTTGCATTCCTATTTCATTTGCAAGATATGAAAGCTTGTTACTTAAATCTAGTACACTCAGATTCATAAAAGACCTCCAACTTCTACTTTTATTCTGTAAAAGACACAAGGTCACTCAAGAAATTCACTGACAATGAAGAAAATATCCATTTGTGCACAAAGTTCCCTCAAGAAAGCATACAAGTTTCAATTTTCAATTGTCCAAATGTTGTAATGCTTAAACTGTGTATGTGTGTATTTTAAAAGGAACTAATTTGCTATATGCCCTGAAAGGAACTAAACTGTGCTGGCAGCTGCTATACAAAAGCTGAGATCTGACCTGCCAGAATCTGATCAGTTACATTTGCATTGTAATCACCAAGTATTTTAAGCAAAATAATTGATATTTTGGTGAAGTTTATTGTTTGGCTACACAGTCAAGTCCCTGCCCTGAAGCAATGGGATCCCAGCAAAAGCCTGCAGGACACTATCAAACTGGCCACCTTCTCCTTGGAGCTGTGTGCTCACGGCAGGAGCAGTCTGTGACACAGCCCTGCTCCAAACCACACCTCAGCTGGCCTTTGCCTCAGGATCCCACCTTCAGCCAGAGGGAAGGGGGGTGGTTCAGGCACTTCTGCACACTCATCGTCCAGCCTTTAGAAACAGGAGCCACCCAACACCATAACCTGCAAGACAAATCCTGAAACTGATCCAACATTCTCAGAAGATAACCTTAAGCCACTTCATATAACACAGAATCACAATGAAACAAAACATGCTCTGGGAAAAGACTCAGTTTATTCTAGTTGACCCAGGCACTTCAAGAGGTCTCCCGGTTTGCTCTCTGCTCAGGTTCCCTTAGAGGTATTTCCAAGACGTTTTGTAAAAGTGATAAGAATGCCACTGGGATGCTCTTCCAAATGAAGCTCAGGATTCTGCTGACCTTTGTTCCAAGGATGCATTACTGGCTCATGTTCCACTTGTTGTCCATCATGAAACTCAGGTCTTTCTCTCCAAAGTTGATTTCCAGCCATTCAGCCCTCCCCATCCATACCAATGCACAAGTGACATCTTCCCCAGGTGCAAGACTTTGCATTTCCCTTGTTGAATTTCATGAGACCCTCTTTTTTCAGCTTGTCAAGGTCCCTCTGAATGGCAGCACAACCTTCTTGTCCATCAACCACTCCTTTTAGTTTTGTATGATCTGCAAACTTGCTGAGGATGCATCCTGTACCATCATGTGGGTCACTGATGAAGACGTTAAGCAGTACTAACCCCAATACCATCCCCCGGGAGTACATCGCTAGCAAATTGCCATCACTTGGACTTTGCGATACTAACAACTCTGAGCCTTGTAGTTTGAAAGTTTTAAGTCCACCTCACTGTTCACCTTTCTGGTCTGTACTTATCAGCTTGTCCCACTGGATGCCGGAGGAAACAGTGTAAATTGCTTAAATAAAGAGCCCCCACTGCTCTTCTCTTATCTACCAATGTAGCCATCTCGTTGCTGAAGGCTATCAGGTCAGGATTGATCTCCCCTTTGTAAAACCATGTTGACCACTTCCCATCACCATTATATATTTACTGTGTTAGACAATGGCTTCCAGGAAGACTTGCTCCATGATCGTTTTTTTAGGTACCTGCCCTTTGCATTGTCTTTCTTGCCCTTATTGAGGACAGGACTGTCATTTGCCTTCCTCCAGTCCTCAGGAACCTCCCTCATTCCTCATGACCTTTCAAGTAAATGGAGACTGGCCTTGCAGTGACATCAGCCAGCTCCTTCAGTACTCATGGGTGCATCCTATCAAGTCCTATGAACTTGTCCGCTGGATTATGTCCAACCTGTTTAAGTGCTCCCTGACCTGATATCAGCAAAGGGCTCCTCCTTGATCCAAGACCTTCCCACTCATCTCAGGGGCTTGGGATTCCCGAAAGCAAATGTCTCCAATACAGCGCAAAGCAAAGGCACCATTCATGACCTCTTCTCTCTTCCATGTCCCCATCACTAGATCCCTCTGAGTCAGGCCCACTTCTTCCTTCATCTTTTTGTAGTTGATATATCTTGTTGCCTGTGATGCGCTTTGCCAGATTCAACTCCAGGTGGACTCTGACTTTCCTGATCTCATCCATATATGCTTGAACATTGTCTCTATATTCCCCATGGGCCACCTCGCCTGCTTCAACCTCGTTTGCTTCTTTTTTATGTTCAAGGACGTGCCTCCAGCATATATTCATCTCCCTGTGTTTTGACCCACAAGTAATTTCTCTAGCTTCACTTAAGAAATTAAACTGTATTTGTTCTATATTTGTATTTACAGTTTGAGCAGTTACTCAAGACCCTTAATGGGATTTGCAAAACAAAGTGCTTTCAAGTCTGAATTTCAAGAGGATATTCATATGAAAGGAAACTTACGACTTTCAATTTTTCATCTTAGATCCGCAGATCAACAGTGTAGGCAGTCACACCATCCCAAGACTTTAGGAAGTATCTGCATCATTTGTTAGAGTAGAAAGTATTTCAGGAGCCCTAAAGATGGTTTGAAATTACCACGTAGAAGAAAGCTTTTGACAACATAGGAGAAATCCTTAGTTCTGTCACCACGGGAATTAAATGCCGTCCTCGTTAATTATCGGTTACAAAAAGTTACCAGATAATACAGATGCATTTTCCCTAAGTTCCTGAGCAAGAACCCCAGGGAAAATCGCTGCCCTGTTAAGTACTAGTATTTTTTTCCAACATCTGCAATGAACTAGAATCATTAGTTTCCAACAAAGTATGCTGAGGTAGTAGTTAGACAGCTAACACCAACTCTTCTACAGCTAAGAATTTAACTGGTTTTTGAAAAAGAAATCAGCTGTCTAGTACAAGAAAAAGCAGCAGATGAAAAAGAAACATTTTTCATATTTTTCTCCTACATTTTGAAGCCAGTAACTCGATGGGACAGTAGTTACACCTTCGGACACAATAATTTTGCTTCTGACAGTAGTAGAGCAGATATGTTACCAACTATAAAATTAACTGAAGTTGAAATTAAAAATACAAAGTTACATTCTATAATTGGGAAATGGGAGGTGGGGAGCAATCAATACATACTTGTCCACTTGTCCTGCATTGTGATTGTTCTCTGCTCTCATCCGTGTCAATGCAGCAGCAGCTTCATCCAGCGCACAGCTGACAGAGGATGTCAGTCTTCGGAGAACTTCAGGATCTGCGAAGGCTTTACCATCGGCAGTGGACAATTTACCAATTCCTTCAGTGTATGTTCGTTCATCAGTCAGGTTAGTATGAAAGTCACACAAAAGAAATGCAAAGACACTATTTTAGATTTCAGCCACATGCACTATTAGTTAAAAATAATTTGCAAACATGCCAGAAAACCAGCTACTTACAAGTAACTGTTAACATTTGCCTAATACTTGAACATTTAACTAGCTATAATATGGAAATAAGAAAACTTTTTATCAACGGGAAGCTTCACTACCTGTCCCAAATTCCCAACTCATACCTTTGAAGAAAAAAACCCAACCAAATGAACCCTGCCTCTCAGGGGAATAAAGGTAAGTCTAGGGGTAAAGCCCAAAAACAGACGTTTGGGAAGCCGGTATTATTCTACAGGTTTCATTTAATATTTTCTGAATGCAAAGAATTTTCCTATTTAAAACATAAGGTTAATAACCCTTTCCCACCCAACTCCACCCAAAATGAAGTGGACTTAGCTCTAATGCACATTTCTTTCTTAAGAGAAAAGCCCCCAAAACCTGTTACCCTAAATTCCCAATAATGTAACATTCCAAGCTTCATTACTCCAGCTACAGACACAAAAATTCTGGAACAAAATTTCAAATATTTTAAGTATACTTGAGATCAATGCACCCTCTACACTAACATTACATCATTCTCCCCCTCTACTCTGCACTGGTGAGGCCACAACTGGAATACTGCATCCAGTTCTGGGCTCCCCAGTTCAAGAGGGGCAAGGAGCTACTGGAGAGAGTCCAGCGAAGGGCAACAAAGATGATTCAAGGATTGGAACATCTCCCTGATGAGGAAAGGCTGAGAGAGCTGGGACTCTTTAGTCTGGAGAAGAGAAGGCTGAGGGGAGACCTTATTAACGCCTATAAATTTCTAAAGGGTGGGTTGAAGGAGGAGGGAGCCAGACTC
>BJBW01004214.1:89418-100644 GCA_004320125.1 Scolopax mira
TCATGGAGTCCCCTTCTTTGGAGATTTTCAAGACCCACCTGGATGCTGTCCTGAGTGCCATGCTCTGGCTCTGGGGAGCTTTGGCAAATCCTGCTTTGGCAGGGGAGTTGGACTAAATGATCTCTATGGTCCCTTCCAACTCTAAAAATTCAGTGAAATTACACAGCAGAAATGCTCAGACTCGAGGAACTTTTGTAACAGTTTCTTTTTTAAAAACAGTTTATTTGCTGCAAGACTAAAGCTGAAGGCAAACACTGACTAGCACTGTGAAAGCATTTATCCCTCTCATTTAAACAGCTGATATAAAATTATGGTACAGTTGTGTAGTTTTAATCCATGAAGGTTTTACTCTGTACACTTCAGCACAGCCTATTTTACATATGCAAACATCACTGCACAGTTGCCTCTGCAGTGTATTCAGGGCTTGTATTTGCATATAGAAATGTGCAGCAAGTAGTACACACACACACACCCCCCCCCCCGAACCAACTTCACATGCTATAAAAAGCAAATGGCTACTGGTTTATAGAAAAGCTTTACCAGTGATGAATCAGTAACTTTTCCATTCCTTTGCTATTAAATAGCATCAAGTTAGATATAAACCTCTGAAAACAACGGACCTTCTACCCCAAAAGATTTGCTATTTGGTACATGCAGATCTCTGTGAGGTGTAAACATCACACCTACCACAACCCAGCGTGCAATGATCACAGAGTAAATACTGAAATTATACTCTGAAAGTTTCAAACATTGTCTTCAGACAGTTTGGGAGCACCCAATTTGGTTCTAATTAATGTAATCATCAATCATTACCAAATTTCTCCACCCTGAAGACCATTTAGGCCAGCATAGGCTGGGCACCCCCTGTTATGCTGCCCAACAGTACTCAACCTGAACGCTGGTGCTGGCAGTGGTGAGAAGTTCCTTCTCTGTCACCACGCAGACACCCACTGTGAGGTGCAGAAGGCTACATGGCCACCTGAAACCGGGCACGGGCTACGAGGGCTGAGCTGAAACGTGTGGTCGGATCCAAACACGCTACCTCACTGGCTCCAGCATCCTACCTCTGGATCACTGCCGCACTGTCAGCAGACTATGCTCTCATTGTTAAGAGACTATCCACTCCATGATAAAACAAGAAATTACAGCTAGATTTGTCCACGCCACACCCATGTGGCTGTCAAAGACTGGCTAGGGCACTACAGAGCAACCAGACCAGAGAAATGTAGGGCAATGGACTTGAAGAGGCTACTGGCCACATGCCCCTTTCCACCTCCAAACTGTTGAGGCCGTAACCTTTCTAACCCCTGCTGTTAAATATAGTGAGGCTCTAAACACCAAGCTTAAACACCACAGCTCACTCACATATTAACGTAAACTGAATCTGTTGGTGGTTTAAAAGGGGATGGGAGTCATGCAGGCTCTGCAGTGGTGGCAGGTGGGACAGCAGGGGACAGTCACTGCAGTACTGCACCGGGGCATCAATTTAGTACTGAACCCAGAGGAAGTGGTAGTTTTTACAGAGACATGCTTTCCCAGGGCAGCTCAGAGTAACCCCACAGTGGCTACTTCTGGTGGCAGTGCAGGCTTATGCTTGCTTGCAGTGTACATAAAGGTACTGCCTCAGGAAAGAAAGGAAATTAAGTCTTCACAACTTGGCACTGAGCCCTCCTCATCCAGTAGGACCATTGCAACCAGAGCTGAATGCTGCGTAAGCAAAGTTGAAAAGTACCTGAGAGAAATCTACAGGACTTTGAAAAATGACCCCCAAGCAAAGGCTGAAAAAGTGTACATTTAGCTAAGAAGGAGCTGTACAGCAGCGGTTTCCCTCCGCTTTGAAGAGTCTAATGAAAGATGAACAGCACTACTGCTGGCATTAATGGAAAATAAAACAACCAGTCAAAAGTAACACCACCACCACAAGCAAACAAAATAAACTATGAACAAAATGACTTGGCCATCTGAAACTGCAGTGGGTATCTCAATTGTTTCAAATCATTAAGATCAGACATGTCACCTAGACTAGTAGAACCTATGCTTTACTAATCTCACCATGCCTGAAGTTTGCTTGTTGAAGCATCCATAGGCAGGATTTTGGGAGGCAAGAAAAGTCAGGCCACAGATCTAAGTCCTGTGCCCTGTAAAGACTGCAGAGCTCCTGCTCCACAAGATCTCTTTTCGTTGGTTATTGCTCATGGTCACCTGGAGGACTTGCCAACATTTTCTTTCCAGCTCATGAAAGCACACATACAGCTCACAACAGTTTTGGACCTTGTCCCAGAAAAGGTGCTATAACCACACCAAGGCCTTTTGGTTTATCTTCCCAGCCAGGGCTCAACCCAGGTGCCATTCCCAGCTGGTTATTTCATAGGGTTTTTTTTCACATTGCACACACCAGAAGACATCCCAGCAGATGTTTGCTGCGCTGGACGGGGTAAAAGAGAGACAGACTACACGAATTAACACTGTAAACACCCATTCATTTATTTCCCCTTTGCAGCTTTACAGTACCATTGAAATAATAGCTCTTTTTTTTCCTTCTCTATGATTTAGGATGGCTATGCCAGGATCTTACTGGTCTAATGCTCACTTATCTTTTGATCTCTATTTAATTTAAACCCAAATTTAATTGGGTTTGTGCCCATTTCATAACCATTTGCTCTTGTGTCACTCTCATGAGTGTTTAAGACACCTCATCCACAAGGGAGAGCGCAGGTGCTGGAATAAATCTCTGCTTATCTCCTCCCAGCCAACAAACACTGAAATCATCATTAAGACCTTTCTCCAGTTTTGCTCAAATTCATCCTTCTTGCACACAACTGATCCCAGTTTGTCCCATCCCAGTTTGTCCCATTATTAGTGTCTCACTAGCAGGTACAGATTACTGATCTGGCACTGCCTGAACTGAAACCTAGTGTCACTGCTGCAGGACAAGTCTGAAAAGATAACATGGGAGCCACTGTAGACTGTCTTCACTAAGAATAGTCTACAGCCATTAACCACACAGAGATGGTGATGTTCCCAATGCAAAGCTACAGCTTACCACTAAAATGTTCAAAAGCAAACCAAAAGGAAGTGCTTCCATACAACATGACCTGCCACACAAAGGCAAACAGCTGAATTTAAAAATAGATAGGTCCATAAAAGGCTTTGCAGGGGTCCTGGAAGCCACTATTTAAGGACATTCCTGAATAAGAGACTACTGGAAGGATAGAGAGAGGAAAGACTATCACCTCTACCGTGATTGTACTGCTTTTCTCCCAGGTGTCCACAGCTGGCCACTGCAGGGCACAGGGAGCTAGAGACACCCTCAGTCTACCTTTTGTCTGGCAGTTTTTTACTGAGCACCTTCTGTTAAAGCCACATGCCAGTGTGTTCACAAACCCTGGCTAGGACAAGGCCAGCAGCAGCATCAACTGAAGAGAGAGCTTTTAACCATCCCGAGGAATAGGTTGCCCATGGGAGTTGTGGATATTCCATCCCTGGAAATGCTCAAGGTCAGGCAGGAGGGGGTTTTGAATAGCCTGACCTAGTGGAAGGAGAGGTGGATTGGATGATTTTTAAAGGTCACTTCCAACCCCAAAAATATTCTGTAGTCTCTCCTGACTGGAAATAGATGACCTAGCTCCTCCCCATCCAACACATCAACACACAGACTGTAGATCTCTAAATCAGAGATAAAAATATGAGTTCCAAGATCTGCAAGTAGATTAGTCCTACTGGGCCACAAACCACCAACCTATGGCACACATATTGAGGCTGCATCTGAAAAGGGCATTTGCACTAGTTTAATCAATCAATAATTCAACAGTTTAGCAGTAATGACATGTCCAGTACAACTAACTGCTGGTTGAGGTCAGAGAAGGTGACTGTTTTTTTTCCTAAAGCCACTATGGCACAGAGCACGACTGAACTTAGTGGCAGATAATGCCAGATGTTCCACATATCAGTGTCATACTACTGAACTATTTAAATTAGCCTGAAGTTGATTATAGAGGTGTATGCGAACAAGAAGCTTACCTTTCAAGAGAACAGCTTGCTCAGAGATAAACATCTCTGCCCCAGTAACCAACAGTTCAATTTGAAGCATGGGTTTCCTTGTTGCCTTTCAGACATCAGGATATTCCTAAACTAAACCAAGGTTTAAGTTTTAGGCCAACCTACAATGAGCTGGTAACCTCTCGGCATCAGTTTTCTAAGTTTAACAAGTCAAAGATACAGATACCACCTCAGAAAAACTGGAACAGGTTTGCGTGTTTGGAAAACCCCAAAGAGCAGGACCTTATACTACTGGTGTGATTTTCCCATGAGGAATCAGAGATTACATTCTCTGAAAACCATGCCTGTCTATTTTCACAATGTGAACACAGAAGTTGAAAGCCACAAATAAATATTGAAGAACCAACATGAATAACCTAGGCCAAAGTTCACTGCCATAAAGGAACAAGTCAGATACCCACACTCAATCAACCATTCCCTTCCCTTCTCTTCCAAGTAAAGCTACATCCTTGCCAGAGCATCAGTTGCTCTGCCCTAACTAACTGGATAAAGTTTGTATCAAGGATAAGGAAAATACTTAAGTATAGTTTCTAGCAACTAGCTGGAATACCTTAAAAAGAAATTGCTCTAGTATGGAGCCCACAGTTAAGTCCCTCACACCACACACAAATGATGTGAACATACACTTTTAAGATCAAAGGAGATTGTTCCAAAGAGATCAACATATCTAAGCATAAGATATAATGTCCAACAATTCTCACAAAAAAAATGCAGATTCAGTGGTGATTGTGTTCTTTCGTAGTCAGTTCCAGCACACACACTTGAGGCTGTTCACCTGCTGAAGTTTCCAATTTATGATCTCATATTCATCACAAAGTCTAACTCAACTTCAGCTCATAGGGAATCATCTACTGGTCCCAGGAGCTTAAAAGGATCCTCTGTTTCCTTAAGGTCTTACATCACTTCTCCTCCCAAAGGCAGGTTTTGATAGAAACGTTGATAGCTTTAAAGGCCCAAAAGAAGAATTACATGAAAATCACAGCCCAGAAACACTTTTTTTTTTTTTTTAAAATGTATGTTAAGAACATGTTTTAATCAGCATAGCATACAAGTGGCCCATCAAACAAGGTGAAAAGGGTTCAGGGAAGGAGAGAGGAAACTTCAGTTTATCTGCATTATTGGAATCACCATTCAGAGAAGTTGAAAAGTTCTAGACTGTCAAAAGCAACTGCTACCATCTCTACTGCTAGGCAGTAACTCTACCAGAGAAGTATTAGTTCTAGTACATCACCATAAGTGCTGTCCTAAGACAAGAAGGCAGCAGGCAGGACAGAGCATAACCCTTCTGTAAGGTCACAGGTGGCTTAACTCCTATTCTAGACACAGGTATGGCTCCCCTAACAGCACACAAGAGGAATTCAGTTCAAGCACATTAAGAGTAGAACCTAAGGGAACAGTACCTAAAGACAAGAGACTTCTTAGACCCTTTTAATCTACATGTTACAGGTTTCTTTCTGGTAATAGTTAAGAATAGTGCAGCATCTGCAGAAAATTACCACCTACTATTTTCTGTAAATTCTAGCAGTGTGGGAAGCAAGCAGAGATTATCTCAGTCATCTACCAAACGGCAGGCTGCTGCTCTCTGCAGTGTCCTAACTTCCTTTGTTGGGTACATAACAGAAAATGGTTTTCTCATTCCCCATATCACTAACAAAACAGTGTGCACTCCCACATCTCCGATGATGTCAAAGTGTTTCCCAAACACTGGTTGTTACATCATTTTCAGAGCCAGGAAAACAGAGTGTAGTATTGTCAGCGCACTCACCAAGACCCCCACTGATTTTCTGGCACGTATCAGCTCTAACCTGCTGCCCCTGGTTAATGCCTAAGCAAGGTTTGTAAAATTCTAGTTGCCTTGAACAAGTAGCTGAAGTAGCAGCTGGGTGGCTGAAGCAACAGCACTGAGGAGCACCCTCATGGCCAGACCTGTGCCCATCTTCTCCAGGTCAGGCTTCAAGCACTACATCTCCCAGCACAGCCTCTGCCAGTGAGAAGGGTACAGGCACAGAAACACTGGCCAGTATTTGGAAAGACAGACAGACTTGAATTTTGCAAAACAAATCTCAGTAAAGATGCAACTCAAATTATTCCAGCCCATCTAAAGCGAGAGTGGATTGTGCTGGCTCTGTTTTGGGATTTTTTGGGGTGTTTGTTTGGGTTTCTTGGGTTTTTTTGTGAAAACAGTCCAAACCCAAACAGATCAAAAGTAAGAGCCATTTTCAAATTCCACTGTTTCTGCATCAAGATATCTAATTTACAACATCAGAATGAGGGACACAATAGATTAGCATGTTTTTGAATATTTAAAAATATTTAAATGTGTTTTATTGTACGCTGATTGCTCAAAGTAAAATCCTCAAGAAAGAAACCACATGTTGAGGAGTGCTCTGAATATAGGAATTGGAAAAGTACTAGTATAGTCTTCCTAAAATTCATATGCTTTTAAAAACTTTTAAGATAAAGTGCTATTAAAAAAATTTAATTCACACTAAGCTAAAGAAAATTAGTTACAAGGAAAAGTTACTTGCTGTGTAAGGAAAACAACTGTTTTAAGGCAGAGTATAGTCTGAGCTATGCCAATTGGGATTTTTGGGTAAGCCATTTGGCCTTTAAAACAACTTTCTTCATTAAAAAGTTTAGACCCCTCTTTGTTAAGTTAAATTTGCATATGATTCTGGGGAGCTTTTTAAGAATTCACAAAATATTTCCAGACCCTAATCCCATCTATCACAGAAGCCAGGACCATGTGTGAAGGGAGACCTTTAACAGCTTTTAAGTTGAGGATGCCCAAAGAGTTGCACTGAAATCCACAGAGATTGTGCATACGGAATATCCACGTCCAAAAAAAAAAAAAAACAAACCCAATAAAAATAGTTATTTCAGACACTACACTTTGCCTTACCTGCCCATATTTCTTTG
The DNA here is from genome assembly GCA_004320125.1 of Scolopax mira. Classification (NCBI taxonomy): domain Eukaryota; kingdom Metazoa; phylum Chordata; class Aves; order Charadriiformes; family Scolopacidae; genus Scolopax; species Scolopax mira. Next base: position 96,397 of record BJBW01004214.1, read on the forward strand.
CTAACATTATTCGTATAATGACATAAACCCTGGTCTATGACTGTGCTCTACAGGCAGTCCATTGCCTGGGAAGCAAGACTGGGAACCACCACAGTGCCCTGGCTCACTTTGTCCTTCTCACAGCGCAGCTACCGACCTCCTCTGGGTCAGCCCCTGTCGGTACGACGTCTCTTCTCATCCGCTATATTTACCAGATTTCAATTCAATGATGTTCCCAGATGAAATGGTAACAGAATCGCAGAATGATATGGGGTTGGATGGGACCTCTGGAGATCATCCAGTCCAGCCTTCAGCAGGTCCACCTAGAGTAGGTTGCACAGGAACATATCCAGGTTGGGTTTGAATGTCTCCAGAGAGACCACCTCTCTGGGCAGAACCGTGAAGTTTACTCAGTTTACTTGTCGCCACAGAGGGTTGGTCCCCTGTCTCTTTTCTGTTGGATTATGTCATAAACGTATCAAAGTGTGACAATGTAATAAACAACAGAGCTTGTCTTCTGCCCTAAAAATCTCTTTCAAAGACAAAAATGCAATGATTAAATATCTAAACTCCACTCCCTGTCCCAAAGTCATGATAACTCAAAATCATGCATCAGTAAGATGCCAGTTTCTGGTTAAGATATAAAAATCTTCAGATAGGCTCCAAGCTTTGTTTTGGCTATTCCCTTCCTGCTTGCAAGAGCTAGATTTTGGGGGGAACTCAAATCATAAAAGACTTCAGCAGGAGGACACGTTCAGCACTTTTGCTGGAATCAGATCATGCAATAAGGTAAACGAAGTGTCTTTCTGACATGACTGTCACACTGCAAAAAACAGCACTCCAGAAACCATTTAGAACAGCCCAAGCTGTCACTGTCTCGTAGAATGCCTCCAAGCAAAATCTAGAGGCCAAAAATCATGCAGAGGTATCACGCAATCACCTTGTGTGCAGCAAAAGCTAGCAGCTTTCCTAATGCTTCCAGCCTTTCCACCGATTTATTTGCAGAGATTTCTCAGTAAACTAACCTCTATCAAAAAGTTGCTCCTCAGCAGTCAAACACTGTCATTTCCACTCCCATACCTCTAGCCAGGCAAAAGCTTCAAACACCTTCACACAGCACAAGGAATAACCTCTGTTTCAGAGAAGTCATGCCTACTACTCAGGTACATCAGAGCTGGATCATGCGCATTAACTAAATTTGGCTCAGCTTAATGCCTATGCTATTCTTCCAAATTCTTCCAAAGGGGAATAAAAGAATTCTCCTGCAAATAGTTCTACTGGGTGAACGTGACACCAGGAACTGACACCTGGGGCACAAAGCAAGCATTCATTACTGTGCAAAGAAAACTTCATGTTGTGACTTGTTTCGGACCCAAAAGGATGAAACAATCAGACAATTAATAGCAGCGGTACCATTTAAAATCCTGGCACATCTGAAACATTCCCTCAAGATGATAAAAGGCTTGTAAAAATAGACAAATTTGGTTTGACTGGGGAAGGATAAGAAGGAGGTGGCAAATTCCAAATTTGAGAGAAAAGTTTTCAGGGAAAGGCAAGACAAGAGCATCTCTAGATGGCAGCCACAGCCCAAGAACATTTTTATTCTGCAATGGTGAACTATTTAGACCCCAGCTAACTAAACCACATAGAAGTTGTGCCTCCCCCCACAACCCTCCCCAATGGTATTTTTTGCTAAGTCTCCCTGGAAAAGGTGTTTGGTCCTTTCAAAATCCTCATTCAGAAGACATTTTAGCGCAGTCTCTTTTTGAGAAAAGGCTCAACCAGAAAGCTTCTCCATTTTTCAACTGTTCATTCCAACATTAGGCCTAACCAGCACTGGGACTAACCTAGGCTGCAGGAAAAATTCACTATAGCGGGGTTTATTTTAGCTTTGTATTCAAAAACACTAAAAAAAACCTACATTGAAAAGACTGAAAGCCCCAAAGTCAAGAAGCCACCTTTGTAATCTTCACCACTGAATATCAAAATTATAATCTATATCTATATAATATCAAAATATAATATCAAAAATATAAAAGTGATATAATAAAAATATATTATTCAAATATATTCAAAATTCTAATTATAAAATAATTAATATCAAAATATAATTACCTTCAGTGTATTGAAAATTTTCTGTACCTGTAACATCCACGTTGTAACTAGGTTGAATGCAAGAATTCATCCTTTTATATACATTTGATATAAATTTCCACTATAAAACTTTCCCCCCTCCCATGCCTCCAAGAGCATGGCATAAACAGACTGTATTTGTGACAACTTTTACTTTTATTCTTCTCAATTAATATTTGGACATGCTAAATAAAACTCATTTAGCCTGAAATTAAGAGCTACAGCTTGAAGGTTTAGCTGGGTTGGTTTTTTGGGATTTTTGAGTAATTAGCATTTTACCGTATTTCATTTGTCACCATCACAGTTTCCCGCAGATTTTTACAGCAGCCAAGTTTTCAGTTTCTACAAATCAGATTCCTGACAGCAAACCGTCACTTGCAAAAATGACATTTTCAATGCTATCTGAAAAATTATGCTCTTTTCTGTCAACAGCAGAAATAAAGTTTTATTCTCCTGGTTGTATGATCTTAACCTCAAAATATTCCTTCCTTTGCAAATCCCTGCTCCTAAAAATAATAGGAAACCACCCACTTCAGCAATGCCCGCAAGTAAAAGAACACATCTGGGAGGGGAAAAAAAAAAATAGCCATCACAACACACACATGCCATGGTAGAAAATGATGCTTAATTCCAGCTTCTGATTTTTTACTTGCTTGACACTACAAACTCTTAATATTATATTTGCATTTACATATATTTCAACGTAGTTGTCTGAACAGGAGTCACAAATCTCAATGACAATTCTCTCTGCTTTCCAGTATGTCAACTATAGCAGCGAGACTTTATTTTTCAGAATCAAAAACTAGGAATTCATTTTCAATTACAGTTAGTTCTTACTCTTATTTTGGTAACAATTTGATGACAAGGCTTTTGGGGTTCAGATACCTCAAAATCTGGAAACCAATTTTCTATACTTCAGCACAAACACAAGTTCTTGCTTAACTAGTCAATACTGATTAACTTTTTACTGATTAACTGATACATTTCTTTTAAGAGTTTCCTCATTAGATTTCAATTTAGTCTCACGTTACTTCAATACCAGGTTACCTAGTCAGGTAATTTACATTAGGCAGCAACTTCCAATTTTGCTAAAGCTTAGAAGCCCCATAAGCAAGTTCAGCAATGAAAAAAAAGCTCTACAGAGACTTACAGATATTTCTAGCAAAATCCCAATCTCCCCAGATAGTCCGCAATTTCACTTAATTCCTCTCTACCAACCCAATCCGTCCATTCCCTTTGTTTTCAAAATGCAAGAAAGAATACGGATATTTGACAGGTATGGTATGCCACACATATTTTAATTTAAAATACTAAAATAAAAGATTGGTTTAAACCTTGTGAGAGAGTTTTGTTACCATATGAGAGTTCCTGTAGGAAAGAATAGCACAAGTTATCCATATAACTATCTCCCCATAATCCATTTTACTTAATTTCCTGACCATGACAGACTTTGCAACGGCATAAGTCTAAAGTATTCTCAGTGCAATTTTTTCAAGCTTTCACTAAGTATCCATTTTCTCACACTGTACGAAAACTGATTTACCTTTTCTAGAGCTGAAATACCACAAGCTCTGTGTGCCAGCCTAACATTTGCACACTGCCAGGAAGATACCTTGGTGGTCCTCTTCTCCCCAGGCTTCCCCAGGCATTCACACCAACCCCAGTGCACTCACACTTGGGAGAAGAGGAGGGAGCTTTCTACCAGTGCAGCAAGATGAATTTGACCAGCAAATGGTCTTTCTAGCCACTGCCAGAACTGGCGAGGGGAGAGAAAACTGCAGCCAGGAATAGAAGATTCCTGCCTGATGGTGACAGCAAATAGCCACTAAACTCCCTCGACCACCTCACACACCTTTCCCCATGCCACTCATTCAGAGCATACAAATTTTTATGTTTCCTAATCAAATATCTTTGTAAAGAAACCCAATTGTTCTATTTTCCAAGGTTTTGTTTCTATGAAAGCTCTAGCAAAAAACCATCTCCTTTACTACAAGGCGATAAGGTCCCAGATACAATCCTCAACACTGCTGACTCCTTACAGTACCTACAGACACCTTCATCACACTCTCCTTGGAGGGGCTCCAGCCCCAGGCTGGATGGGACTTTGAGCAACCCAGTCTCGTGGAGGTGTCCCTG
>BJBW01004214.1:101210-191602 GCA_004320125.1 Scolopax mira
CCATTCCCCATACCTGTGAAACGCTACAACCAGACTAAAAAACTACTTGGTGTGCACCAAAAGCTCTGACACATATGGACCCTTGGACTGAAGTTTTTACTCTCTACTAAGAGTGGGTTTCAATCAACACAGAACTGCTCCTTTATTTCATCTTGGATTCCTCAGCATCTCTGCTAGCCAGAGCATCAGCTCAGCACATTCAGGAGACAACAAGATGGAGAGGTAAAACAGAAAGGCAGGGAGAAATGAGCATCTTCCTCAGCCTCAAGATTCTGCACTGGAAGAATCTGCTTCTTCAAGGAACTTGGCTTTTTTAAATTAAAAAAAATGTATAGGGCAAAAGAGATGAAGCTAAACTAGATCTTCTCAATAGATTCCTAGAAAGGGGGGCCATTCAAACTATCTGTGTTTTGCTTGCCTGTCCCCCTGCCTCAGTACATGAGCTAGTTCTAGTTAGTGCCGTTTGGTACAAGAGCTGACAGCAACTTGGGGAATTGTATTTAACAAGCCACAGAGTATCAGCTAATTCTACCAGCTCCAGTAAGTCATTGTTCTGGTTTGTTTGGTTTTTTTGTGGTTTTTCATTTGTTTTGTTTGGGGTTTTGGGGGGTTTTTGTTTGTTGGGGTTTTTTAATAAAAAAGCACTTTTATCTCTGGCAACTAAAAGCTTCCTTTCTAACTAGTTTTTTATTGTAAGAAAAGGTATCGTCTTGCATTTGAGGAATATTCAAAACACAATTCTAACTTTAATCCAATTTATGAAGGACAAGGATGGGATTAATCACTAGTTTATAAACATTTACATTACTCTAGATTTAAATTTGCTTTGGTGCTTCTGTAGGATTAAATGTGAGGTACTGTACATTAAAGTAGGAGTTTATCACTTCAATTGTGAATTTTTTTGAAATACCAAATCAGGGATTTTTTTTAGGGTTTTTTTTAACATAGTTAAAAGCCATTGATTCACACCCAGAAAGATTTGCCATGGCTACAAAAATCACAGCTAATCATTTGGGTGCCTGATGCCTTTTTCATTGCCAGCCTTCTCTTCCCTCCCTCGCGACCTCCTCCTGCAGCAATCCTGCTATATCTTTCCCCAGACTGCAGCACCAGAGCAAATATTCAAGTACATTTATGTACTTAAATGCTTTTCTAATTGTATCAGGCTTCCCAGTATTACTGTGATTAGCTCAGGGAAAACTTCAGCCACAAGCTGAATTGTTTGCCTGGCTTTGTTTAGCTGTTAAATGGAGGCAGGCTAAAATGGCAGGCTCAGCACATGTCCCTTCCGCCAGGCAGTCCCGTCACACCAGGCGTGAGAGCACCCAGACAGACCCAAATGCTGCACAGCATCCTAACAGCATGGCTCGTTGCTGAACCAGCTGGTGAGAGCTGGCAGAGTCCACCAAGTGTCCTGGCAAGAGCCAAAGGAGCTTAGCCCCAGATTCAGAGCTTTGGACCCCGGCTCTAGCACTCCTGTATTTCAAGGAAACACCCAGGCTAGAGAGAGAGGAAAGGCTCGGATGCTTCCACAAAGCCGTGCTAAACCCTCAAGTCACTCTTGGGGAATTCATTGAATTTAAGTTGAAAGTGTAGTACTTTAAATATTTACCCATACAACTACAAACGCAGCAATTTTGTGAGTGGTCCAGAAGCAGAAATCATGAGCTCTGAAGGAAAAGCTTCCATATAAGTTCTTTATTTTGTGCCATCAAACATGGAAAAATTTGCAAGGTTTATTTCATTATTTTACATAAAAATAAGGAAGGTAACAGTAGGCAATTATTCTGTAATTCCTAGTTCTTCCTTTCATGCCTTATCAGAGAGAAAAGCTAATATTTTCTCATTTCAAGTCTGACAATTGCTTGCTTCCAAGAATCTGAAGGATACATCTCAAAGAGGTAAGACTGCTACTGAAACATGGAAAGAAAGAACATGGAAAGGGTACTGCACACTGTGGGAAGGTAAGGAGCAAAGAAAAATCCCACATATCCCTGAGAAACATCAAGACAAGGAGAAAAAGAAAGTTATTCATGATGGAAAAGGTGCACAAAATTCCTATTTTTGACATTTAGCATTCTAAATAAGCCAAATATCTAGTTTGCTCTGCTTTAGGGCTTCTGACCTTTGAAAACAGGTTACTTTACAGACAATCTCGCCTATTTGGTGGCGTAGGAGGAGAAAAGAGTGGAATTACTTTCTAGTTTTTTGAGTAACCTAAGGCTCATGGAAGAAAAGTACCCTGCTTCTGTGGAGACTAACACCAGGATGCGATCCCCATGCACAACAGAGAGGCAGGAAGAACTCAAATAACATTTGAATACTACTTATAGGCAAACATCCCAATTGAACTGTCCCAATTTCTTGCATTCAGTGGGAAACGAGTGTCCAAATGGGCTGTAATTACTTTCCTAAACCAGGAAATGGCTCTGGCTCAGTACAGTACTCGGAGAATATCCGGAAGAAAAACCTGAAATACTTTTACTTTTTCAAGCAAAGAACTAAGAGTAAACTTTGAGGGCCAGTAATATCATCGACTTCACCCAGAAGCCCCCAGTTTACACCAGTTATATATGGCAAAGCAAGCCAAAATATGTAAGTATTTTCAGAGGCTGACCAAGCATAAAAAACATCACCACCCTAATGGTGTATAGCACAGACTAGTGTATAAATTGATGGTTCAAACTGAACATTTGAGAGACTGCTAATAAAACCTCCCCTCTACCTAAGAGGATCCACAGCTTTTCAGTGTACTGTCATTACATACACACCGCAGAACAAACCATCCTGAAAATAAGATCTATGGGAATGCCACAGTTTATTACAGAGTACAAAACAAACAAAAATCAAGATACAGTCTTTAGAAAGAAAATAAAGACTTTCTTTTACCACAATTCGAGGAAAGAACACACCCATCTATTGTTAATGTACTTGAAAAAGCACCCCCCTACAAGAACAGTACAAAAGACTCCTACCATCACATCTTTTTACTCTATGTAGCATCTTCCTGCAGTTCAAAAACAAAAAAATGAAGAGGATGCAGGTGCATCAAGAGATGCACTTTCACCTCAGTCTTTGTCTCTGAAGCAACAGTTGGAGCTGTTGTCCATCAGAGGTCACAGAATCCAACACGTGGCACCACAGAGCAGAGAGAACTTCTAACAGGTACTAATGAAAGGGACAGCTGCTGGATGGAGTTGCTCCAAACAGCGAGTATGGAAAAGTCCAGCCAGTGAAGATTTTACTAAAGCAAACTTCTATTATTTCTCTCCAGATCTTTACTGTTACCCGCATAAGCCTAAAATAGAGTTGTTCTATATCTTATGCTGTCTCTAGAGTTTAGGAAAATCAGGCACTGGGTATTCTCACTAATAGCCAAAAGCACAGCCACATTGCAAGCTTCTCCTCTTTTCATTACTAAATCTTCTTACATACTCCTTTCCCTGTAAAAGCTTCCAAAACATTCTGCTTACTTGTTTTTGGCAATACAAAGAAAAGCAAACTGGAGGTCAGGCCAGTTTGGCTAGAATATCGTTGCATACTATGGCTTTCCTCTGTTACTCAAAAGCCATGTAATTCTTTGAAAGCAAAGATGGAATTTTAGCCTTTACTAAGATTCAAGAAGGTTTTTTAAAGGACATATCAAAACAGGAGTGTCAGTAAATACATATATAAAAGCACACAGGAATAATCAACTGCAGAAATACAGAATAATTTCCTCAAGTAACCATTCTTCAGAAAAGTATTGATATATTTTTGAAGTCAAATTCAGCTTTTGAATTCAACATTTCTCCTGCAAAAGGCAGATATCAAACTGAGATGTATAAACAAAAGCACAGCTTGCAGGACAGACGAAATGATAGTCTAACTCTCCGTGCATCAGAGCTCAACTCAAGTAATATGACTAATTTGGGGCAACAAGAGCTAAAGTACAGAGACTATGTACAAAGACTCCGGAGGAGAACAAGAGCAGATGAAACTCTAAATAGCATGAGTTCAGGACAAAGAAAGATTTGATGGTTATTTAGCCAAAAGAAAAAAAAGAACTGAGGAAGATAACAGTTTGCAAGTTGGTTCTCAGGCTGAAGAAGTGAACACTGAGCTTGGGCATAAAACAAGCAGCCAAAGTAACTCCACAAAAACCCCCACCACTTGCTTTAGTACAACAACTTTCTTCCTTCCCTTGTGAAGCTCTCCCAATGCAGCTTAGTGCCTCCTTCACCCCCAACTTACACATTTCAGTATGTAACACTAAGGACCGACACTGGGAAAAATCTCAGCCTAAGGACTGCAGTTGGCTTCACACACTGTGAAGCTTCCACCACTGGAGATAGTTTGTCTAACCAGCTCTCACAGCCACCCATCAGGAATGGAACAGGCACAGCTCAGTTTGCATGGGTAGAAGGAAGAGAAGGAAGCAGATCTACTGAGATTTCTTTCAGCTCTATTTTTCAAAAAGTTTTAAGAAGCTGTACAGAATGTGAGAAGGTGATGGCTAAATGCTAAGTTAGTAATTGCTGTTTTAGAGCTAATGTTTGTTACACCAGGAAAAAAGTTGTTACAGAACTGCACTGTGCCTTTTTCCCACACCAAGTATTTTCTTGATGGACACAATGAGGATAAATCTGTGCAATTCATTATTTAAAAAAAAAAAAAATCCTAGCATGTGTTGAATCCTCAACAGATATTTAAATACTTCATATTCAGAAAGCCAGGAGGCCTGCATGGATGAACAAGGAGCTCCTCAACACACCCAAAAGCAAAAAGGAAGCCTACAGAGGGTGGAAGCAAGGACAGGTAGACTGGAAGGAATACAGAGAAAGTGTCCAAGCAGCCAGGGACCAAGTTAGGAAAGCTAAAGCCCAGACAGAATTAAATCTGGGCAGGGACATCAAGGGCAACAAGACAAACTTATCTAATGAAGTCAGGGAGAAAAGGAAGACTAGGAAAGATCTGGACCCTCTCTGGAAGGAAATAGGAGAGCTGGTCACCAAAGTATGGAGAAGGCTGAAGTACTCAACGACTTTTTTGCCTTGGTCTTCACCAGCAAGAGCTCTAACCACACAGCCTAGGTCACAGAAGGCAAAGGCAGGGACTGGGAGAATGAAGAACCACACACTGTAGGAAAAGACCAGGTTTGAGAGCAATTGAGGAACTTGCAGGCGCACAAGTCCATGGGACCTGATGAAATCCATCCACGGGTTCTGAGGCAGCTGGTCGATGAAGTTGCTAAGTCACTTTCTGTTATATTTGAGAAGTCATGGCAGTCTGCTGAAGTTCCCACTGACTGGAAAAGGGGAAACGTAACCCCCATTTTCAAAAAGGGGAAAAAGGAAGACAAAGGGAACTACAGGCCAGGCAGCCTCACCTCTGTGCCCAGCAAGCTCATGGAGCAGATCCTCCTGGAATCTCTGCTAAGGCACATGAGAAATAAGGAGGTGTGACAGCCAATATGGCTTCACTAAGGGCAAGTCAAGCCTGATAAATTTGGTGGCCTTTTATCATATTGCCACAGCATTGGCAGACAAGGGCAGAACAGCAGACATCATCTACCCAGACTTATGCAAAGTGTTTGACACTGTCCCACATGACATCCTGGTCTCAAAATTGGAAAAGTCATGGATTTGATGGATGCACCACTTTGTGGATAAGGAACTGTCTGGATTGCCATGCTTAAAATGTTGCGATCAATGGCTCAATGTCCAAGTGGATGCCAGTGATGAGTAGTGTTCCTCAGGGGCTGGTACTGGGACCTGTGCTGTTTAACATCTTTGTTGGAGTTACAGACAGTGGGACTGTAGAGACAAGCACATTTGCTGACAACATCAAGCTGTGTCACGCAGTCAACATGCTGGAGGGAAGGGATGCCATCCAGAGGAACCTGGACAGGCTGAAGATGTGAGCCCATGCAAACCTCAGGAAGTTCAACCAAACCAAGTTCCCCCTGGACAGGGGAAACTCCTAGTATCAATAGGCTGAGCACAGAATGGATTAAGAGCAGCCCTGAGGAGAAGGACTTGGAGGTGCTGGTGGATGAGAAGCTCAACGTGAGCCAGCAATGTGTGCTCACAGCCCAGGCAGCCAAACATATCCTGGGCTGCCACAGAAACAGTGTGTCCAGAAGGGTGAGGGAGGGGATTCTGCTCTGGTGAGACCCCACCTGGTGTATTGTGTCCACTTCTGGGGCCCCCAACATAAGGAAGACATGGACCTGTTGGAACAGGTCCAGAGGAAGTCCACAAAGACAATCAGAGGGCTGGAGCCCCTCTGCTGTGATGACCAGCTAAGAGAGTTGGGGATATTCAGCCTGGAGAAGAGAAGGGTCCGAGGAAACCTTATAGTGGCATTGCAGTATCTGAAGGGGGCCTACAAGAAAGCTTGGGAGGGATTTTTTACAAGGGCATGTAATCACAGGACGAGGGCTGATGGCTTTAAACTGAAAAAGGGTACATTTAGATTAGATATTGGGAAGAAATTCTTTGGTGTGAGGGTGGTGAGACCCTGGCTCAGGTTGCCCAGAGAAGTTGTGGCTGCCCCATCCCTGGAGGGGTTCAAGGCCAGGTTAGGCAGGACTTTGAGTAACGTGGTGTGGTGGGAGGTGTCCCTGCCCAGGGCAGGATGTTTGGAACAAGATCATCTTTAAGGTCCCTTCCAACCAAATCTATTTTATGATAATAAAGTCCATTTTTGTGCAAGATGCTTAATGTACTACACCTTGTTTTAAATCAAGAGATTTAACTTCTCAGCTTAAATAAGGTCTTTAAAGAGGCAGAAAATAATTTATAACAGGCAATGAAAATAATTTATAACAGGCCCCATCAAAAAAAACAGGCACTTGCTTCCATAAGTAGAATCAAAGATAAGTAGCTGTATATTTTACATAATTTTATTTTTCATTCATCTGCTGAAAGCTAGCTTATCTTTAAGGAAATAAGCAGAATTTGATCACTTACAATATGCATATACTATATCATCATTTTTTATTATAATTACTTCTTAAATACACTAGCAATATTTTGTCAACGGTGAGTTACCAACTGAAATAAGCAGATTCGCATTACACCATAGAAAGTATTGATGACGCTGTATAATCTGTTGCTTTTGACACTTCAAAAACCCCAAATATTTAATATCATTATAAATTGATAGAAGAACAATGTATTGCTAATCTGCCACTGAGAGCTCATTTAATTCCTCTCACGTGTCCTGAAACACTCATCACAGCACACAAAGCGGACAGTTTAAGCAACTCTTATGTAAACACAGAGCAAGCAGCCTTGCTTCCAATATAATTACATTCCTTCTCACATACACTTCCAATCAGCCCCAGAAGGGGTGGCTACACATTCAAACTGCCAACTTGACCTACCTGTCTGTCTGGTATGGAACTAAGTGGCTGGCACTAGTTACTGCCACTGTACTTTGACATTATGTTACAGAACATTAAAAAAAAAAAAGAAAAAGGAAATCTGGGTGAGAAGATTCAGATCCAATCTTCTGCATTCACTTAATACTCAAAATTCTGTTCTGAAATACTCTAAACTCTGGTTTTATCATCATGTGCTAAGGAAATTTATATAACTGACAAATGCAGAAAACAATCAAAAATGCAAACTTAAAGCCCAAACCTGTGACAGACTCTTATTGGAGGAGATACAAGAAAGAGACACAGGCTTTTCTACCTCTTTACTCTTCCTCACTCTCCTAACACACTTAGGGAGACAAGTTACATTTTGATGAACTCATCTTGCAAGCGTAATAACTGCTTCACTGCCCAAGGGTATTATCTCCACTCCCCTCTGACACTGGTATCACCAAGAACTGTACCAGTAGCTGTCTGGTTAGAGAAAGAAAGCACGCAGACAAACAAAACAGGAGAACACAGAAAAAAATACTACACCACGCTCAAATAAGAGACTTTCTGAATTAAGACATTTGGGTCAACAGCAATTTTTACTAGGTATTATCTCTAAGCAACCTGTGGTTTGAGCTACTGTTTTGGTTTGTGTTTTTTTTTTTTCTGTACCTTATCACAGACCAACATAACCAGCTTACCTGCAGAAGTGCTAGGCAAGATCATTATTTACCAACTCTAGCACAAATCTCAAACAAGCAAAACAAAGCCTTATTTCATTGTACTGTTAAACAGGAGTCTTATTGCCCATCCCACAACCAAGCCCTCCTACCCTGTAAGGGGCACAGGCTGCAGGGCCACGCTGCTGGCAGCAGCACAGAGCCCAGGGTGGGCTCTGCATCCCACTGGAAAGCTGGGCATGACCGGTTTCACTTTGATGGATAAAGGAAGCATACATGCAAAATAAAATAAAATAAAATCTCCTCTTGGTACATCTCAGTGCAAACATTATGTAGACTTGTCAACAAAACACTGCTGCTTTTCTCCTGCCCAAACCCTCCCTACTTTCCTTCTTTGGCTGAGACTACCCCAAGCTCTGATATAAAAAGTTCTGAAAGTAACACTGAATGGAAAAAAAGTTTTTAACCAGGAATATCTCCATATTGGAACACGACAGCAAAGGGGATTTTATCTTGCAGAAGAATCCAACTTGCACTAAAAATAAAATATGGCAGAAGTGAAATAGAAAGGAGAAGTAGAGAAGTTGTTTAGAAAAAAAATTATCCAGGACTTTGAAAAAAATCACATTAAAAGGAGAATTGTACAAGTTGTTTACGGTATGGCCCTGAAGGACTGGCTGATCAACCTCTGAGATTCACAGATAGATACAGAGATTCACATAAACATGCAGACAACTTAAGAGAGTGAGGATTACCCTGGCCAATGTTAATACTTCACAAATTAAAACTGTAACTTCTCGTTTCATCTCTTATCATTCCTCATCCCTGCTGAAGAAAAGTTAAAATCTCAGAATCACCTTTGCCAAAGTATTCCAAAAGTGTTCATATCCGGTAAAAATAACCTAGCTATGTGATACCTAAAAGAATCAATTATAGTGTTATGACAATGAAACAGTTCTCCACAGCAAAATCCAACTGAAAGAGACAAAAAACATGAAGCTGGTACATTCAACACACTTACAAGGTATAGAAGTTAGTTTCACTAAGAGCAGGATTAGACTAGACTTTCTCTAATCTAAAAACCTACTAGATTATAAAAAAATATTTAAATCATGCAAAACCTCACAGAAATGTAATTTTAATAATTTAATTACATGCACAAAATTCAGACAATTTATCCAACTTACTCAAAAGCACAACACATGTGTACGTTTCACATACCATATATTCCTTCCCACTCTGAATCTTTAGGTGATAAAGAAAGAAAATGAGCAAGTCACTGTAATGTGCCACTATCTCAAACAGTTTTCCAGTTAACACAACAGTGGGGATTTTAGTTGTATGGCTTTGATCCCTAAAGAAACACCTAGAATGAAGCCTATTCAAACCTTCTTAATGAAAACTGTTTCTCTAATTTGATCCTTACACTGTGTCCATATAACACAAAGTATTTCAGATCAGATAAAATTAGGGTGAAAAGCCTTTACTGGTTAAAAAAAAAACATATATATGTATCAGTCAAAATAGTTGCCCTAAGGGTAAGACTTCTGCATGATGAAGGCAGCTAAGAACAATTCAAATTTCATACTGCTACATTTTTACAGCAAAGTTCCATCTTTGCTCAAATTCCAGCAATCCTCTCTCAGATCCCCCCCAATAAAGAACCTATTTTTCTTTTTTTATTTAAGAATACAGATAGAGATCTAGAAATGTATTTGTTACATTTCACAAGCACGGAGGTGCAGCCACTAAATTGACACACATGAATTGTGTATTTTCTGCAGCCCTCAACCTCTTCAGTCTGAAGCAGAGCTTGGATAACCCTTAAGAGGCTGAGTTTCAATGGATTAGGTGCTCACCTCTATTTCAACCACAAGTTATTCGTGAGCCCTAAGAAAAATAAAATTAATGTGTGGACCTCATGTTTTTTATCATAAACAACATGATCAAAGAATGTTCTAGCCTAGTCTCTGACGACTACCAAGGTGAGTCTCCAACAGGACAAAAGATGTACAGTTTGCTTTTGAGCTGTTCTTTTACACCACAGGTCACTGCCCAGTAGTGCTGGATCACAGGTCCATCTTGACACATTCAAGCCCTCTAATGTTGGGGGGAAAGATATAATTTACTTTACTTTATTTTAATAAGAGTAATCCTTGCTATTAGTGAGTAGTGAATGGATTTGGTCACATTACCAAAAAAAAAAAAAAGGTTGGTTTGGTTGACAGCTTGGAAAGCGAGCAAATAGAGAGAGATACATACACACATTGGAAAGCATTCAATTGCTGAATCTCACTCTGCCCTTTCAGTTTATCTTAAAACAGGCAGATTTTATCTGGGCCCATTCATATTTTGACCTGTGTTCTGTATTTCCACTAAGTAGGTGATTTCTTCCACTTTTTGCCTTTCCCAATACATTGCCCTCCCCCATCCCACCAGCCTCCTGCAGAGCAGTATCAGGCCCTCACACCTGAGCCAGCTACTGAAACGCACTGGGTATTAACAGACACTTCATATTGAAACAGATTTCTCTTTCACCATTTACAGTGCATTTAATCCCCCAGCGTCTCAAAAACATGAAACCATCAATGTTAGGGTCTCTAGTCACCTTTAATCCTGTATTTCAACCAAAAAAAAAAAGGATGTATATAACTCTGCTCCCTATTTGACCTTAAAGATGGGCTACTCAACTCTGTTTCAATAAGCGAACTGTTGCCTGAACATGACTATGCTTCAAAATACCCTGATTTTCCTCACAAGCCTCTTTATAAACAATAGCAGGACTTCCAAAGAACTCACTGCTAACAATGCTCTTCCCTGCGTAGGTACTCCACAGGAATACCAACTGACCCAGTGTTAGACAAGGAGTTTCTTTACCACCATCTTCTGTATCTATTTTTTTGAAGCTTCGTTGTCAAAGTGCTTCAACATTCAGATTGAGAAGGAACATGGTCAAAAGTTCTGCTGGTAAGCACACAGGCACCCAAGCTATTTCCCCAGGTTAAAAATCGGTTCAGTAACATTCTTTGTCACTTCCCAGAAAATTCAGCAAAAACATGCTAAAACACTATTTTAACTAGATTAAAATTTAATATTTTACAACTATCTGTGGAATTTCATTTTTTGGGTGCCGAATACACCAAACAGGCATCTAAAATTTTTATTTGACCACATGCTTCAACCAACACCTTTCTCTATCCTCTTTAAGAAACAACCTCTACTCCAAAAACAGGGCTGCACTGCGTAAATGAAGCATTTTCCCTTTTTGAGGCCTAGAAAAGATGGGACCAGTAAAAGGAACAGCTTTAACCCGTCAAACTTTCCCCAACTCTCTGAAGGTAAGCTTGCCCTTTTAAGAATATACACTGAAGGACACACACAGAGGAACCTGCCACGAAGAGCAGGAGCTCTGAACACTATAACAATTCCTTCATAGCAGCAGCAAGCTCTCATCCTCCAACAGACAACTACTGTCCCTCAAAATGAAATTTAATAGGCAACCTTACTTGTTGAAGGTCCACAAAAGAACCATGATTGTTCAGACCTGGAATATTATTTTAAGAAATCAACAGTATCCTAATTAACATTAGCTGAATGTTTCTAGTGCAGTACATGAATGCACTGTCAGAATACTAAGAATCTGTTTAATTAGTGTCTGAAAAATGGAAACATCTCCAAATAGTATGATTCTCTTCCCATAGGTTATTTTAACCTATAAGTCCCTTCTTTGCTACTAGGAGTCAAACTGAAGGAAGGCATACAAAAGACTTGGTTTGTTTAGAACAACTTTCTGAAGAGCAGGATTTAATTGTTTTAATTTATCTTCAATTTCTGAAGAGGAAAACAACTAATTTATGATATTCATGAAACAGTGAAGTCTCTTGGTCTTCAGAACGTAAGGTTGTTGTTTGTTTTTTTTTTTTCTCAGTAAATAATACAATAACTGACAGTTGCTTTTTGTTCGTTAGCAAAGTGCCTGTGCTTTAACAGATTACAAAAGGAAGTTTGGTTGTCCAAACTACAGCTAATCTGCCAGGTTTTCAGACGACATAGCAAACACAATGAATGTAACCACAGTTTGAGGGCATGTGTATATGTACAGACATTTGCTGCTACGTTAAGGGGGGCAAGGCACAACCCTCTTGCTAGAAGTTTTACTTAAGGTTTCACCCTCAGCATCCAAAACCACAAAATATCTTAAGTCCTCTTGGAAACACAATATGCAAGCTGAAATGCAAAAAATATCCAGCACTCTTACGATTGGTAAATATAATGTATAGAAATATTTTTAAGCAGTTCAACTAACCTCTGTCTTGCATATGCAGGCTTAACTGGCTCTCAAATCAAGACAGCTACGTAAAACCAAAACAAAACTCACACGGATAGAGTGTTAGAGTACAATGATTGAAAACCACTTCTGCATAAGTAATTTGAAGACGAACATCCCACCCGGCTCCAGTTGCTAGAACTTACCTGCCCAAATTAACAAACAGCATGCCCATGTGAGATCTAAGCATTAAAGGCTTCACGGAGAATGAGCAAAACTAGTTTTGCAAGTCACACTTGTTAAGATCCTAATGACACAGCCACGAACCCTGTATGTGAGAAATCCTAAGAAATCTAAAACACCAGTGCAAGACTGATTTTCCTCTAGGTTCTAAGTTCAGATCAAGCCTCCCAGAGGGGAGTGGATCATCACAACCAAGGCCAAGCTACCCTGGAAACCACATCAGACGTGGCTGTGGCTAAACTACTTGTTCGAGCAATAGTTCTGCCATCTACTTTTGCAATCCTGGGGACTAAAATAACAGGAGATATCACTTGCTTTTGCCAAAGTGCAAACCAATACAAAGCCCCAATACTAGGCTGCTTTGTTTGTTACACGATGGAAGTCTAGAAGCTCACCTAAGGTGAGTATTTTTAGCAAAATCAGCCAGAGGAATCCAGTGAAGACATTAGAACATCTCCCAGGAACACCAGCTTCTTTTTTGCTTTCAAATTACGGCTTTTATTAATAAACTAACAGATTCTCAGTGCCTCGTTTAGGTTAGACAAATGATATTTTTAGTGTTCAAATTCACATTGGGAAAGACAAACACTGTTTAACTAGAGGACTTTCCGAAGAGTGTCTTCTGTCTTTTGATCTTACACATTCATCAAGTCAAATTAATTTTGTCCAGTGTCTTCTGAGAGGGAGATGGAGTCTCAAACAAAAAAAGCACTCTTTTTTTCCAATTTGTTTTTCTTTCCAGGTTCCTTCTGACTGTTTTCTACATCTCTACTCCAAGCAACTGGAGAATCAAAGCATGGAAACCTCAGATTAAAACAACATAATTTAATCCTGGAGACAACTGGCCAACTACTGCTTAGAAATGTAAAGCAAGCATTCTCACAGGCATTACAAGAAACAATGGTGCCTCCCAGATTTGTCAAATACCATGAAATTATTTAGGGGCACTGCAACCATACATACATACCTCAGAGCCTGACTGCCCTTGCAACACTTGCCATCAGATACCTCCACTGATGATCTCTAAAGCTAGCAATACGTTTTAGGACACACCAGTCATCAGGTACATGAGAGAAACTGAAATTGATTTTCACATTAAAAAATGGTCAAAAAGGGAACAGATTATTCAAATTCTCTTAGTGTCCAGAATACCCCACAAATAGTCTATTTTCCCTGCAAAGCAAAGTTTGGTCTCCAAGATTTACATCGGATTAGAATAATTTTATCAGTACACCTTTAATTAGGCTGCTGCAACTTTATGTTGCAAGTTGGGTTTTCTTCAAATACAAAATGCAAAGAAAGTCCAACGCTTGAGTCCCTTGCTCCCTTCGCTTCCTCAAAATGAAGCTCTCCTTTAAGACTGTATATAGCTTTACATCTATTCACCCACAAATAAATGTTATCTCGTCTGTCTCTTAAGTGTGTTCAAAGCTAAAGTCTGAAAACTCAAATTTCAGCACACTACTAGTAGTTTGAATATGCACCCATAATGATCAGATAGGATTTGTTTCAAAGCAGGGTTTTTACATCTTTTTGTCCTTGGAATTTTGAAACTGACAAATAATTTCCAAGTCACAAGCCTCAGAAAGACTTAAATTACTCAAGCTTACGTAAAAGTAACAAATGTAGTAGCACTATGCTCATTTAGAACATGAGCATTAAGTATGTATTTTCCAACAGTCATACCTCAGAACTACAGAATGGAAAAATATTTTTGTGAAAGTCAAAACAGAGAAAAAGCATTTTACCTGTAAATTTCTGTAATAATGAATTAATAATTACATATTGACCAAAGCAGCAGGGGAAAAAAAATAATTACATTTTAGCTAGTCTACTTCCTTCCTTTCTCTCCCCTTTAATCTGCCCTCTGGTAACACATGTAATCTCATCCAGGCAGTGAAATACCATTTAATTCCTATTAACTTTTCTAACTTTGTGTGTACAGAAAGAGTGGACCAAGCAACACTCAACACTGATAATAATTATGTGCAAGTTAGGTTCAGAAAAACACTATACAAAGAAAGTACCTGCTGCCTCCAGTAAGGCTTCTAGTCTTGCTTGTGTTTCTGGATCCACAGTTCTCAAGTCCGCACCTTCTGCAGCGCTTGATAAGAATAACTCCGACGTGGTTTTAAGTACTGGGTTATCAAGATCTTCTTGGTCCAAAATAAATGATTCAACCTGTTTGACAAGTTATAAAAATAATTTTACCATTTTTGAAGTTTTAAATCTAAAATACTAGAAAAAACACAAAGTAATTTAACTGTACTGTCATAATCATGTTTTAACTACACAGATTATAGGACACACCCATAAGAATCATCTGGTCAACTCATGAGAAGGTAGTTGAAAACTCAAAAGTAAAAAAGCTCTACATGAAAATCAGTTTATTGTAAAAATTAAAATGAACAAGATCTTAAACTACACCAAAGCCAAGTCAGATTAAATATTGACATAAATGTAATGCACATTTGGACAGTTAACCACCAAAACAGACCTTGACAAGAAGCTGTAGCATCTTTGACAACAAAGTCTGTCTACCTTGTTATGAAAAAGAGCTGTCAGTAATGACTTTGCTATAGGTGAACCTATCCGAGAGCCAGGGAGGAACTGAATGGTTTCCCGAAATGCCTTTCAGTTCAGTTTTAAGAGTTTTCAACTAATGCAGTCCAAGGATTTTGTTTTAGTAGAAACGCCATAACTAAAATTCAAAACAAAAATAGTTGTTTCCAACTACTGTTTCCTACTATCCCAGACGTTAATTTTTGTAGACAAGAACAAATACGCAGAACAATTAAGCCAGCAGGTACTCCAACTGAGCACCTACAATGCTGTTCCACCAGTGGCCCAAGTGATCTCCAAAAACAAGCTCATGGAATTACTCAACATGACACATTATAGTTTTATGACAGCTTTCCAGAGTAAACAAGGAAGATACCTGACTCATACTCTAATGAGAGCAGAACTACATTTCACAATCTGTCCCAAATTCAGACACAAGTTCCTCTATTTCTGGTAATATTTTAGGATAAAAACACTATTTCATAATTATTTGTTCAACACTATGGGTACCTTAAATATGCCATAGAAACAAGCCACACTTGCTAATACAGCCATTGCTGCCTCTTCACACTTCATGGCCCAGGCTCATCTTCCTTTATGTTTATCCCTGCTAATTCCTCCTCCTCTTCTCCTGACAGCAGTAACCCACCATCACATTCACTCTTACCACACAACACCCCAGAAAGGGACGGTTTCTACTTCAATAAAATAAATAAATAAAAAATAAAAATCAAATCAGACCATCTGCAAATTTGTTAAGTGCCACTTTGCATGAAAAATGTTAGCAGGATTCTGGAGAGCGACACAGAGCCCTGCTATTCAGAAGCACCTTGTGCTTGCACATGCCTCTTTTGATATGTAAACATTCTGTAACGTTATCCCTGGTGTCCAGGCTGATGAATACAATCGGGGAGAAAGAACAGGTTTGGGGAACTAAGAACAGGAGTTCCAGCCCCAGGTGGACATTCATGACATTGGCCAGCTTACAAGTATGACATCTGCTGTGTCAGGCCACAAATCTTAAAGCTAAAACAGCAGGCTTAAGTCACCTAGGGCTTGAAGAAGCAAGGTTTCCAGGTTAGTCCAGACAATGGTCCTAAAAGAAGAGAACTGTCACTATGAGAGAGTTGAACATTAAACAAGCAGAAGATTAGTGACATTAACCAGTGACATACATTTTTACTAAAACCAAAGAGTAGTTATTTACAAATCACAGCATAATCCATCCCTACAGTAAGTTCACCTCTGCAGAACTAAAATTCCAGGTTACGTCCATCTGGGCAGCTCAAGGACTCCCTGCTGGCATAAGTGCTGATGCAAAACTGACTTCTGGAAAACATTACCCTCATCTACAGGAGTATTTCAGAGTTTTTCATTTTGTCCCCCAAGATGACACAAGAAAGTGCCTCAACAGTACCCCGTTAGGTACTGAATATTATTCAGTATATTATTCCTATTGCCTTTCAGCTATTTAGGTTTGCAATTGTACTTCCAGAGACCTCACACATTTAAAGTCTCACAGAAAAGTCTTGCTTCATATACAGCACTTATGTCAGTTTTATATCACAGCAAGAAAAGTGTGCACATTGAGCATCAGGTTTTAGGTTTCCTTTTGATTTTTAGGAAGAGCTTAATAACATGCCCACAATGACTCGAGTGTGAAAATACTGAAAATCCAGCAAAATGTTAAAACAGCTGTACCACTGCCAGTCTCCCAGAACAAGTTTCAATGCATTTTCAAGTCAGAACATCTGACGTTGCTGTACATCAATGCAGCTTCTCACACACTACCACAATGCTAGATAGGATGAACAGTTGGATACCTTTACCACTAATAGGAGAGGAAGATATTACCTAGGCAGCCATATGGCTCCTGTGAATGAGGGACCTGTGATGATCACACGCGAATATTTATTTTTTTTAATTAAAAAAAAAAACACAACAAAGTCAGACCACTCCAAATACATCAAACAAATTTTACATTTTACACAAGAAAAATAAACTTTGTAGAAAACAAACAAACATTTCTTGATAGCATTCCTGGAAGACTTAATACACTGCTCATGTGGCAAAATTTAGGTACTCTGCTCTACCCTAATCAGATCTGCAGCAAAGTGATAAAGTAGCCAGTCACTGTGCTATTTTTGGATTATTTTGCGAGCTGCTTTGGGCAGTTAGTAAGCATCTTACTTGGTAAGTTTCATTATGAACACATGGTTTCAAGACATTATTCTAACTGCCAGAACAATCTCAACTAGAGATAATTCCCAGTCAAATCCCGAGAAAGCTGCGAGCCACAAGGGACCTGAGAAGAGAGCACCAAACAACAGTGTGCTGCACTACACTCTCGTGTTTCACATGCATCCACAGGAACGCTGGACCTTCCTGAAGCTCTGCCAAGGAGCAGCCTCACAGCTCTACAGATCCAGTTACAGCCCTGGTTCCTCCCTTCCTAGCAGATATTACAGCTACTTGAGCCCAACTACATCAGTATTTATATGTTAATGCCTTGATTGAGTTTACCTCAGGTCAGGGGTATGTAAAAGCGACTTTGCAAGCACTATCACAATAAACAGTAACAATTATTAACAATTATTGCAACATGGGCAATGACATACAGGGTTAGAAACTCATTTCTCATATTAAGTCTAAACTAATCTTTCCCAGGTTGCAGTACTAAAAAAACCAAACCAAACCAAAAAGGTATTTTTCCCAGAACAGCCCGGACCTGCTCACAAACAGCCCATTACTGACACAGGGAGAAAAGCATCCTCTTGTAGCTGCACCAGCACCATTCTCTCCTCCTCCTCCTCCAGGCAAGGGCACCTGCAGAGACAGATCCTTCTACCTTTTCCTTCCATTCTTGCCAAACTAGTACCTCTGGAAAGGCTCTCTTTACAAAAAGTGTTGATAGGAAAGAGAAAGCTGCTATTAAATAATCGCCTTGAATTTGCATTTTCCAGATACATCCTGAACTACAAATGCTTTTCTGGGGTAACAGCACTCCTTGCTGTGTTTGCTGGGTGTCTACAAACAGTTCCCTTGACTGGAACTCCTGAACTCCTACTGATTATTCAAATAAGTGACTACTTGATTTTCTCTTTTGTGTTAGGTAGCCCTTCCTAATTATTCCTATAACAATTCCATTTGGACACACGTCTGAATACATCTGAATATATACGGAGGGACCTTGGCTTCCTTAAGGCTAATACAAGCCTGTAAGATCAGGCTGAAAGTTCACGCCTATGCAGCTGAAATAGATCATGTATATTTAAACTACTTTTATTTCATAATGAACAAGATGTGCAACACTTTACTGGGATCAAACTAGGAAGATACCTTCGTTTTGTCTGATAAACCCAACCTCTGACAGTTTATGTTGTCATGTCCTTTACTACACTGAATGCCAGTATCCAATTACTACTTGTAATCCTGCTATAAAAGTTTTAGGGAATATGACAGGACATCAGATACCATAACATTAAATTAAGGCTGAAAATGAGCTTGCATTTCAAATTTGACATCAAACCTCTTTAAACTCCACATGCAAAAAATGTCAGCTTCAGAACTATTAAAAATCGTTATTCCCAGGAGAAAATAAAGTGAGGGACTTGGTCATTGATATGGCACTATGAGGAGCTTGGTGCACCACTAACCCCCTGGTGCAGACTCTTCACACTACATTTACCTTAAGATGTACTTTTCAACACTGCCCACCCACATCAGTAAAACACTTTTGCACCTACTTAAGGTAGGTGCAACCTACTATTTCAGTTTCAAGAGATGGTGTAAAGGAAGAAAAATCACACACAAATGCAGGTATTTTCACAAAACGTTTCAGTCAGACCTCAGCACACTGCCCGTGGCACTTCAAAGACAGAGAAAAGCAACGTTTCAGAGAAGTACTTCAGAGTCAGTACACAGGAACAACACATAATCAAAGTAAAAAAATGCTCAGACATTATTAATTATGTAAGACCATACCCACTCTGTTAGGCTTGAACCATAATTTCTGAAGACAGCTTCTTCAATAAAAAAAAATTTTCAGCCCAAGAAGACAGAAGCCACCAAGACCTGCGAATCACCCACCAAGAGTGACTCCAGTGCCAGCCCTATGGATATTGCAACCACAAAGAATTCTAACAACCCAGGGAGCTTGGGGACATCACCATCTCAACCGAGAGAGCATAGACTATGTGAAGCATCATTTCCAGTCACTGCTCATCGTGTGCCAAGTGAGGCAGCTATCAGGTACTTCCATGGGCTGATTTAGCACATCAAAAAGGGATAAAACTTGGGGCAGAGTGGGGAGAGGGTGAGACACAACACAAATAGTTTTCTACCACTTTTCTGAATCTCATGGACTTACAAGGGGTCTGGTAAGCTGGAACATCATTCTTCTGGGAACAGTCAGCTCCCTGCAAGGCTACAAACCTGACTGCCCCCACATTGAAGCACAGTTGTCAGTACCCACACGGTCTATACACCAGTTCCGTAGGCAGTAAAATAGATCAGGAGGGTAGGGGAGAGTAGAAGTGCAAATCTATTTAGCTCCAATTACAATAATAAGTTGACTAAGTTGAGGCAGAATTAACTAAAGGAGAACCTTTATTCCAATATATATTAAGCAATTACCAGATAATGAAACAAGCAGCTATAGGATCTGGACTGCAGTAAGTCCATTTCAAAACCAAGGTGGATTTTGCAAAAGCTGCTATAAATACAACATAAATAAAAAGGGACACAACTTTGTGCTTTGTCACTGGTGACAAGGACAGTGCCTCTCACACACATCGTGGCCCAGAAGTCTGACACCCACGTGTAACACTGCCAGTGTGTCAGTGGTGTGTTCGCACACTCCTGTACGTCTCGGCATTCACCTGAGCTGAGCAGGACGGGCAAGACCAGCAGCAGCATGAAAGGCCCAACATCCATATGGCATCTCCTCTCTGCTCAGCCCAGCCCCACGGAAGAATCTCCAGCCTGGCATCCCAAGTCACCAGTCGAGTCTCAAAATTATGGCCAGTATTTGAAGCATGCAGATAAAACAGTAAATCAGAATTCATGTTTTATGGGGCTACTCTTCCATGCCAGAGATTGTTGATTCTGGATTTTCAATTTTCTTGCAATAATACTAAACACACAAGCAGGCATTCATCAACAAGTGTCTGTCAAATGGTTCATGTAAATTTAACCACTTACCTGATTTCTCTCCTAAGCAACCAACAGACACTAGATATCCTTATGCCAATTTAAGTAGTTTTGAATACTACAAACCACACCTTATCAACATGCCTCTGGACAAAGCTGGCTGATTTAGGGTTCTTCCACAAACAAAAAATCTCCAATTCATTTTTATTAAAACACTGTTTCACACCAATAAGCCAAAAAACATAACTGCACCCCCAGTTAACCCTCAAAAATCTAAGCCACAGAACACAGAGGTTGAGTCCTTTTGGTGTAAGAGGCTGCCAACATTAAAGTTTCTCTGCGTAGCAGAAAAGAAAGCATTACTCATTTCAGCCACTACTGAGGGAAAAAAAAAACCAAAAAACAAAACAACTGCTTGCAGCCATCACATATTCAATGTTTGATAAACAAAAATAATTATGACTGTACAAGACAATCTTTTACAGCAAGAGCTGCCATTTACAGAAGTGGAAATGACAACTGACGTATATTCAAAATTCACATGAATCCGAGTAAATCAAGTGCCTGTTCTTGACACGTACAGTCTTCATATTGAAGAAAATCATAAATGGAGACCAATAAACCTTACTAAAACAAGCATCACTTACACTACGCACTCCTTATTTTCAGTTGTTCTCAGTCCACTCTAAATCATGTTTTCAGTGCTCCATCTCTCCACCTGTGTTAAGATTCTCTCCTGCCCTCTGTGTCTTTCTACCCAATAATCTTGCAGAAATGGCCCCTCTTCTTTCATCATTTCAAACCAAGAAACAGTAGGTGTAACTCTATATTCTGATTTATTAGCATATAAAACAGGATTGTTGCATCCATTTAGTCAGGGCTTTCAGGGTGGGATCCTTGCTCAAGTATTAAATCCCAGGCATTAAAACAAAGTGAAGGAAACTTCAAACCATAAGACAGACAAACACATTTGTTTGCTAACGTAAAAACTCACACCCATCCAAGATGGCAAGTGTTCTAAGCCACCTTCTTGGGAATGACTTGAAGATCTCTTGTCCATTCCAAAGGACATAGTGCTTAAAAAAAAATAACCATACAAGTGGATCTGATAAATGTAGCCCAGGCTAGTAATTCAATCATCCATTCCCAGGCCAGCCTATGTGCTTCAGAGAGGAGTCTCAACATCTAAAGTGACTAATTAAGTTATCTACAGGCTTCTACCAAACTGAAAATCATACTGGACTTCCTGCTATTCTTAGAGCTGAGGCTAGAAGTAGCTATTTTTTCAAGGCCTGTAAAAACAGGTTTTTGTGTGCTCTACTACTGCAAAACCAGCAGAAACCATAACTGATGTAAGTACTGATGCATCAGTTAGCTATTTAAAAGAAACTATCACAATGAATAACACAGCAGAGATCCCTATCTAAAATATGATCCACTGAAAACTCAAGAAAACCCTTTTAATGCTACTATTTTAGAAAAACAGTAAGATGATGTACAGGTATTGAGGTAGGTACAGAAGGTACTGAGTTTACCCTAACAAATCCTAGCTCTGAAACATCCACTTCATAGACTTCCTTTTCCCCTGGTTACCTTGTCACACTGTGGATGAACACATGTTCCAAACAGGAGATGCTCTGAAGCCACCATAATCAAGGAACTTGGTTCAGAAGCAGATAGACCATACAGCTCTGAAAGCTGATCTCCTCTTTTCAATTGGTTTGAAATACTACCTACCTGCCATGTGACATCGTTACTTTTATTCATGATTTTGAAAAGGGAAGGGTTTAGCTGTGTTAGGCATTTTCCTAGAAGAAAATCTCAGTTAATAAGTAATCTCTATGTTTTACTGAAGGCAAATAAGAATAACTTATGCACCTAGCTGAAACTTAACACCCATGAAGTGTTAAAATAACCAGAGAGGTGCTTTTCACTTGGTCCACTGTTCATCAGCCAGTAAATTTTTTATTTTTTTTTTCACTTGACAAATAAGCAATACTTCTTCCTGCAGTATGTGTGTACAGTTAAGTAACTTTCAAAACCTTCCCTGGTCAGAAGAGCCAGCCACACAGATTCCTCCTCAATTGCCACCAGAATTCTGACAAACACAACATAGTATCTCAACCATAAGTAACACTGCTCAGTCTGGGATACTTTTCGTCAGATTCTGGGATACTTTGGAAGAACTAAATATGACAGGAAAATCTGTATGTATCCTTCTTAAAGGTAAAAGTAAGTAGGTGGTCTCATCCCATGGAAAGCAATTAAGAAGTAATAGGATCCAGCACAGGACCAATTCTTTTATTATCTTTTATAGTAGTAATTGTTTTCTACATGCATTTGAACAGAGGATGCACAATACTGCAAAAGCTGAGAAAATGTCTAGTGTCCTGCAAAACTTTCAATTAATCGTCACCTAAGAAAAAATTTTAAGTAATGAGTTGCGAAAGGAAGACATTCTCTTCTGACAGGAAGCATTTCCATACATTTCACTTGCTCAGCATTCCTCAAAAAAATACGCAAAATGAAATCCCCACACTTTCACAACAAAAATGAAGAGCTAGTTGTCAGGGTAAGAAAAAAAAAATACAGAAAACATCTATTAATATCTATTTTAGGTATTAACGAAAAGCTTAGAGCTCAGACAAGCATATCATCCTAATTAAATAAATCCTTCAATTTGACCCATACCCTTTTTTTTTTTTTCTTATTTGGAGGCAACATGGTTTTGTAACATGGACTGAAGTAACAAGGTTGCTACAAAAAAAGCAGTATTTTGAAAGTTAAACTGAATACTAGTTTACCATACAAGCCCAGGGTCAGATGAGGCATCAATGAAAAGTTTATATTTAAGATAACTCCTGAGGCCAGGCACTTTTCAAAAATTTCCTGAGCTTACTAAAGTACTTGAACAAATTACTGATTTCTGAAGTTTTGCTTACAGCATCCCATTCCTCACAGACATTGCCATTAGGGTGATAAGCTTTACATGAGGACTTCAGATGCTATTTGCATAGTACATGGGCTGCTATTAGGAAAGAAGACAGAAGCTTCAGAGCTTACCTTAGACACAGAGTTCTGCAAAGAGTCATCAAACAAGATGTAGAAGTTATTTTCCTTGTTTCATGAAGTTTTAAGTGGGAAACAAATCTAAGTAAGGTTCCTTTTTCCATGTAAGTCAGACTTACCTGTTTTAAATCTAAGAGTCACTTTCACCTGCCAACAACAGCTTAACACTTCTAAGGAATCTTCATATATTTTTCAGGAACTCAAAATGACCTACTAAGATCAAAGCTATGCAGCTTCATCACCAGCAGAGTCTGAAGCCCAGTTTTTAACCCCTTCAACAAGCATGTCAATTCAGTCATGTCACTGCTCCCAATTTTAAAGACCAGGCCATATGTGTGCACAGAAAAAAGGAGTACCCTTAATATTCCCCTTCCCTCCACACCTACCCCGATGCAGGGATGGTTTGAACTTTAAGCACAGCACAATGTTCAACAGCATCATCCAGCTGTCCTTACAGCTGCTGTATTTCAGGATCCTGAGAGGAGAGCATCCCAATATCAAGCCAACCTCAATTTAAATCAGAACACAAGCACTTGTGACTCACCAGCTGTAGTCTTGCCTTGTGTTAATGCCCAAATGAACCCTCCCTTCCCCTCCACAAAACTGTGACTTGTTGACTGGTGAAACCTATTTGTAACTAAAGATAGACATTCTGCTACATTTGGCAAATTGCTCCTTACCAAGGGGTTGCACCACATATTTATATAATTACACACTAGTATTTCACATCTTTACTTTGTACACCTATCATTAGAAAGTGGTTGGTGACATGTATTTTAGGCCATGTACTCAACCAGGTCAAGCTGCACTGAAGGGAAACTAACGTTACACAAGAAACTTTAGAAATCAGTTCATTTAAAGTGTTATTGAATAATTTGTATTAACCACAGCTAACCAGATTGGTTCTGGCTACCACAGGACAGCCTTTCAAATTTACTGAGATACTTAATCAGGCTGGGAATGAATGAACACCCTACTAACCAGCTCTCTGTGCATTCTTAAGCATCACCTCAATACTTTTGGAAACCTAAACCTGTTATCCCTTCATGTTTTCCAACCAGCGAGTTATCCTTGAAGAAAATTTTCCATTTTGTTCTACCTTTTACTTCCTCAACTTTGAAAGAGCTAGTCAAAAATAAGAAAAACATTAACTGCTAAACTGAAATTTTTCAGAGAAAATGCTTTTCTGCCTAATATTATCTACCTGAACTTGCATCAACTTTTTGAATTTCTATTCCTTATGGTTGATAAAATGCTGCTATTTGCATTCTTTCAAATATAATACAGAAGACCAAAATATATAAGTATAACCTCAGAAGCCAAAGATGTATTGTGTATACCATTTAAGCAGCAGTGTCGTGTTAAAAAGGTTCACTAACATAGCAACAATTTTAACAGACTACATTGTCGAATTAACCCAAACTAGTTACGTATTCACCCTGAATTCAAAACCCAGTTTAAAAATGAAGAAACCTTGGATTTGTCACAATGGGGGCCCAACAAAGCCCCAGACAAAGTCTCCAAGTACTGAACTGATCTGGAGTGCTTGCCATTCAACTATTAATTCTACTCATTGTAGGAGGTAGATTATGTCTGATTTTTAATTATGCTTTATGTAAATATCCCCAGAGGCTTATGCAATAGGTAGAGGCTTAAGTAAGGCAAGCTAGTGGAGGCAGGCAGCCTGCTCTGGAGAGGAAAGCCAAGAGCTGGGTTGACTCCTCAGTCAAGGCATGGATAACTCCAGTTGCCATTGAAGACCTCCAAACCCCCGAAGAGGAGAGACTTGCTACATTTGTAGACTCACCATCAAATGCCACTTACTGAACTGAGCTCCAAGATCCTCTGCTACTTTTGTCAGCACAGCTGGCATCTCTTACTTGATTTCCAACAGATCAGCAACCTGCACAGTCCTGCAAGCACTAACACTGCCATATTTATCACTTCCTCCAACGCTCTATTTCTATTGCCCAGTTTTCCACCATGATGTTTTTGGTAAGAACCTGTGTGCTCTCTGGCCAGTAGCCACCGACCACCAGGGACCCTTCACATAGACTATTACTCACCAGCATGCCCTCACCTTGACTACAGGCTTCACAACTACCATGGAGGAGGCTTTGGCACCACTTTAAGTGCCAACAAAATTCACACAAGGAATAATTTTACAATACTTAGAATTACACCAAAATCTCACTCTAGACATGTTGCATGCTGTGTTCAAACCCTGATCGAGTTTAAAAGGCAACCAAGCAACTATTTACACCGAGGCCAAAACCACCTCATCTCTCAGACTGTGATGAGTGGCATAAATTTCTCTGAACACCCAGGAGAACTATGGCTTCCCCTCCATTTTACACAGAAAAAACATAAAGCCTCCTGGCCTTGTCCTTCTGTGCCCAAAGGCGTGGAACATGTCGTTGCATGTGAACAACTGCATAGTAGCATGCAATTGTTCCCATTTGCATGTGATAATTTTGACTGGCAATTCTAGAAAATATTCTGTACAGCTGCATTTAAATTTCACCTTGCAGACCTGATACAACTCATTGGTACAGGATCCGCTTCCGTCTCTGGTTTCTCAACCAGCAGCCCAGTGACTACCATAAGTGGGCACTGGGCTAGGAAACCAGAAAGCTTTGATTTTTCTCCCAGCTCCACAAGACAGGTTAAATACGGCACACACCCCCATCAACACAAGATGGGGACAGTACTCCCACTGGAAAGTACTTGAAGATCTGATGCAGAACCCAATTTCAAAAAAGTTAAGCTAAAATATATTGCTCTCTTCATTCTCTAGATAAATACTTCATTACACTCTTCATCCTGTACTTCCATGATGATTTTCTTTTCTACCTAATTTGTCATTTTACTTTAATACAATTATTTTAGCATATTAAACTCAGACTAATACAAG
This sequence comes from Scolopax mira, assembly GCA_004320125.1. Lineage (NCBI taxonomy): Eukaryota > Metazoa > Chordata > Aves > Charadriiformes > Scolopacidae > Scolopax > Scolopax mira. Next base: position 127,451 of record BJBW01004214.1, read on the forward strand.
GGTACAAAACCGAAATACCACTGCAGACACACAGCAGAGACTACAGAATATTGCATCATTGTTTTTATAACTTCAAAAGTAGAGAAAAGAGTACAGATCAAGGCAGCAAGGCAAACTATCACTTAATTTATTTTAATTCTCTCTTCTAGTTCTCACTAACTCCACTCAGTGGTAATAGCTGAAGGCATACACCCAAATCGGTGACTCATGGTACAATACCACAGTCCAGTCACTGGGTTTTCAAAACACTGCTCTTCAAGAATTGCAATGTTCCGTCCCAAGAGTTTAATTGCTTTTTCTTTGTTTGTAACAAAAAAAAAAAAAGGAAAAAATCCAAAACACTGACAACAGGTGCTTCTTTAGTTTTCATACACAGAGAAGAAAAAAAAATTGAAAAAAAAAAATAATTCACTCTTGATCTTCCCAGGCACAGCCCACAGCCTAGCCAGGCACAAGACACATTCTTCCCACAAATGCTTCCTCCCCAGTTACTCTCCACAACCAGAAATATAAGACAGAGGAACTCCCCAGGCAATTTTGGCTTCAAGATTACCCCAACTCCTGTACCTGTGTTCTGGAAATCTCTAAGTGTTTCAATTTCAACTTATTATTATTATTATTATTATTATATAATTTTAAATAAGAAAGCTTTTCCTAGGTTTTTCAAATGAGTAATTTTACTTCAACAGCTGTTTGGGAACCTTGATTTTTTTTACCTCAATGCCAACCTCCCAGACATGTTATATTTATAATAGGCTATCTTTCTTAATACTTGCTATTACTCAAAAGACCGATGGAGTGGTCATAGTAAACAACTTAGTTGTTTAATCTTCACATCCTTTAAATAATGGGATAGGTTCAAAAGGGATAAGCTTTCAAACCAAAGCTCTGCTCGTCTTGTAAAGAGCCACAAACACTCTAATATAGCCCATTTCCTCTCATTTTCCAGGTTATGAAACTACTGCTTTATATCTTCAAAGATACATGAAAATGTGACATAAAAGACATCCTAGAGAGTGGAAACTCATAAATTACTTGCATCCTATCTACCTACAATAGGCCTTCCAGCTCCCAGAAGAGGTATGTCCTTCAACATGCAATCCCACATCAGTGTATGTCCAGGATACCAACCACACAGGGATCACTCACACACAAGCACTCATCTGCCTGATGATTAGATTTTTAGTTTAGTTAAATGTCCAGCTCTTAATTTTTAACTTAGGTTAGGTGGTCACAAGCAAAGTGCAAATGTGGGTCTGCCTCAGTTTAATCACGTTTTTATTCAGGTAAGTCCTATCAGTTTGTTTTTCAGGAGAGCTGAACAAAAGAGCATCACCAATGGAAGGCAAAAAATTTAGACACAGAAGGATGAATGCAGGGCTCCCTCCTTCCATTTCCTCAGAAGAAATGTGGAGACATACCAAAGTACCCATTCCTGGCCCCCAAAGAACAAATGGCATGTATTGCCTTGGCTACCATCTTCTTTCTCCTGCAAAAGCACACAGAAGTACAGAGTGCTGGAACCCCAAGAAGCCTGCAAGTGCTAGCCTCTTTCTCCTGCTTTCTACTAAGACTACATAAGTGATACAATGGCGGCCGTGATCTCAAGTCTTCTTTCTAAAAGAGGCAAGGAAATAAGATTCATCCCTTGGTCTTGTATGAGTGGGCAGTAGCAACAGATAAAAGCCTATATTTTTCTTCTCTCCCTAGGCTATATAAAGCAGGGTTAGATGTGAGTTTACAGGCCCAACAATGCTCTATTTGGGTTGGAATAAGGCTCCAGTCCCTCCCCCGCACCCTTCCCTTGAAACTCTCTGCAGGTTTAAAAGATCAAAGGAAGAGACCTCCATTACCCTCTTTCTTTTTGTTAGGTAAGAAATATTTCTATTGCATAAAAGCGTGTGCGTCTACATCTATGTATCTCAGGAATTTTAGCAGAGTCTGGAAATCCCATATCCTTCCTCCCGACTTCAGGGCAGCATCACCGGGGACCGAAGGCTTTACTTTGTTCTCCACTGGGCGGAGGATCTCACCTCCCCCCTCAAAACCTGGTTCAAAGTGGAAACCGCTCCTAGAGGTCAGGAGGCAGCACCACTGGAGAAAGCTTTCCCTAACCCTCCGCCCGCAGAGAAGCGGCGGCGAGCGGAGGGGGCCCAGCCGCCCTCGTCGGGTGCAGGCGAGGCGCCCAGCCCCCTCTTCCAGGGCCCGCCGGGAGGCGCGGCGTAGCCGAGACACCCCCCCCCGCCCCCCGGCCCGGAGCCCGAGCAAAAGGCCCCGGGCCGCCCTGCCTGTGCGGGGCCGCCGGGACCCCGCCCCCAATGAGGCCGCTCACACCCATGGCGGCGGGGAGGCGGGGGGTGTGGTGCGGCCCGCGACCCCCGCACCCGCTCGGGGCGGCGGCGGGCCCAGCGCGGGCAGTGGGAGGGCGGGCGCCGGCCGGGCCTGTCAGGAGGCGGCGGAGGGGAGGGCGGGCCGGGCCCGCAGACGGGATCGCTCACCTCGGACACCTCGTCCTCGTCGCTGCCGGAGCCGCCGCCGCCCCCGCCGCCCCCGCTCCGCAGCACAGCAGCCGCCAGCTTGAAGTCGAGGGCGGCCTCACCGGCCGCGGGCGCGCCGGAGCCTCCAGGCCCGCCGGGCCCGGCCTCCCCGAAGAGGCGCACGGCCCGCAAGCCCAGCGGGGAGGGCCCGGCCGCGGCGGGCGGCTCGGCGGCGGGCGGCGCGCGGGGAGCGACCGAGTCGATCTCCTCGTCGCCGACGGGGGCGGCAGTGCCGTCCGTAAGCATCGCGCTGGTGGGGGCCGCTGCCGCTCGCAGAGCCCAGCCGTCTCCGTCCCCTCACGGCACCGCAGCAGCGCCACTAACTTCTCACACCCTACCCGTCCGCGGGCGCCGCGCCGCCCACCCTGACGCTCCGCGCGGGCCCATTGGGCGCGCTCGGCCGACGGCGGCGCGCTATTGGGCGCGGTGCCCGCCACTCTGAGACGCGTCACGCGCTCCCAGCATGCTGCCCTGAGAGCTCACGCCGAGACGGTTAGAGCCCTCCGCCCCGCCCCGTTCCCCTGCCCTCGCTTCCTGAACTCCACGGGAGCTGATTGGTCGTCTGATACATCAGTCGTGTGCCTTGCCAGAGCTACGGGCGTCGATAGGGCGAGCGGGCTGCCGGTCAAAGTGAATCCGGGACTCGCGGATTTCGGTTGGTCGAAAAGCACGTCGCTCACAACGCACGGAGTCTGACGCCACTCGATTGGCTCCTGCCGTGCCCTGCCTCTCCCCCTCCCCTTCGAACCTTTATGAAGGTCTCCGTCAGCACGAGAAGCTGTCACACGCCCGCTTAGCTCGAGCGGCGATTGGAGGCGGGCGCTGCCTATCGAGGCGAACGGCCCGTCCCCTCCCTTCCCGCCCTCCTGTCCCGAGAGCTGGCTGACATAGGCTGAGCGCGCCGTCACTCTGCTTCCAGTGACGCGAGTGGCCCCTCCCGCCGTGACAGCCCCGGCGCGGCCACGTGGCCTGTGTCCGCGAGGACGGGCACCGGCGGAAGGGGAGGGGAGAGAAGGGGAGGGGCGGGAGCCGTCACCGCAGGCACCGGCGTGACGGGGCGCGGGGCTCGGGCAGGGCCAGGGTGGGCGCGGGGCGGGGCGAGCGCTGGCGGCCGGGCCGGGCTTCGAGCAGCCGGACTTGTGGCAGCGGACCGGGCCCCACCCCGGCCTCCTCCTCCCCTCGCCCGGCCCCGCGTTCTGGCGCCGCTCCTAATTCACCGAGACGTTGATCTCGGGCGCTCGGTGCGGCATCAGCTCTGCCTGAGGAGAGGAGCGAGAGGGACGGGGAGCTGGCGGCGTGCCCGGGCCCTGCTGTTGCCAGCCAGCCCCCCCCCCCCCCCCCCCCCCCCCCGCCGCGGCGGCCCCCGCCCCGGGGAGTCCAGCGCCCCGGCCATCACCTACCCCCTCGCTGCCGCTTTCCTCCGCCCGCTGTCCCCTCTCCGCCCCGGCCCCGGGCAGCAGGTTGTCCAGCCAGCTCAGGTCGTGCAGGGAGAAGATGCGCTCCAGTCCCTTCCGGATTCCCACCAGCGCCAGCAGCTTTGCCAGGGCAAAGCGTGGGTCAGCACTGCTCGGCGCTCAGGGCAAGAGGCCGGCGAGCGCGCCATCACACACTCTCTCTATCCCCCATGAGTGCCAGGGAGGTGGCATGTCACCTCTTCTGGCCTGGTTCCAGGGGACAATACTTGCACAATGCCTGCAAGGCAGCGACAGCCCCAAACAGCCCCAACACAGGGCTTGAAGGTTGGTGGCAAAGCCGTGTTGTGGCCCTGCAAGGACTCTCCCAGCCCACAGAGGTCTGAGCATCCACATTCGCCACCCGCCAGGGCCTGTGTCATCACCCGGGGCAGTGCCCACGTCCCTTGCCCAAGATGGGCACCAGGGCTCTGTCAATGCTTAAGGCACAAGTGGGCAGCACCCAGCTTGGCACCAAACCAGTGCTGCCCTATTACAAGGGGTGTCATACCATCACTGGGAAGATAATAGCGGCCATGGTGGACTTTAGGACCCAGAGGAGGGCCAGGCACAGGAGCTGGATGATGGTGAAGAGGTGCACCCGGCACAGTGGTACATGGTGGAGGTAGGTGAGGTCTGGCTGATGTTTGGGTGGCATCAGGAGCAGTCGCACGCGGTCTGTGAGCTGTAGCGAGAGGATGGCACGTGGGTCATGCACCTTTGTCTTTCAGATAGCTCTCACCCACCTCCTCATTGGTATGGGGTTGGCAGGATGGATTTTTGCCATTGTTTTTGTGGCTCAGCCCTCCTGCCATCTGTGTTGATTGCCAGTGTGATGCCCAGGTGAGTGAGTTTGTCAGCAAGACCAGTGGTCCTGGTACCACCATCGTGCCAGGCCAGGGGAGAACTTTCCAGACAGATATCTAGAAAGGACTCCAGCTGGGTCTTAAAGGGTTACTTGAGAGGCAACCACCCCTTGATTCCCCTCCCTTCATGCAAGAAAATGCTGCTGCCGACTTTGTCAGAGCACAGCCCTGGATTCCCCAAGCAGAGAGAGGGATGAGAGAGGGAGTTTCCCAGCCTGTGACCCAGAGCAGGGTAATTACAAGGGAATCGTACTGTTTAGAGGAAAAGAGGGGATAGATATTTCTGGAGTGGGGATTTTTTTCCCCTCTGTGGGTTTCTCAGGAAGGGAACTGAGCTGGCACATCAGCAACAATGCCAGGACCAAAGGACCACTTGGTCCCAGCTCTGCAGCTCCCATATGGGTACATCCCTGCAGCTTTGAGAACAAATCTGGGTTATACACTGTTCCCTCTGCTTCCCCAAAACCACATGCTCCAGCAATGCAGAAATTGTTCCTGCTCCTCAGCATCCCAGATACCTCTCTTTCTCTCTCTTCTGCCTCAGAAAGGTCCCTCTTGTCCCTCATTGTCCTGGGCCTGGTGGGGTACAGACCCGTGCCAGGCTGCACATCATGCAGAACTAAAATCCAGGTTCTGCTGTGCAGTGAGAGCTGGTATTGAGCTCATCCCCGAAACAGCCCCTACCAGCACCTGCAGCACAGTACCCTCTCACCTGGATGCTGTTCAGCGCCACCACCCCCATGTGCAGGAAGACCCCATACAGCACCGGCATCGGGATGTGCTGCAAAACAGTGGGGCAAGGGGTCAGCAGGGCACAATTTCCCAAGGTGGCTGCGCTCACTGAGCATCCTCTCCTGTATGAAAGCCTGCAGATGTAGCCACAGCATTTGCTGCTTTGGTTACCAACAGCCCAGTTGAGCTGGGTTAAGAGCCCCACAGCCTTGGAGGACATAGCCAACCCTGAGCCTTGGAAAAGAGGCCAAACCTGGCAGCCAGGCTCCCTACCTTGAGAACAGGGGCCATGAAGACAGAAACCCCCGTCAGGACAAAGACGGCCAGACCAGTCAGCCTCTGCTCCCTGCAGGAGGCAGCGCAGGTGTAACAGGTGCCATGGAGTCCCTCTGGAGCCCATAGCCTGCACCTGTCCTCCCAGCTCCCAGGGCCTCTGCTTTTTTCAGCCTTGATGGCCACAGGGACCAGCGGCAATCCCAGGCAGCCCCACAGCTGGGTCTGCTGGCCAGCGTGGGCACATGCCTGACCCCTGGCTCCACAGTTGTGAGCAGAGGATCCCCTGGAGTGGGGTCTGGGCTTGTTGCATACCTGATGCCCAGGAACTTGGGGTGCTCGCCTGGGGCTGAGGTTGCACTCTCCTTTCTCAGGCTCTCCATGTGGGCCAGGGAGATGACAGTGGCTGAGACGTACCAGGGGAGGCCAGTAACAGAGGTCACAACCATCAGGAGGGAGACACAGAGAAGGTCCAGGTGAAAGCCTGCTCCTTTCTGCAACAAGAGAGGCAGTTGGGCTGGGGGCAAACCATCCCCCAACCAGCATCAGAGGGGCATCAGTGGGGTCTGCCCACATTGCCAGCTGGTTCGGGGTGCTGCTCTCCCTTGGCTGCCCTCCCCATTGGCTGGGTCCACCTCCCTCATCCCCTGTCTCCAACTCACCTGCAGCTTGTACTCCCTGCGGTTAAGGACGACAGCTGTGATCTGCTGGTCCATGAAAATGAGTATGGTTACAAGGACAGCAGGCACTGCAGACATCAGGCACACCCACCATGGGTTGGCTCCAAAGGGGAAGATGATCCAACCCCGCGCTGGGTTTGTGGGCTGTGGAGAGCAGAAGGGTCACGGCAGCCGCCAACCACCTGTGAGGTCTGCAGTGCAGCTGGGTGATGGGACCAGCCCTGGGCACCGAGGCTGGAGCCTTGTGGACATCCAGGGATGTTCCACCTGGGGGGAGGAAGAGCATCCTCTCTCGTCCTGGGGAAGCTCCTAGGCCGACACCCTGGCTGTGGTGGAGCAGGGTATTGCTCCTGGGCACTGCAAGTTAGAAGTTGGGCATGTGCCCCGGGGAGCTAGTGGAAGAGGTGGCATTGGGCATTGATGATGACAAGCCCAAGGAGATGGCAGCAAACACAGGCTGCTCTGAGGTGCTCCCAGCCCCACTCCACACCCAGGGTGCAGACCCCAACCCTGGACTTAAGCTTGTGTCTCTCACTCCAGCATGAATTGTACCATGATACTGCTAGTTCTGGATTGAGCCAGGTTATTTAGAGAATGTGGGATCAGCTGAGATCCAACCCCTTCTTATTTGCTGGGGTTGGATGCAGTGATGAGAAGGACAGCCACAGTATGACAAGAAGGCCACTGTGGGTGGCGTAGACCAACTCCCCAGCAGCACTGTGCCAACCCTGCTAGCACCTTCAGTTCACTGGGGACGAGAAGTTTGGGGGTCTCCAGGCCCAGGGTGGCATCAATGACACAGGAGGCAAGGATGGCCAGGATGATGGCAAAGTCGCTCACTAGCTTCCGTACCTGCAGATGGAGAGAGGTTGGCCTGGGCTGGCCAGGGCTGGGGTCTGCCCCAGGAACACCCCCAGGGCATACATAGCACCTGGAGCCATCCCCAGCCATCAAGGTGGCCAAAAGATGCTCACCACCGCAGGGAAGTAGCGGCTGCTCCTGAAGTGCTTGAGTGCAGTGCAGGAGAGGAATGTGCCCCCAAAGAGCAGGAAGGAGAGGAGGGTGACATCTGGTACATACTGGCAGCTGGTCCCCAGGAGGTACCCACCTCGACCCAGGCACTGGGTCCTGCTCAGCCCAGCTGGAGGGGTGGTAGGCTGTGGGGACAGGGCAGGAGGCGAGGAGGTGTCATGCACAGACACCTCAGGCCCGCCCCAGCCCCTCGCCCCTCGCGTGTCATTCCCTGTGGAGCTGTGGCCTGCAAGGGGATGGTAGGGTCAGGGTGGCAGCACCATGGGGACACTCCAACAGGGTCAAATGGGACTATGCTGCCATCAGGACATCTACCCAGGCTCTACCCAGGGCCTCAGGGCACTGGATGGGTCCCCATGAGACCCCTGAGGCCCTGGCACTGGCTGATACCCAGGGAGCACCAAGGGGTGATTCCCGCTCCTGCAAAGGGAGCACCAATGACTAGAAGCACCATCAGCCCCAGGCTGGGCCTGGCACTGATGCTTTTGGTACACAATGTGAGTCCCATTTGCAGGATCAGGGTGGTCACATCTTCAGGCCCCAGGAAACACCTGCTGATTTACAGACCAGGCTACAAACAGCAGCACAAGCCCACTCAGGTGCTCCAGCTCCTGGCATCCCCCAGCCTGGAGCAACAGGAGCCGGACCAAGGCTGTCCTTGCTCCTTGTCTGGTTCCTGGGCAGTACCAGGAGGCAGGGGCAAACAGACGGCAATGGAGGGGAGTGGAGGAAGGTGCCGATGTGATCAGGCAGGTGAGGATGGGATTGAGCAGCCTCCAGTGCCTTCCCCCATCTAGCCAGGTGGCAGGGTCCCAGGGCAGCAGACCCCTGCTCTCCACCAGCCCCACAGCTGCTTGGACTCACCGGGCCTGGACAAGTTGCAGATGCAGTTGTAGGAGGTGACATTGTCCAGCCGGTACTGCCAGTTGATGGGAAAGGCATCTGCCAGGTTCAGCATCTTCTTCAGGGAATCATAGATGAATATCAAGCTGATAAGGGCGCAGAAGCCTTCCTCGGTGAAGCGGGTGAAGTACCGCACCAGGTGGCTGGCCTCAGTGGCCACCAATATGATGCCAAAAAAAGCCACCCAGAGCCCAATCCAGAGGCGAAACTCCAGGTAATCCAGGCTGTGGTCTCTGGTGGGAAGGGTGACCCAGAGCCTCAACAATGACACCTGCTTGGCGTGATGGTGGCCTGTGCCCCAGCTAGGAGACAGTGGCTTGAGGAATTGTCTGTGTCAGGATACTTACTGGCTGAAGGAGAAGAGAAGGCGCTCAAAGACCAGCACGGGGCCAGTGCTGCTCAGTATGGTCAAGGGCTGGCCAGAAAAGAGGCAGAAGATGGAGCCAGCAAAGGCTGTGCCCAGGAAGCTCTCCAGTACACCCTGAAATGCAGGGTAGAGATGCCAGGCACCAGGCACATGGCAGGGATGGGAGTCCCAGGCCTGGCCCCAACACAGCAGAGCTGCAGGCAGCTGCCTGCACCTCCCTGCACTGCAGGGTCCTGGGTGTCCTGGGGGCACCGCGAGCTACCTGGGCACAGTGGTAGGTGGGCACCCAGGAATCCTGCAGGCTGGGCTGAGTGGGGTTTGTGCAGGGCACACTGCAGCCACACCAACCTGCATGTTGGCAGTCGCATCTCCCAGCATGCCCCCAAAGGTGATGGCATTGGTGACCGTCACCAGGTAGATGTAGAGCACTGCCGAGAGGCACTGGGGGTGCAGGGCATCAGAGAAATCACTGCCGTACCACGGTGCCTTTCTCCGGATGTCTCGCAGCAGTCCCCCAAAAAGCCTGGGACAGCAAAGGGAGATCTCAGAGCAGACCCCTGACTGGCTGTCACCCCCCAACTGCAAGGCAGGGGACCGTTCCTTTCCCAGGAGGCACCAGGCTGGAGTGGTTTGGACATGGTGGCCCCATGTGCTGGGGAGAGCCAGTGCCCTGCCCTGAATTCAGCATCCCACTGCACCTCCCACCGGCCTTGTCCTTCCAGGAACCCACCTGCCTGTCCTCTCCAGCTCCTCCCTGGAGTGTGGGTGCCCCAAGCCAGCTTTGTCCCCAGCTGCTGCCATGTCCCCATTGCCATGTGACTGCTGGTCCAGTGGGTGCATGGTGGTCCTGTGGCAGACCAGAGCCTGAGATGACAAGCTTCAGGTTGGAGCCCTCAGGACTCAGATGCATCTAGGAGAGACTATGAGAGGGAACAGGGGTGCAAGCAGGGCTGGGGGCACTTTGTGTATCCCTGATAATGGAGAGGGGAAAGATCAGGAAGAGGAGAGATGAGGAAGCTGGACTTGATGATCTTCAAAGGTCCCTTCCAACCCAAACCTCCAGCAAGGCCTGGAGCCAGCCCTAGCAAAACCAGTTTTGGTGGAGGAGCTGGGCAGAGCCAGATGTGTCCTGCTCAAAAGATGAGTTTCACATCTGAGTGATGAAACCCAGTGTTCCCAGCAGCTCCTGCCTGAGGGCACACGATACAGTTTTGCCATCTCCTGCCAAGAGGGGACAGCAGGACTGACAGCAGTGAGGACTAGAGCTGTGGTCATCATCTGGAGCTGCAGAGGGGATTGGCTGGGAGCACCTCACTACCAAAGGTTGGCTCCTGGGTGACTTTATCTCAATGGAGATGGAGATCTCAATGTCACAGTCTCCACAGTCACAATGTCTCCACCTGGGAGACTGCAGAGGGGCTGGCAGAGGCTGCAGGTGCCCTCCCTCCAGCCTACCTCCTATGCAGAGATGGCAGAGAGTTTGGTGGAGGAATCCGGGCACTGGGGTCCCATTTCCCAGGAGGAAGCACAGTCAGCTCATCCAGGAATGCCTCCATCCCTGCGATGAGGTCCTCTTGGTGCTCAGCCTGCCGGGCAACCCTTTGGAAGAGCTGTGGAGAGAAGCTGTGGTTTAGCCACCACAACCCTGTGTTCAGCCACTTGGAGCCTTCCTCCCAGCTTGTAGCCATCACCAAGAAAGACACCCATCCGTTTCAGTGCAATGGGTGTACCTGTATCCTACAAACCCACACCAAACCTTTGTTTTCTTAGGCTGGGCAAGGGAAGCCACCAGCACGCCCATCCTATGCCTCCTCTGTTGCCTGCAGAGGAGAGGAGCCTTGGTGTCCTCAGCCTAGGCTTCATCCCAGGCCCAACCCACCCATGGGTGCTGCACCAGGCTCACCTCATCCATCAGCAGCACGGCCATGGCCCTACCAACCTCATGGTAGGCTTTGGCTTGGGGACCCAGCAGAATGAAGAGGAACCTGTGAGCAAGACAGTGCATCTTCTGAGCAGCCCTCTCCTCAGTGGGAATGCTTCTCCCAAGGGAGACTGTGGTGCTGTAGGGATGCTGGTGAGGGCATCTAGGTAGGCTTGGGGGGCTGCTGCCCCCACAAAGGGTGGCCACCCTAAATGAGAGGTCAGGGAGAGAAGATAAGACACGTGTCTGCTGCCTGCTGCATGGAAATCCCATGGCAGACCATGGGACACCAGGACCCCAGGTGCATCACAGGGTCTGCAGGAATGTGGGAGAGGGGGGGTGGGGGACAAGTCTTTGGGGCAGAGAAGGAGACATCCTTGGCTGGAGGTGTCTGGAGGGTCATGCTCATGGGAGTGTTGCTGGCTGATAGGGTGCAGGAGTGATCGCATTGGGAAGGAGAGCTTGCCAGCTGCACAGGCAGCAAGTTTAATAGGACTACAGGCACATGGGAGGAGATTGGAAAGAGGGCTCAGAGCTCTTGAAGAAATATGTCTAAAATCCCACATCTCAGAGGATGCTGCAAAATAATAAGATCTCCAGAGGGACAGCCCACACAAATATTTAGCCAAGACCTCCACTCATTTTAAATCTGGCAAAAATGGTTGCAGTCCTGGTACCCTGAAGCTGCAGAATTGTTCCAGTGATTGTAGCCCAAGCACACCTCCAGAGGGAGGTAGGGAAAGTTTTCCGACAGCACAAGCAGGGCTGAAGGGCTCAAGAGAATCTGCTGCAGCCCTGACTTGGGACGTCAATGTTGGAGGTCTCCCAGAGGGAAAAGCTGCCCTTCCCCTTCTGTTTTGTGGAGGAAAATAACAGGGCAAAGGATTGCTGTGAGGCCAAGACCTGTGCAGGCTCTCTGGGAACTTGCCACCTATCTTCAAGGGAAAATCATGTCTGGCTAATCTGATAGCCTTCTATGATATGACTGGATGGATAGATGAGGGGAGGGCAATGGATGTTGTCTACCTTGACTTCAGCAAGGCTTTCAACACCATCTCCCACAGCATCCTCATAGGTAAGCTTAGGAAGTGTGGGTCAGATGAATGAACAGTGATGTGGATTGAAAAGTGGCTGAAAGACAGAGCTTAGAGGCTCATGTTAGTGGCACAGAATCTAGTTGGAGGTCTGTAACAAGTGGCATTCCCCAGGGGTCAGTCGTGGGTCCAGTCCTCTTCAATATATTCACCAATGACTTGGATGCAGGGATGGAGTTACCCTCAGCAAGTTTGCTGATGACACAAAATCAGGAGGTGTGACTGACACACCAGAAGGCTGTACCATCATACAGGCCAGGCTGGAAAGTTGGGAGGGGAAAAAACTGATGAAGTTCAACAAGGACAAGTGCCAGGTGCTGCACCTGGGGAGAAATAACCCCCTGCACCAGGACAGGTTGGGGGCTGACCTGCTGGAGAGCAGCTCGGAGGAGAAAGACCTGGGAGTCCTGGTGGACAACAGGATGACCATGAGCCAGCAATGTGCCCGTGAGGTCGAGAAGGCCAATGGCATCCTGGGGAGCATCAGGAAGAGTGTGGCCAGCAGGTGGAGGGAGGTCATCCTGCCCCTCTGCTCTGCCCTGGTGAGGCTGGGAGCATTGGGACCAGTTCTGGGCTCCCCAGTTCCAGAAGGTCAGGGAACTGCTGGAAAAGGTACAGCAGAGGGCTATGAAAATAATAAGGGGACTAGAACATCTCTCTTATAAGGAACACCTGGGAAACTTGGGTCTTTTATGTCTGGAGAAGAGAAGACTGAGGGGGGATCTGATCAACTAAATAAATACATAAAGGGAGGGTGTCAGGAGGACAGGGTAGGTCTTTTTTCAGTGGTGCCCAGTGACATGACAAGAGGAAATGGGCACAAACTTGAACACAGGGAGTTCCATCTAAACATGAGGAAGAACTTCTTTCATTTGAGGGTGGCAGAGCCCTGGAACAGGCTGCCCATGGAGGTGGTGGATTTTCCTTCCCTGGAGATATTCAAACTCTGCTTGCATGCGTTCCTGTGCAACCTGCTCTGGGTGACCCTGCTTTGGCAAAAGGGTTGGACTAGATGATCTCTGAAGGTCCTTTCTAACCCCTATAATTCTGTGATTCTATGATTCTCTCACCAAGGAGAGAGCAGGAGGTGGACGATGTCCTCCTTCACCCAGCACCTGGGAATGAGTGCTCTGGGCAGAGTGACCAGGAGGTGGCAATGTCCCTCCTGATCCTGGCCTGCCTTCTCCACACACTGACTAAGGAAGTCCTCAGCTCAAGGAGCACACAAACTATTTCCCCTTATGGCTTCAGAGAATGCATTCTTCAACGACAGAGAAACACCTCCTGCCCTGCTGTGCCAACAGTGCTGCAAGAGCCACCACACCACTTAGGAGAGCATTGCTGACAGTGATAGAGCAAGAGACTTCTGCAAACCTATATTCCTTACCAGCCACGACCTCCCATGCTCCCATTCAACCCTCCTAAGTAGGAGAGTGAATGCAGAGCCCAGGAGGGGATAATCCAGGGGATGACCCCCTCAGGCTGCCCGGCAGATGCTGCACTCTCAACCTGTCCTGGGATGCTTCTAAGGAGCTGGGAATAGCAGGAGGGGAAACAGTGAGCCAGGGTTCTGGGACTGTACATGGTATTGGGAGCTGTACCCTTTGCTTTTGCTATGCAGAGCCTTGTCCTGTGCAGGAGGGAATGGGGAGACAGACAAAATGCGGCACAGGGCCATTAGCTGTGCTCCATTTACCTGCTGGGGAGAGCAACTTCGGCCAGTGAACCAAGGGCCACCCCTTGCCTGAGGCGAATGAAGGTGGTGAAGGGCTTCTCCAGGAATTCAACTTCACCAACAGCAATGTGGGCTGCTTCAGCCCCCAATGGGACCTTCTTCTTAAATTGATTTCTCAGCTGAAAGGAAGGGATTCAGCAGCTGGGCACTTGGGATGCAGCACTTGCTCTCAGCGCAGCTCCATCCTGTCTTACCTGCTCCTTAAGAGGTGTTTCGGAGACCTGGGCTCCAGGCCCAGACCAGCTTTTGGCCTTCCCTGCAACGGAAAGGAGCAAGCAGCAAAATACATATGCAAGTGAATGGCCAGTATGGGTATTGCTCCAGGCTGGTGGCAGCAGAGGGATGCCCAGTGGGACAGCCATGTCGCCACCCATGGCCAGGTGCCATGCCTACCTTGGCACGGAGAGAGAACAAACTTGGTGAAAAGCTGCAGTAGGGATTTGGTGGGATGATGCTGTGGCTGGCGGAGCAGGAGGGCTGCCAGGTGTTCCCTCAGCTCAGGCTGCAGCTCTTCCTCGGGCTGCCCAGAAAGTACCCTGTCTGCAACAGGGATGAGGACAACCCTGAGTCCCCCCCAATTCACCGGCTAGTGGGGGGCTGTGCAAGGAAAAGCCCACTTTGCTGGAGCAGCAGACAGACACCCCAGCCACCCAGGGACACTCTCTCTGGTGATCAGCCCACCCCAGGAAATTACTTTTGCATTCCCCACGTACCAATTATTTCCTTGAAAGAAAGGGCATCCAAATCCAGGAGCATTGTCCCCTTCTGCAGATAATTCCTCAGCTGGAAGAGGCTGTGCAGGGGGAGGGCCGGGACATGGGGTGCACTCCAGCGCACCCCACCATCCTCCACCTTTTCCTCGAACTTTATCCACCTGTCCGGGGAGATGTGTGGGATCAGTGACAGGGAGCTGGAGCTTGGATCCATCCCTTGGATCTCCCATTGGCATGGTGCTGGCACAGGCAGGGAGGAGTTTGTGAGGCCAAAAGTGGGCTCGCAGAGCAGAGATAAGTGGGCAGCCTCAGCAGTCACAATCCCCTGCCATGGGCATGCACATCTTCCACTAGATCAGGTTGTTCAAAGCCCTGTCCAACCTGACTTAGAACATTTCCACAATTCCTCCGGACAACCTCTTCAATGTCTCACCACCCTCTTTGTAAAACATTTCTTCACTATGCCCAACCTAACCATGCCCTCTTGCAATGTAAGACCATTTTCCCTTGTTCTGGCACTACAGGCTTGGTAAAAAAATCCCTCCCCAGCTTTCCTGGAGCCCTTTAAAGGACTGGAAGGGGCTCTAAGTTCTCCTTGGAGCCTTCTCCAGGCTCAACCCCACCAACTCTCTCATCCTCTCTCTATAGCAGAGCTGTCCCAGCCCTCAGAGCATGTCAGTGGCCTCCTCTGGCCTTGCTCTCACAAGTCCATTTCCACCTTGTGCTGGGGACCCCAAAGCTGGACGCAGTGACAGCAGAGTGGAGCAGAGAGGAGCATCCCCTGCTCAGCCTGCTGGTCATGCTGCCCGTGATGCAGCCCAGGAGATGCTTGGCTTTGTGGGCTGCAAGGGCACGGTGCTGGCTCATGTCCCATTTGTCACCCACCAGTACCCCCAGTCCTTCTCCACAGGGCTGCTCCCAATCCACCCGTCCCCAGGCTTTGTTGGGACTGGGGGTTGCCCTGCCATTAGCAGTGCTTGCTGGAGTCAGAACAGAAGTTTCTTGAACTGTTTTGCCACACTCGGTCCATGCCAAATATTTTAATGCTGGGGGAAAACAGAGCTTCCCTTTGTCTCCATGGGTGGACACGCTGCTGTGGAGAGCCTCGGCATGCTGCACGGGGAGAGCGTGCACTGGCAGATCATCATCCTGTTCAGGGAGAGAAGAGGGCTGTGTGCTGGGGAGAGGTGTCACATCCACAGCCGAGTGGTGGTGTCCCCCACAAGCCTGTCATTGCTGCCTCCAGATCCCTATGGCCCATGTCCCTGTGCCTCTGCCAAGAAGTGGAAGGGTGGTGTGGGGTGCAGGAACATCCTAACCACACTCCTGCCCCACACCAGCCCTGGCTTCTCTCCCTTGGGTCCCACTGTCCACAGCCAAGCCTGCCCTCACCTACCCCCTGGTAGCCTCCTGAGGCATGGCTGGCAGCCGGATCTGAGGAGTGTCAAGGACTGTCCCAGCCCTGGCACAGGTGCTGGAGCCTTGGAGACGCAGCAAAGGCAGGAGCAGAATCAAGGCCACTGTGCCCATGCAGGGTCACTGCCTGCATCCTGCCTGACACCCTATCCTCTCCCATGAAACAGGTCACCCCAAACCGCCGGAAGCAGGCACCACCGGGGACAGAGAACAGTGAGCAGCCCTGCTTCAGGGCTGAGGCTGAAGAACCACCAGCCTTCAGAGATGCCATGGGCTCCATCAGAGTTGGGCTTTCAAAGGCTGGGCTTCCCAAAGCATAGCCAGGCGATGTGGCCATTGCAGGTGTGCTTACCTGGCTGTCTCTCTCCACTCCAGCCCTGACGGAGTGCTGAAGAGCTGGTTGAGTTGAATGAAGAGCAGTGGGCAGGTGGCATCCCCCTGCTCCTCCCACTGCGGGGCAGCACCAACTCGCTCAGCTGCTGGGGCCATGCTGGAGGGGAAGATGCTGCAGCCAAAAGCCTGGCATGGAGCTTCAGGGTTGCTCCCCTCTGGGCTGGGCTGTGAGCAGGCATCTGCCTCCTGGAAAGCTGCGCTGGCCACCCTGGACATGTGGGCTCTCATGGCCACCAGCACTGGCACCCACAGGTGTGGGATCCCCTCCAGAGCTGCTAGCACTCACAGGATCCTACTCATCCCACACCTTATAAAAGCTGTGAACCAGTTTAAACTGGCCACAAACCAATACATGAGAGCTGAGCCCAAAACAACAATCTCAAAACACTGAGACCAACCCCATGGGTCCCAACATAGCTGGCTCCTGCCACCCCCAGCCACCCACCTGGGCCAGAGACCGGCAGACTCCTTCTCGTGACTTCCAGCATGGGCAAAGCAGTACTAGTCTTCTGAGGGGAGCAGTGTGTCCCCAAGCTCTCCCACACCCTGCAAGGCTTTGGTGAGGGTACAGGAAAGCCAATCCCAGATACTTGGTGGCAGTGTTGATACCTGCAGCAGCACCCTGTGCCCATGGCAAGAGGGGTGGCACAGCCCTGTGACAGCTCTTCCTGGGAAAGGGGATGTGGGGACGTGTGTTGGGGAAGGATGTGTCACTGCTGAGGAAACCCAGAGTGGGGCAAGAGGGGGATGCCAGTGGCAGGGTTCACAGCAAGGGCCAGGAGTGCGTCAGGGCTGAGGCCATCCTGGCGTGCAGAAGGCATCCACGTGGGCTGTGGTGGGCAAGCGGATGTTGCAGCATATGTGGGGAGTAAGGATGCTGGCCCAGTCACATTGTCCTTCTGGGAACAAGGAGATGGCATGATGTTGCAGACAGAGAGCAGGGCCCCATGCTTGCTCTGCCTGCGGCAAGCCCATTGCTGCCATCACTGGCCTTGGCTCCCTTGGCTTTGCGCAAACAAACAGCTGGGTTGTATGCAATGCAAACATGGTGGCAGGCAACACAAACAGCGGCCAGTGCAGGCAGGTTGTACTGGAACCTACTGGCCCCGATCAGGATTCAGCCCCAGGAGAAGCCTGGCGATGGGCCAGGTGCCACCACGGCTGAAGCCACATTTCAGGGGAGCACAGGTGGGCACACACTAGTCCCTGGGTTGCCGGTACCTGCTCCATGTATGGCTCCATGGATGGGATGGGAGCTGAGGCTGAGGAGTTGCTGGTGCTGGATCCAGCCCTGGGGGAGGCAGAAAGGGGGACAACCCTCCCCATCATCCCCACTATCCCAAAGTACAACAAAACCTCCCCCCTGCCCATCACTGCCTCTTGTCCCACAACCAGTCTCAGTCCAGCACCAGCAGCTGCCCAATGGGGCTGGCCTCATCCTGCCCCTGCCCCGCTTTTAGCACAGGTTGAAGACTGTGCCTGTGGCACAGTGAGGGTGAAGCTGTGCCAGGGCATCCTGGGTACCAAGGCATCCCCCAGCCATGAGGCACCAAGTTCAGCTTAGGCCACCCTATGTCCTTGAAGAGGAGGGGTGGGAGTGAGGGAGGCAGCCTGGCGAGGGGTCAGGGCTGAGGCTGGGATCAACTGCTGGATCTTGCTTTGCTGGGGTGTGATTCCCCCATAGATATAGGAGGGAGGAAGCCTGGCGTGAGTGAGGGGGCTGCATGCTGGGGGAGGCACACGATGTGTGTGGGTCACACAGCTTGGGGCGTTGCATAGCGTGTGAGGAACTGCATGGCGTTAGTGGGGGCATATGGTCTGAGAGTCATGGAAATGTCATGGGAATCACATGGAGTGATGGGGGAGGTCACAGACCATGATGGG
The DNA here is from genome assembly GCA_004320125.1 of Scolopax mira. Classification (NCBI taxonomy): domain Eukaryota; kingdom Metazoa; phylum Chordata; class Aves; order Charadriiformes; family Scolopacidae; genus Scolopax; species Scolopax mira. The sequence goes on from BJBW01004214.1 coordinate 145,448, forward strand.
GATTCACACAGCATAGTGAGGGTCCATGGCAGGGGGGTGGTCATATGGCGGAGGGTCCTACAGCTTGATGGGGGTCAATGTGTGGGCAGGTCACACAGCGTGGGGGCATTCACATACCACGGGGGCATCACATTGGGGGGGGTCTCAGATGGTTTGGGGGGGAATCACATGGCATAGTGTAGGGTCATATGGTGGGGGGGGAGAGGTGTCAGACAGTGGCAGGGGTCACACCTTGTGGGAGGGAGGATTATCTGGCCAGCCATCCTCTGGTTGTGCCGTGCCTGCCCTCCCCCAGCTTCAGGGCTGCCTCGGGTCCTCCCACTGCAGGCCTCTTAGTCGTGGAGGTCTGGGGACTTGGTCTGGGACTTGGTGGGCTGCCCTGTGCCCCTGCCCTGACCTGTACCCAATCCTTCTGTCCCAAAAACACCATTACAGTGCTCCCCAGAGCCACTCTCCCGGGGGACCGATGCTGCCCACAGGGATGGACCTTGGCACTCGCCTTTCCCTCAGCCTTGATCCCCCAGCCTCACTCCCTCTGCCTGCCAGGCTGTTTGCTCTGCCACCATCGTGTCCAAGGTGAGTGATGTGGCACGAGGCAGGGAGGGGCTTAGCCAGGGCAGAGACCCCCAGTAGCAGGACCAATGGATGAGGAGAGGCAGGGAGGCCCCAGGGCATCTAAACCTTCCAGGAGTCTGCCTCCCTCTCCTATAAGGGCTGCACCAGCACAGCCCCTGGCAGGGGCTGTGTGTGGCTGGCAGCAGTGGGGTGCAGGCGGGGCGCCTGTGGGTGGCTGCACGAGGTGGGCAGAGGGTGGCTGCAGGGGCAGAAGGAGGCAGAGGTGAGAGAGGCTGTGGCAGGCAGGAGGGAACAGGCAGCAGAAGGCAGGGAGGCCGAGGCAGGGAAGCAGGCAGCAGGAGGCAGACAGGAACTGCAGCCTGCCACCAACCCCCCCCCCCCCCCCCCCCCCCCCCCCCCCGCCAGCCCTCTGTGTCAAAAACCTCCCTGGCAGCTGACGTGAGCTGGTGCCTCCCTCTCCCAAGGTGCCAGGACAGCCGGCAAACACTGCCCGTGCACACCCAGCCTTGGGGACGTGCAGAGGGGAAAATCCCATCCCTACAAAGGGACCTACTGGGGAGCCACCATGCGGGACTCCATAGAGATTCTGTGATTCTGTGAGATGCAGAGACTGGGCCACCACCAACCCACCTCACTCTGCTGCCAAAGTCAGTAGGTGCCGATGGTCAGAGGAGGCGGAAGGAAAAACATCCAGCAAACAATTGCAAAAGTCAAGTCTGAGCAAGAAGAAAGGCGTGAGCAAGGGGGTTGCCAAATCCGGTAGTATTCCTTGGAGACACTGACAACAATGACAGGAATATTTAATCACGCCTTGCTGAACCAAACCAGCGGGGGGGCTGGGGGCTTAGGACCTCAAGGAACCAGTAAGGGGCTGCAGCCAACCTGAACATGAGCTGTTCAGGAACCTGAACGAGACTCTACGTGCACCTGGCTCTAGTGTCAGCAGCATTTTCTGAGGTGAAGACAAGACCAAACACAACAAGCAGTTGCCAGCACTGTGAAGAGGACAGAGAAGCCCCCAAACACAATGACCACAGGCTGGGATGGCGGAGACAAGGACAGTGGTTGACTAGGAGGGGACTGTGAGATGAAGCCGTGACTGAACCAGTCAGGCTCCATCAAGGGCACAAAAGTGGCCTCGTGGGCAAAAAAAGTTTCTGCCACCATCTCACACTGCCACTGCTACCCCTTTCCCATTGCCAGTGCAGGGTGGCACATGGCTGGGAGTCTGTCCCCTATATATTAGGGTGCTGCCCCACCGCCGAGGGTGGAAGGAGGTTTTAGCTCTAAATCATGAGGTCCTGCTTCTTGCCTGATGGTCTTCTTGCAGGGTGCACTTCTCCTCCCGAATTCTCCAAGGCCACCCTTGGCATTAGTCCTACCAGCCAGCTCTGGTGTCTCAGTGCACACCGTAATCCTCCTTCTCCTCCCCGGCTTGAGACCTGGCAATAGAGTTTCCTTTCAGCCATCTCCTCCCCTCCTCAGCTTCAGCGCACGCCTAAAGGGATCATCAGCTCTCCCGGCCCCCCCACCACTGCACAGCCCCGGGCAGGGGGTAACCGCTGCGGCGGTGGCTGAGGACCCCCTCCCCCGTCTCATCCCTGGCAGCCCCGGAGCGGGGGGTTTCCCCCCGGCCCTCAGCCTCTGGCTCCCCACAGCCCCGGCGGGACCCCGCCCCGGGCGGGACGGCCGGGCAGCCCCGCCCTGCTCCGCCCCGCCGCCTTCTACCCGCTGCGGGGCCGCGCCACCGGAGAGCGGCTGCTGGCGCGGAGCGGGGCTGGGGCAGTGGCCGGAACTGGAGCGGGAGTGCCCCGGGACATGGACACGCGGGCGGTGCTGATCCACGCGCTACTGGCGGCAGGTGCGGACGCGCCTGGGGAGGGTCCCGGTCCCGGTCCCGGTCCTGAGTGCGGGCGACCGCCGCCCTGGTCCTGGGCAACGTGGGACCGGCGTCGGACAGGCGTGGGGTGTCTCGGACGCGCGTGTGCGTGCGTGTGTATCAGGATGTGGCCCTGAGTGGAGGGTACCGTGCGCGGGTCACACGGTCACGGGGGGGGGGGGACGGGGACAGACGGAAAAATCGGCCCCTGTGCCGGTCACGCGTGGGGGGTCCCGGGCAGGGCCATCCTGACCGTGCCTCCATCTTCCGCCGCAGTGTGCTCGGCGGCGGCGGCGGCGGGCGGGCTGGCCCGGGACGAGCGGCACAACGAGGTGCTGCACAAGGGCGGCGGCGGCGGCGGGGCGCCGGTCCTGGGCACGGCCCCGCTGCTCGGCGGCAGCCCGGAGAAGGAGGGCGGCGGAGCGGCCTCGGGGGATGACCTCAGCGAGCTTCCGAGAGGTAGGGGCGGGCGGAGCCGCCGCCGGGGTGGTTGGGGGTGTCGGGCGGGGATGGTGGGGCGGAGACGGGGAGTGCGGCGCTCCGACGGGGCGCGCTGGGGGCGGCTGGACCCGGGAGGGGGGCACGGAGGGACCCGGCTGGATTCGGCTCAGCCCCATGGGTGCCCCGGTAGCAACTCCGGCTCTGCTGTGGGGAAGGCCCCCAGTCCTCGGGTAGGAGCGCCTTTGGCAGCAGTCCTGAGTGGGGCCAGCCCGTGAGGCAACTGGGCTTTGGCAGCTCCTCGCCTTGTGCCAGGGGCCGTTTGTGTCCCCGAAGTCCCTGGCGCAGGAGTCCCAAGGGTTTCCGAGCCTTCCACTCTTTGAGCAGATGGAAGGTGCCCCCCCGTAGGTGTGCAGCCCTGGATGGTGACGGGGGCTTTCAGATGATGGCCACTTTCCAGATGGTGGCCATGGTAGCAGGCGGCAAGGGGATAGCTGTGAGTCACCCACCACCTACACACGGCTGCTCCTCATACCTAGGCAGGGTTAGTCAGCTGGCAGTCCCCGCAACGGGGGCGCTGGGGACACTGTCGCTCTATTAGGCTTACTGGGCATTCATGCTTGGCTCCTCTCCCCTGGCATGGCACCAGCCAGTGTACTGGGGTCCCTCATTGGGTGGGATGGGGGGCCCATCACAGGCTGAGGAGGATGACCTGTATATGTGCCTTGCACATGTGACGTGCTTGAGATCAATAACCTGGCGTTAGGAGGAGCATGCTCTGCCTGTGCACTTCATCTTCCTTTTCTTTTTTTCTGTGTTTTTCTTTGATTTTTGGGACTGTGACAAAAACCTGCAAAAGCAGGCTGACCCCCTTGCATCCAAGGGTATGCAGCCCCCAGGAAACACTGTTATCCTTCCTGCTGGGGTAAGATGTTCTAGGCTGCTCCTCCATGCATCCCCCTGGGAAGTGGGCCCTGTTCTAGAGCAGGCGATCTGGCAGGCATGGGCTGACCCTTGTCTGGGGGACAGGCTGAAGAGCTGGGGGATATTTGGTAACTGAAGCTGAAGCCTTTCAGGGCACCTTCTTGATGCCTTGGTCTGAGATATGGACAAAAAAAAAATCTGCTTTTTGTGTTGAAGGCACCTTCCTCTGCACCGCAGCCTCCAAGGATCTGAGTAAGAGGAGGGTGGCAGCATCCCTTGGGGTCCCACCTGGGCTGGACCAGTTTTCCTGCCAGTAGGATCTTCCAGATCTCTGGCTGCCCTGGACAGCGCCCTGGGCCAGAGGGGTGGTGACAGTGGAGGTGGCTTGGGGGGTCAGGAGATAACCCACAGAGAAAGGGACAGTCTCTACTGCCAGCCTGGGGCAGAGCCCTGGGCCTCACCTGGAGACCTGGGGGGTTTGTTTCCCAGAGTATCTGGGGTTTTTTTCCCAGGCATAGTGTGAAGAATAGCAAAATAACTTTGCCAGACGTGCAACTGCTGTGCTGCAGCATGAGAGGCGCTTGCTGGGGAGGAGGAGGTGGGCTCGGGTACGTCAGGAAGTAGCTGAGGAGGAATTAGTCAGGTTACAACTCGCCAGCTTGGACTTGGCCACCCTCTCCACCCTGAGCAGCACAGGCCTTCCTTCATATTTCCCTTATGAAGTGCTATGGTTCAGGGGCAGCTGAGCAGTCCATCTCAGAGCAGTGAGTGCTCTCTAGCATCTCAGCACTTTGTAAGATCCATCTGGGGGATAAGTTTTTTTTTTAGGCTTCTGCATGTATTAAAACTATTCCAACAACATTGCTGGTTTCAGTCCATGTCCAGATAACAAGCTCCGTGCTCTGGTTTCTTCCCAGCACCACAGCAGGGAGCTGGCCTTGCACCAAAAGCCACCAGTCTCTGCACCGCAATTAAAACGTACCTTTGTAATTTATGGGAGTGCTGCCCTTGCCATTTTTTTGGCTCTGCAAAATCAAAAATTAAGCCAGGCTTGTTCTCTTAATTCTGCTCTGGGTTCACAAGTCATCCTCGTACCCACAGGAAAGAGAGTTCATCAGAGCCATGAATAAGGTCTTACAAAAGACTGCACTCATCAGGGGAAATAAAAGCCAGTAAAGGGACAAATAGCAATTTTCTGTCTTCAGTGGAAACTGGTGCATATAATAGCAACATTTGAGATACATAAAGTTCTGTTCCCCCCTCTCCCCCTGCTCTGATTCCTTTCTTTCCTTGAGAATTGTTCTTGTGAATTGGAAAGGCCATGATATTTGTGAGAAGCTGAACACACAAGCACACACATCCCAAATGGAAAAAAAAAACCCTCTGCTCGGGGGCAGATCACTGCACAAAAGGCTGTGGGAGTGCCAAGGCTGAGCTGGCTGCAGCAGCCCAGTTTGCTGCTCTGCCTTCTGATGTATTGAGGTGCTCTGATTGCTGTTCTGATCGCTATTTTCTGTTGCTGTTTTCTCCTTCCCTAATTGTTTTCCAGTTGCTTTCCTGTCAAAGCCTCAAGGCTTGGTTACTCCCAAGAAAAAAGGGAACGGGAATAAAAGAAGAAAAGGCAAAGGCCTGGGGAAGAAGAGAGACCCGTGCCTGCGGAAGTACAAGGATTTCTGTATTCACGGTGAATGCAAATACATCCGAGAGCTGGCAGCTCCCTCCTGCATGTGAGTTGCTGGCATATGCCTGTGCCAGGGAGCTTTAGTCATGGTTCCTTCAATTCTCTGGGCTGGGCAGAGGAAGAGTGGAGCAGATATTTTTAGCGTGTATTCCCCATCCATGTGGGGACAGCTCTGACTTGACCTCTTCCTTGTGCTTCTTGAGCAATGTCCATCCTCCACCAAAATCAGGTGTGGACTTAGACCCAGCATCCCCTGCTGGCACAGTGAGCTCCAGCTGAGCTGCTGTATAGAGACCCATGGCAGTGGGATTCGAAGGAGGGTGAGCAGGGGCTGGGGTCTTACAGCCACGGTCTTCTGCAGGTCTAGTTTTTGAGACTCCATCCTGACTCTGAAAGCACGTGGCCCCCTGTCCCTCGCTGCCTCTATCCTTGGCTGAGGGCTTGGGGCTCCCATGGCTGTCAGGATATGCTGGTGCAGGCAGGAGAAGCATCTCTGCCGTGGCACCAGCAAGGTAGATTGGAGGTAGCACTTTTGGGGACAGTCTGCCAAAGCCATGCCCAAGCTATCCTTTGGCCCTGATGAAGGACAAGGCTGTGTACCTACTTCCCACCCCCCTCCTTGGGACGTAGGTAGAGAGCAGGGACTAGATGAGGCAAGTGGAGGAGAAAGCATTTGTCTGCTGCTGGGACACCTGAATCCAGCATTGCTACTGCAGGAAATACCCAGGGGTGCACATTTGATCCCCACTGACGTGGGCAGGGGTTGAGCTGGCAGATATATAAGAGGCTTTGTTCTTTGCTATCAACCCTCTGAGCCACCCAGCCCTGTGCCCAGAGCCTGGGGAAGATAATAGCTCCCTGGCTTATGGTGCCCACAAGATCTTGTGCCCTGCAATCTGCAGGGATCAGGCTCTGCATAGCTCCTTGAACTGCTTAGTTTCTTTCTGCCTGGAAGCTGTCATGAAGTTGGGCCCTTGCACGGGGGGCTTGGGACTGCCAGCAACAGGAGATTCCAGCTGGCTCAGCTGTGGCTGGTGACCCAGCAAAATGTGGGGTGCAGCACCTCCTGCCTGGGACTGGGGCAGCTAGGTGTCCCCTGCCTGGCATTCCCTGCCCAGCCTCCTGCCCTTCCCAGATCCCTGGGGCTGGGGGACCGCAATCCTGGGACATGGGCAAGCAGGAGGTGTCTGGAGGTGAGCAAGGGAGCTCCAGCCTGGTGGCCCATCCCTGGGTGACATCTCCCCAGAGCCATCATGTTTTTTATGCATCAGTGGCCAGCTGCTCCAGTTCCTTCCACCAGGCCTTGTGTCACTTGGTTGTGGCTGCTCTTGGAGGCTGGCTGCCCATGTCACAGGGTCTCCTGGATTGTGACTTCCTTGGGATCGTTCCCAGGGTGGGATGGGGTGGGGGTGGGGCGGTGAGGATGTTGCCAAACTGGGCTCTGCCCCTCTGCCTTGTTCACAGCCTCGCTGCCATGGCTGGGAGGTGACACTGGCAAGTGGTTGTTGGAAGTTGGGATGGAGGGCTGAGACCCCGTCTTGGAGATAAGCTTGAGGGTCAGTGGTACTGGACATAGAGAGATGTGTGTGTATATATATATATAGTTGCATCAGTGTGCTTTGACTCACAGGGAGGGTTGGCAGTTTGCAGCTCTACTGGGCAGTGTTATTTGTGATGTAAGTAACCTCCTGAGTCTGCAGGGAAGTGGCACCTCTCTGGCTGGCAGGGTGTGCAGGGGCATTCTGCTCCGAGGGAAGTGCTGAGCTCTAGTCTAGCTGTTTCTCTGCTCCCTTGCGTGGGGCTTTCCACTTCCAGAGCTGGTCTGGGCAGTCTCAGGGCAGGCTCTGCCTGAGTATGTTTGGAAAGAGTACAGACCTCAATACCTTCTACTGGAGAGAAATCATCCTTTCTGGGAGTCTTCACTTAGTGCTTGGGGCAGAAGAAACTTAATTTACCAGTACCAGAGAGGTGATGGTGGTACCATACCTCCCAGCTCATGGGAGAAGGACCAAGGGCTTGGTGCTGGCCTAAGGCTGAGCAAAGAGGCAGGCCCTTTCCGTGGGGGTGTGAGGAACCCAATAATCTGCTGTGGTTGGTCACCACAACCCTTATGCCTTTTCTTCTCACCCAGATGCCAGCCAGGATATCATGGAGAGAGGTGCCACGGCCTTTCACTGCCTGTGGAGCACCCTCTCAGTGCATACGACCACACCACGGCACTGGCCGTCATTGCTGTCATCCTGTCCTCCCTGTGTCTTGTCATCATTGCAGCCCTGCTGATGCTCAGGTGAGTGAGACGGGACTGAGCCATTGGATCCACGTCCCTGAGAAGACCACGTGCAGGGGAGGGTAGCAGGGACTTATTTGTGCTCTAAGCATCTCTTTGCTTGCTCTCACAGATGTCACAAGAGGGGTGTCTACGATGTAGAAAATGAAGAGAAAATCAAGCTGGGCATCACTGTGAATCACTGAGGATGCTGGGTGCTGGCAAGGTGAGTCTCTGGCCGGGCATGGAGCAGTGGTGGGGCTGAAGGCTCTGCTGGGATGTTAGCTGGGACTGTTAACGTGGATCCCGTGCCAGAGCCAGGCAGGACCTGAAAGCAGTTTGAGCCTGGAGAAGCAGCTTGCTGGATCTGGCCCAAGAGCCTGGGCTGTCCTGGGGCTCCAGCCCTCTTTCCTCCTATTCCTCCTCCCCTGACACCTGGCCACCACCACCTTCTCCTCCTTTCTAACCTTAAGCACCTGCTCTGTCGCTGTGTGCTTTGGAGATGTTTGTGGCAGTGGGGAAGTTGCTTATGGCTTGTGGATTTTGGTTTTTTTGTGGGTGTTTTTTTTTTTTTGTTTTTGTTTTTTGTTTCCCTCTGCTTGTTCTGTTCCCTCTCTGACCCTCTGAGTCACTTCCCCTACTTAGATATTGCCTCTATTTATACATACACACACACATACACATATATATATAAAAACCCCACCCTTCCTTTTCACTCCCACTATGCATATTACTTGCACCAATGTAATGCCTTGTAGCTGGGCATGGGGAGAGCTTGCTGCCAGCCATTTGATGGTTCTCTGGCTGGGCAGTGGGGTGTGCTCTGCCGCAGGGGGGGCCATGTGGCCAGGTACTGGAAAGCTCGCAGACTTCCTCTAGCCTGGTCCGAGCACTGATGTTAGATGTGCCCGTACATACTACAGCTACTTCTCTTTTTTTAAAAAAAGAGAAAATCTCTGTTCTTTGTGAGGATGAAGTAATGCCTTCAAAGAATTTCTGTGATGTTGGTAATCATGTCAGAGGTGGTGTTTTTAGCTGATTCAGCACTAGACAGTGATGATCTCTGTCCCCTTTGCCCTGGGGATTATTGGGTGGATGTGTCCAGGGGAAAAAATGCTATGGTCCCTGGAAGGGAAGTTTGGTGGACATAGAGTGCAATGCTTAGCCACTGAGGCTAAGTATCCTGGTTCCCATCCTCCCATGGCAGCGAGTGGCTGTTGCTGCTGGGGCTCTGGTGGCTGTCAGGGGTCTCCTGCTGGGCTGGGTGGGATGGGCACCTTGGCCCTGCCATGCAGGGCTGTGTTGTGAGCTCTCCTGTCACTGTCTTGCAGGGGTCAGCACTAATGCACTTCTACCTCCTGGAAGAGGCGAGAGCCATGGAACCAGCGCCATCCCTGGGATCCTGCAGCGCAGCGGGAGCTTGTTGGAACAGCAGGACGGCACCCGCTTTGGGGCTGGTTGGGAAACAGTGTCACTGGAGGGAGTTTTGTGGCCATTTGTGTGATGGAGGGGGCTTGGGAGAAGCACCAGTCAGGTGGCTTTGAGGAGGCAGGAGGCATTGGCCAGCCAGCGGCAGAGGGGCTCTCCAGCAGCTCTCCATCCCCTGCGGTGCATGCTGAGGAACAAACTGTGAAAAGCGAGGAGACCGGGCTTGGGGCTTTCATAGGCGCAGGAGGGGCGGGAGGGTAACAGCTATTTAACAAGATATTTTTCATTTTAAATTATATATTTATTTTAGATAAACTGTACATAGTATTTATATTTATTGTAGGCCTAGCCCTGTATCCTTCGTGTATATCAAGATTGACAGGGTCAGACCTCCCTTATTTTTTAAGTGCAATGTAATATTCTAATAAATAACACTTTGTTACAAACACTCGGGTTGTTAATTTACTGATGGAGGTGGGAAGGGGTCAGACCTCTGAAGACTGCAAGTAGCAACATGCCCTTGCTAGGGGTACTGCAGACAGCAGCAGAGATCCCGAGTGTGTGGTGGGGGTTGCTGGATTGGCTTGTGCCGTGCTTAGGGTGTAGCAGAGCGGTGTGGTGCAAGAGGCTGGTGGCAGGATCCATCCTTCAGGATCTGCAGCCAGGCCAGCCCCATCTGTCTTTCTTGGGAGATTTGCATTTTTGCTAGCTGATGCCCTGGGAGAGATGTGATGTTTGGGTGTCTGGTTATCAAACAAAACTACCCCTAGTATAAGTGAAGCCACTCCAGCCCCTGATTGACTCAGGTGGGACTGATTCCTGGTTTTAAGCCAGAATTTGGCTAAAAAAATCACACCTCCCTTGCAGGGGATCCCAGCAATTCCTGGGATGGCTGCAGGCTCCTGGGGCTAGCGTCATTCCAGCAAGCATCATTTCAGGTGGTGATTCAGGACTGATTCCTGACTTGGCAGTAAAAATAACTCCCAAACCACTTCTTTCCTCTTCCCCAGGGGGAGCTGAGATCAGAGCAAGACGCTGGCTTTAGTAGACAGCCTTGAAGCAGAGAGGGCTTCCTCCTCTGCAGGAAACCTGCTTTCCTCCAGTCCCTTTCCCTTCAGCAGATGTCGAATTTCAGTTTTCAAAGGGGAGTGCTAAGCTACTGCTTTCCACTTCTGCTCCCACAATGCATGCTAAAGCTGGGCAGCCAGTAATCTGCAGAGCTTTTTGGTCTAGTTCAGCCAAAAATTTAGCTCTGGCTTTATGCTCACTGGGGAATGGCTCACTTAGGAAGTGAGTGCATAGGTTCATCCCTCTTGTGTAGCTGGTAAGTTTTGTGGTAGCATAACCTGGGGTGTGGGAAGGGGGAACCAGCAATGCTTTAGCTTCCCAGTGCTTCCCAAGATAGAAGGACCTAAAGTACACAGTTACAGCAGATGGGAAGTGTGTAGGTGACAACAGACATCCTTGTGTGTTATCACCTGGAGAGTAAAAGCTCCAGCAGCTGCCACGGCCTGAGTCCCAGAGCCAGGCAAACAAGTTACTGGCCCTGCTTTGTGCAAATCTCAACCTTAATGCAGTGGGAATGCCAGTTCAACCAGAGACTCCAACTTTTGGCCTTTTTCGATGTCTATTAAGCAAATAACGCCTCCAGTTGCTGTGAAGGAGACCCTTCTGCTCTGGGACACCTGACTGTGTCCCTGCTTTGCTGAGTGCTGCTGCTGCTCCCCTTCCCAGAGCTGCTCCCCAGTCCAGCCCTGCTCCCTTTCATGGTGGGCAGCTCTGCATGCCTGGGGCTCCATGCCACCCTGGTGGGCACTTGGAATAGCTCTGCTGGAAGGTTTTCTGGGCTCCAGGACTTCTGCCTGGAGCCCAGCTGCCCTCTGCCTTCTTCCTTCCCAGAGAGGACTTTGCTGCTCTGAGGCTGGCAGTGTAAGCTGGGCTGCCCGTGGGTGGCAATTTAACAGGCCATCTATTTTGGAGATGTAGGGAGTGGGAAGCTGGCTGGATCTTTGGGCTGTGTCCTTGTGCCCCACTAGGCTGGGAAAAGCTGCCAGTCCTACAGATGCTCTCTTCCTGGCTAAGGCCCAGGGCAGCTCCGTGGTCTGACTATGCCTGTGACCATGAAACAGGAGGTATCCTAGAGCCTGGTTAGAGAATGCAGGGCTCTGCCCTGCCTGGGGTTCCCAAGCATTGCAGGAGGAGGCCAGACTGCTTGCCTAACTGTACCTACAGAAACAGGGTGCCAGGAAAGAGGTCTCTACCACCTCGCTGACCTCTTGGACAGCAATGGGTCCTCCACCTGGCTCCACACCTCTGCCTGGCCACTGTGCTGCGATTCCAGCCTCCCCTCAGCATTTCACTGAGTCTGAGATGTCCAGCACTTCCAGCCTCAGCATCTCCACGGATCTGGAGGATGAGCCATGTTTGGCACCACTCTGGCTCTGTGTTTGGCATCTGTTATTGTTTTTGGTCTATTTCTGAAAGTCCCCCTTTCTGACACTCTACTGCGGCCCCGTATCGGGGCTGGAGGATGGCAGAACTCTACCAGCTGGGGCAGGGGCAGCTGGACTGTGGCAGCCACTGTGGGGAGTGGGCAGCAGAGTGGGACCAGCGTGTCACCCCATGGCTGGGCACTAACAGGCCCTGAGGACTCCAGGAACACCTCACGGGGACTCAGCTGCGCCCAGGCCCACAGGGCACGGCCAAGCCCACTGAGCTTTCCCCTGGTCCCCTCATAGGGGCCACGTCTCAACCCCCGCTTCCCGCTGAGGTGACTGGGCCAGGGATACCAACGCGGGATCGGTCCGGACGGGGAGGCCTCGTCCCACGTATCATAACCAAACGTCCTCGCCGCTGTGCGAACCCCACAGCCCAACCCGCCGCCTCCACCCCGCTGCAGGGCCTCGCGGCAGCACCTGCCCCGCCTCCCGGCGCGCATGCGCAGAAGGACAGTGTGCCGCCACTTTCCCCACTGCGCAGGCGCCCTGCGGAGACAAGATGGCGGCGCCCGTAGACCTGGAGCTGAAGAAGGTATAACTTCTTTCGTGGTGGGTAGTTTGTCTCCTTGCTGTGTCTCGGGCGGTTTCTTCCTGGTCCCCTCCTCCCCTTAATCACGGGGATGGTTCGGCGCCCGGCCTCAGCAGCGCGGGGACTGCGGGCCTCGGCTTATCAGGGCTGCCCCTTATGGCCGCTGCTCTCCCCCTCAGGCCTTCACCGAGCTGCAGGCTAAGGTGATAGACACGCAGCAGAAGGTGAAGCTGGCCGACATCCAGATTGAGCAGCTGAGCAAGACGAAGAAGCACGCCCACCTCACCGACACGGAGGTCATGATGCTGGTGGATGAGACCCGCATGTATGAGGGTGTGGGGAGGATGTGAGTATCTGCCCAGCCTGCAGCAGATGGCGGGGGCTTCCTTGCTGTGCTGAGTGGCTCCCTGCTTGGGCTTACCTGGTTCCCGTAGCGGAGTGGGGTAGTGATTGTGGCCCTGTGCACAGGGAGACCCTGTGATACCCGTTGTGTGCAAGAAGCCTCAAGGCTGCTGCCCTGGGCAGGAGGTCCTTCCTTTTGCAAAGAACTGCCAGCTTTCTCATGTTCATTTGTTTAATTTTTCTCATTGTCTTTCATTTTTAATTCTAGCAATCTGTCTGGGAATGCAGCAAGACTTCTGGGTGTTGTCTTTTGGGGTTAGCTACCACCTGCCTTGAAGAAGGACCGTTATGAATGTTATTAGCTTTGTGTGGTTTTGCTTGCTGGCTCTGCTTCTAGCTGTGATGATCTTGTTTGGCACCTCTGGGAAATTTGTAAACTAGACTAGAGGAGCAGCATTCTACTGACAAACAGCATTGGTGAAAAGGCTCTCACAAATCTGTCCATTTTCAGTCATTTCTGATGTAGTTTACTTGAGACTCCCTGAAGAGCCAATGTGCACAGTTCACATGCTCGGAGCTTTGCTTGCACAAGTGTTATAGAGAAATGCCCTTTGCAGTATCATGCTAGGGAATGGATCTTATGAGTGTTGCCTGAGCTTTTTTTAAACCTTGGAAAGGAGCCTAAAGTACATATTTATTCCCATGTGTTGGATGGCTGTCAAAAGAAACATCTTAAACCAGATGTAATGTATTTGATTAATATCCACAACATACTTGTGTTTGGCTGCAACAGCAACCAAACCTCTTCACCACCCTGTGTTTACCCCACCCACTTTGTATGGAAGTGGATGGTCACAGGGCTGAGCTGTGAGACAGGTCAGACTACAGGTGCCCTAATCCATCAGACCACACAATCTCCAGGTCAAGTTATAGGGAGATGGCAGGACTGGGAAGCTGGGAATGGTGTGTAATTTGCCCTTTGCTCTGGGTTTTCAGATGAAGTTGTATCTAGGCAAATGGAGGTGTTCAGCATGACAGAGTTCCTTTCTTGGCTCCCAGTAAATAAACTTTTCCATGTAGGTGAACTAAACGTTGGGTTTGTGTGTGGGTGCTAGTGACTGGTACCTTAAAAGGAGATAGATTTTGGTCTCTTGCAAGAGGTGACAGATTTGACCTGGGCAGGCTGTAGGCCCGTAGGCAGTCACGAGACAACTTGTGAGGGGTTTTGCTGTTTGCTGTTGTTACAGAGCAGACAGGTGAAGAGTAGAACACAATTCTGGAGTCAACAATTTTTTTAAAGGTATTTTAAAATCCAAAGATACAAAGCACTGCTCCTATATGGAGAATTCCCTCAAGATATACTTACACTTTGTATGCATCAGCTGCGGGAGTGATCTTTTGGGGAGTCACCTTTTGCTTACGTTTTTGTGAGCAGACAGCGTAGCTTAGGCATGACAGGCAGCTCTCACTCCTCAGGGATGGCAGATAATCAAAAAAATATTTGCATTATGATAGTACTTAAAAGATGAACTCTTCATGGGCTTTGTTGTACTAGTCACTATGCAAATACAGATTAAGAGAGTGCTTCTTTTCTGAATACTATTCATTCACACTTTGGTGGGTTTTTTGGTTTTTTTTTCTCCTGCCTTACCTTGATACAGTATTTCTGGGACCTCTATGGGGCTGAAGGCTGCCTTTCCAATTGGCAGTAATGCTCTGGTGTGGTCTGTGTCACTCCTTAGCATGGAGAACATGCACCAGGGAGATGAGGTTCTTCCTGGAGCCCACTCCAACCCCAAGTAGAGAATTTATTGCTGAAATATAGACTTTAGGCAAAGCAAGCTAAAGCAGCCCTTGAGCAGGAGTTAAAATTCAAGGGCAGTCTAGCATCTTGTGTTCCACTGCAGACCAATGGAGGTTGTCATTATGGTTCTTACGGACATATAAGCCATGCTCCATGAAGTTGAGTTGCAGATTTTTTAATTTGTTGGCTTCATTGGCTTGCACAGATGTGGGAGTTCAGACACCAAAGGGATATTTATGATGCCTCAGTTTCTTTTGCATAGTCTAGCATGCAAATGTTGGAGCAGAGCAGTTTCAGTTATCCAGAAAGGGTGGAAAGCATATGTGTTAACCCTGATCATCGGTTTTCTTCTGAGAGTTTGCTTGAATTACTAGATTCTTTGAAATAAGTTTTGTGCTTCTATTCCTGTGTTCAACTTTAAGTTGTTTTTTTTTTTCTTTTTTTCTTCTTTAACCCATTTAAGCTGCTACTAGAATCTGGCTTCTGATAGTTTCTCTGTATTTTCTCCAGCTTTGGTGGTTTGGGATGTGCACACAGGGCTTCCCCATAGTTCTGTAGGGAAAGTTACTAGATGTCTTCATGGAATCTGGAGGCTTGAGGAACTGGTGATGTGCAGCATCCGGGAGGAAGTCTGACTAGTTCAGTACTTGCTTCTGCATTACTTGGAAAGCAGTTTTGTGGTTTTTGTTCTCTGAACCCCTATCTTGAGCCTTCCTCCCTTCCAAGAGGCTTTCCCTGCACTGCTGGAAAATGTGAAAGTCCATTTGTCGTTTCTCAACTTGGTCTCTTTTTTTTTTTTTTTTTTTTTATATTGTAATATGTATAACACGCAGAGGCCTTATTGGCTTCCACATATGGGTCTCGGTTTACTTTTGCCATAGCTATTTTTGGGTTGACACAAGAAATGTCAGTGCCACATAGGATGAGATGATGAATTGCTGTGTACTGTACATACCCGTGAGGCTGGGATATCATCCGAGTGGTGGCATCTTGACAAATGCATTTCAATTCTGTTACTTCATACTCTTTGGAAGGTCTGTTACGTAGCCTGAGACAACTACTGCTATGCTGGACTTCTGCTTAAGCTATTTGTGAGCTGATATAATCATATTGCTTTGAGAACTATGCTGAAAGTTTAAGCTTCAGAATTCTGTCTGAATATTTCAGACCTTTCTCTCTACATTCTTTTAACCCATAACCTGAAGAAGATCCTTATTTACAGAAGAAAAGTGTCTGGCACTTGTGCTAGGCACAGTGAGGAGAGCACTGCAGCTTTTCATGTCATGCCAAAAGGGACAGTTTTGGTTTGGTATTGCTTTATCATCAGTTTACTTCTACAACAAATGGGAGAATGCTTACAAAAATATAAGAAAGCAAAAATCAATCAAGAACTGTAGCACAAGTTTATGTTCAAGGTTTTCTGCAAGTATAGTATACTATTACAGCTGTTCCTTTAAAATGACTATGTGTGAGTATAGCATTTTAGGGGGACAGTGGTAATAATATGATATTGACTTTTTTTTAGAGTGGTTTAGATTTTTGGTGGCTGAACCATAAGCACATGAAACCTGAGAGAAGATTAAATGGTCTTGATTGTTCCTGGCATTTAAATGCACTCCTGCTTTCACTGTGATTCTTGGTTTTGCTTGAAAATGAGACATGATGGATCATTGTAAGCTCTTTCCAAAGCCCTGAAGACAGCAATCACTACCGCACATAGCTTGATACAGCTGTAGTAGCTGCAGTTTTACTTCTGTGTGTGTATGAGATTGATGTTTAATTCTAGCAGTGCAGATCACTACAGAACATGGTAGCTGTACTGTGCTTCCCGCTCACACTTCAAAAAACTCACAAAGAACTTCAGGACATGCAAGGCTTAATCTTTATGGTTCAGTTACTAACTATAGGCTGGTCTGAGAAACCCGAGTGGCTCCTCTGTGGGTGAGGCTTCGTGCAGAGCTCGGCGGTGGAGCCTGGCTGATGAGCTGACAGCTGCTGCAAGTCTTAAATGACTCCCAGAGACAAGCATGTTGCTGTCAGCCTCTGCTCAAGATGTAGTTCATAAAACTTGAAGCTCCTCGATCAAGCTATTGAAAAAGGGAAGTTTTTATTTTCTGTGATAAGTCTGATGTGTCTAAGAAGTACAATCAAACACTGAACTGTGAAGAAAACAAAATTTGTGACTAGCTGCTTCCTCCTTGACCACTGTGTATGCTGTATGTTGGACAAGGCAGGGGTGTTTGATGTGTGAGGAACCAAAGGCCATGTGGTGTCACACATGTTCATAAGCCATAAGGTTTTCCATTACCCAGTTGGGTTTTTTATTTCAGGTTTTTCTCAATTTTGAACTACTCATTTTTGTTGCAGCCTGAAGAATGCTCTTCATGGTGTTATTTGTGAGTGGGCCTATAAAAGTTTGCTAGATCTTGTTAAGAAGCTGTCACAGGAGGCAGAAATCAAGGTGCTGCTCACAAGGGTAATGCAGTAGCAGTCTGTACAGGTGCCTTTGACTCCTGTGGTGAAGTGAGGATCAGCAGCTAGTTGTCCCTTCCTGGCAGTGGGAGAGTAGCAGAGCTGGCAGTGGGCTTTGTGGTTAACTGCTGACAGCAGTGGCATATTGGGAGTGGACTCCTGGATCCTGTTCCAGATGAGCAAGAGAGTTTGAGCACAGGCTCCTTTTCCAATTTGACATCTTCTGATTTCTCAAACACCTTCCCCTCTGCCCTTCCCCCACTTAGTTCTTGGTCTTATTCCTGCTGCCCTGGGCTGCTCATTCCTAATCTCCTGGATATCTTGGTCCAGTTATAGCTTTCCTGCCCTGCCGCTCTACGTAATTTCTCTATGTAATACTGAAACTTCAAAGAAAAGATTTCCATGGCTTGCATGCAAGCTGTATATCTGCCCAGTTTCAGGAAATGGCTGCCTTTATTTAAAAAAAAATGACATTTAGACAAGAGAACTGGTGTAGAATGCATGCATTTCATAAATCAATGCTTGTTAAATGTATAAGCTGCAGAAAGCAGGGTCTTACAATAAAGATATAGCTAATTTAAAAAGGAAATAAACCTGTTGGTTATAGTGTGGTGTCCCCCCATCCCCCTCCATGCCACTGGTGCTTGGCTCTCTTGCCTGGAGACATTTAACTCTTTAGGAACATTAGGGGCATGACATTAAAACAAGTCTGTTCTATTTGTCTTACCTTTATCCTGCCTGTTATCTAGACAACACAGGGGAAGGAGCTACGTAAAGGAGCTTAAGCCTAAACTGGGAAGTAGAGTGAGAAAAAGACAAGCTATTCATACAGACTCCTGTCGGTGTTGGAAGAGAGGGTTTGATATGCTGTGATCCAGAAGCAATGTGATGTCTTATTAATGCCAGAGCCTTCAAGAAGTCTGATGCTTGCAGGGCAGCAGTTTGGAGGTCAGACTGTTCTGGGGAGCGAGGGCTGTAGTAAGGCACCGTAATTTTGTCCGTTCCTCTGGAAAAAAGGAAATCTGGGGTTTCTTGCAAACACACTGCATCTGTTGCTTCAGTGGGACAGAGTTCTCTTTCAATACATGCTAATCAGATAGTAAAGGTTTTGGGGAGCTAGTGCTCCTGCTGTTGTGAGTTGGTGTGCCAAATGACTGCAAAAAAATATGAACTATGACTGTCTTATTTCTGAAGTTCTCCAAATGCTGAGAATGTCCCTCACAGCAGGGAAGTTCCATATATCTAGTGTATTTAAAGTACTGTACTTTGTGTCTTTTTTGCCGTTTCCTAACGTAAATGTTGGAATCAAGGGTTAGAGTCCCTGGGGAAATACTAAGTGCTAGAGGACTTCTTTCAGAATATAGGGCTGTTCCTCTGGTTAAGCGCAGGCCAAAGAGGAGAATAGCCAAATTGCTGTTGTATCCCTGTCTTTCTTGGGGACGCCCTTCCAGGTGTGGTGTCAATGGATGCCTAGGCACCTGGCCGGGTGCCCAACACTATGCCCATTGTGGTCAGGTGGAAATGCTGAGAGTCAGTCTCTGGTGTGAAACGTGTGTGTCAACATAATACATAAATCTTATATGGAACATCCTTAATGCAAACAAGAAATCCAGGCTTTCACCTAGCTGCCTGTTCAAAGCCTGAAAGAAGGAGGATTTAATTCATGATCCCTACTTTAAAAGAATGAAGTAAAATATGAAGAAACCAATAGTGGGATGAGATTGCTTGAAAATAGCAAGGTGCTGAACTCGGGAATGCTCCAACTGTTGTCTTGAATTTTTATTTTTGTTTTCTCTAAAACTATTTGCTGAAATAAGAGATTGTTGTGGCCAGTTTAAAAACAAACAAACAAACCCCAAACAAACAAAACCCCAAAAGGCTGATTGTTTTATTTTCTGAGAAGAAACAATTTTCCAAAACAACATCCAGCCTTTTCAGTCTACAACTTCTGATTCTAAAACCTTTGTTCCTACTGGTTAGAAAACAACAGTGTGATTGTTTTAGTGCTAGCTAATTTAACTCTAGTGTCCAGAAATATCTCTGTATTATTAGTGTTATGCCTGAATTCTTCTGAGTTGCTTATCTTTATATCGACTTGTGTGATGTTTGCTTTGGTGTAGTAGGATTTGCAGTGTGCAGGAGCCGCAAGCTGATAGTTGGATCTTCCTCCTCACTTAGCATTCCAAAGGTTTCTTCCTGGGCAAGGAACAAAGCATTTTTTTTTTTTTCTTGCAACCCTGGATGGATTTGCTTTTCAAAAGAGATGAATCCTGATTTTGCTCGTTTTCCTGTATAGGTTCTTAGTGAAGGGCTGCTGCTGAGGAGGGTACACTATGCCTGTCAGAGTGTAGGAGGATCTCCATGTCACTTCATTTACTACTGCAAAATTTGAACAGAAATGTCTTTAGGATTGGTTGACCAGGGTGTTCACACCCATGTTTGCTTGTTTGTGTTTTCCTAGATGTATGCTCCTTTGATGTTGTGGGTAGAAATGGATCTTGACTTCCCATTATTGGAGAAATTGTTCTTGTTTTCTGCTGCTTGCAACGTGCAAATATGGTACTGTTGTCCCAAAGTACAGCCTAGACTGCAAAAAAAAAAAAATCTATTTGAAGTTCATCTGCTAGATGTGGTCATTTGAGTTTGCTTTTCTTAAATAAGCTACCGGTCATTATTTGCTATATACTAAAAATTATGTTAAAGCAAAATTAGAAGATGAAAGCACTAAGTCAGGGCTATAGTGAGGAAAAACTACTTGTGGAGATTTCACCTCCATGAAGTGCGGTCATGTTTGCGCTGTTTTCCTGTGTGATAGAGAGGAGCCATTTGCTTGCTTGCCTTTTTTTTTTTTTTAATTCTATTTATGTTGATCGAGCCCTCAAAAAGAATTGATAATGTTCTTTAAAAGCAGACCATGGTACTATTTTATTACTTTGGGTTGTGCTATATTTAATACACACTTAGAAGTAAATTCCTGTTCTCTTTTTTTTTAAAGAACCAAGCATGAACAATGGTATAAATCTACCATCTAGTTAAGTGTCTGGCAATGCAGAAACTGCTGTTTGCAAGCTGTGTTACTATCTTGGCTTGAAGTAACGTAATATACTGTAGCTATTGACAGAGCCAAAAAACCAAAGTGAAAACTCAATGTAAACATAGCTTGGAGTGCAGAACAAACCCCATTGCCCCGTGGTGGGGCAGGATGGACGTGTCGGGCCAGTCCGTGAAGAGGTTTGAGGAAGCAATGTGTGGCACATTTTGTTCTCTTCCTTTAGCTCCTTAAAGTAAATAGGTTTATGGCTTAAAAATGTTCATCCGAGTAAAAGTTATCCTTGTTGTGGCCTACATAAGACTCAGTTTGGATGGCTTCCAGTGCTGCTAATCTTGGTCTCCGTGTCTGCTCCAGTGCTGTCAGGCTGAGTTTCCGCGGGTTCTGCTGCCCACCAGAGATGCTGCCAGCATGCTTCCACCCATGTCTCCTTCCCAAACAGCTCCTGGTGCAGATCCACCTCTGAGAGTTGTAGTAAAATGACACGTGAACTATAAATGGCTGCCCCTGGAATGTATTCATATATAATCCTCCCAATATAAGCTGCAGGGTTTGTTTTGCTTTAAGGTATGTGCTGCTTTGGCTGGGGGGGAGGAAGGGGGAATATCTAGGTTTAGCTATATTGAGAGTGACCCAAAGAGATGACTGACCACTAAAATAAAAGCAAACAGAAAAAGCTTCAACTCATCTGATTCAACTCCGTCTGTTTCTGAGCAAGTTCTAGTTCTGGCATATACCTCTTGAATGGGAAATGCAAAAACATGCAACCCATAGTCTTGAAGGGTGGCAGCACAAACTATAATTAGTCATGATTTTACTTTTTTTTTTTAATATTACTTCCTTATTGTCTTTGGAGCTACGTAATTCATCTAGGATGACTAAAACTGGAATTTGCTGGGGTGTAAGCAGTGCCTGTTAGGAGCTGCATAGGGCATCATTTCCAGAGACACCAGCGGATGGTAGGAGGGCGGAAGAGAACTACTGGGAGCTTGCAATTGTGCCCAGCTGGTTCCTGTTCAATCAATTGCTTGGGATCAGCTCCTTGGAAGCCTCTCTTCCATTGGCTTCCAACAGTACTTAAAACCCAACAATCTCCTACTGAGAATGCTCAAAGCCTGAACAGCAGGGCAAGTTTGGAATTAAAAAGTGTCTTTAAATAGATAAGGGCATGACTGGGCTTAGCTCAGCTGTTTGCATGGAGCAGTCTAATGAAAACACTTGGTTTCAAGGAGCAGGATATTCCATGTGAATGACTGCGCTGTATTATAGCCCAGCATATTAGGTTCTTTTTTTTAGAAATACAATAAACATGTTAAAATAATGTCATGGCTTTGTACAAAGTTGTTAGTTTTCTTTTCAGTATCTTCAGTTTTTGTAGAGAGTTTCCCAAATGCAATGGGAACCGTAAAGATGAAGTTATAATGGTCTGTTGTGTGAGCTGGTAGCCAGGTGGAAAGGACTTTTACATCTGTCATTCATCATTATTCTGGCAAAATAGCACTGGAGCATACTTACCTGTAAAATTGTCTGCCTCTGAAATTAGGCAGAGGGATGTCTATCAGTATCAGGCAGAGAAAAAGCTGCAAGGATTCTGGCAGTGGTCTACGTGGACCCAAGAGGGAGAAGCTGCTTTGCAGACTGGCAGGAGGGGCCCCCAGTGCCTCCTTCGTGGCTCCTTCCCTCCTTGTTGTAGTGCAAGGCAAACACCTCAGCCAGGATCCCTAACCAGAAGAGGAAGAGGAGGGTGTGCTCGTGTCTGGGGCAGGTGTCTGCCACTGAAAGCTTCAGATGTAAGGGTTGAAGTTGGTTGCAGTTTTAAGTAATTGTAAATAGGGGTTCTTTAATGGAAAACCTTAACTATGAGCATCACTGGTACTCCACCTTTAATAACTCAAACATCTCCATAACCTCATTCATTAAAAAACAAATCTTTCTGTATCTAATATTATGCCTTACAGTCAAGTAAATGGGACATTTTAGTGCAGAGTGAGTTATGGAATTACTTGCACAGTACAGACATCACTTTGTGGGTGTGTATGAGTGACACAAAGGAACATCCAGATGATGAAGCTGGCAGCATTGCTGACCAGCCTGACTACAGCCTGAAGACTGTATTGACCAGGGCATAAGGGAGTGCTGCAGAAACACTGAACAAATGGGCACCATACCTAGAAACTTATAATTGGGAAAGGATAAGAGATTTCCTCAGAAAAGCAAGCAATAATTCTCAGAGAGAGTGTATAAACCACTTTCTCTGCCTCAGGGAAACAAAAATCCTAATGTGGAGCTAGCAGAGGGAGGAAAATAGAAACAACTGGGAATATTTAGAGTGGGGTTTCTCTTTCAGTTCCCTTGTGCTCTATTTTTATTCCTTGTATTACATTTGAGAACCAGCAGTCACCAGGAGATCAGCAGTCACCAGCAGAGACCAGAGCATGTAGGTACAGCCAATTTGCAAATGCTTCACTCTGTAATAGAGCTGCTCTCGTTGGCAGCTCAGGTTTGTCTGAACATTGCTGTCCTCGGGGACCTTGCTCCTACATAGCTTTCTTTTCTATTTTTCTTTGTTTTCTTTTGAGTTTTACCTTTGTGGATGTTGGGAAAAAATGCTAAGTATCTAGAATAGGGCAAAGGCAGCTCTGGTTTTGGTAGCCATTTTCTTTGAAATAGATGGCCAGCTGAGATGTGGTGGACTTGTCCTGGTCTTCTGACCCAGATATTTCTGGTGTAATTTAACAACAGTGGAAAAAGTTCCCATGTGAAGAGGTGATTGTTACTAAGCTTTGTAATTCCCACTGTGGTGCCAAACACTTTTTCTGAATCATTGTTTCATGTTTGATAGCATAGGTGTTGTTTGACAGGTCCACAAGTGTGTGCTGTGACGGTTCACTGAGAGAAGGTCAACAGGAGTGAACTCGCTTATCTGGAAGAGGATTTGGTTTGCTCCTTGTCTTCTACATAGTATCAATGCTTAAAAGCTATTCCAGTTCAATGTAAAAACTCTGAGTTTTGGAGACTCTATGGTGGACTCTGGCAGAGTGGTCTGTGGAGCTAGCTCTTCGGTGTTGATGTGTGCCAAGGGGTTGGTGTTAGTCATGTCGTCGGCCAAGCTCAGTGCCACAGAGCAGAAAGTGGCTTCAGTTCTGTGATGCAGTGACTAATGTGTGGCTAGTTCTCAGCTGCTGGAGGATCCCCAGGCAGATAATGAAGTTATGTGTTTGAAAGGCTTGTTCACAAACTCACTCAGGGAAGAACTAAGACCTCAGAACCTCTCATGGTTTTTCCATGGGCGTAAAAATTCATGAATAAGATAATCACATTTAACTAAAACCAGGCATCAGAATGACACTGTCTTACTCCTCCAGCTTGGTGAGGAAAAAACACATGGAGTTGATGTTTTACTTAGGGTAATTGGAAGAATGAAAGCCAGATTAAATTTAAACTCCGGTTTATTACAAGTGCCCTGCAGCACCTTTTACTGAATGAGCAGAACAAGCTTCTGCTTTTTCCAAGTGCTGCCCTAAACCACAGTACTTTCTTAGGTAAAAACTTCAGCCAAGATCTCCAAGTGTTAATCCCAAGCTAGAAGCTGATGAGTTTTTTTGAGTCCTCCTTATGTTGGAAAATGAAAGCACAGATTTAAATAGTTGACTGTGGATGTCGATTTATAGCTTCAACTTGCAGAAAACTGGCTTCAACAGTTTACAGAGCAGCCTCCTTACTCTTTGGGCTGAGGGCTTGATGGTCTTGCAGCAAGGAATTGAAACAGGTGGCTTGAACTGGTCAAGAACCTCCTGAAGGATGCTGCTGTCCAAGTCAGGGACACTTGATCTGCTTCTGAGCCAGTGTGTGAATGAACACAGGTTCCAGTCCACTATTTTATGGCAAATAAAATTGGGGTCTTTGTATTTGTGTCCAGCTGCCTGCATAAGTCTCGTCAGTGCTAACTTTGGCCATCCAATTTTAATTTGCTGTCGCGTGTCTGCCAGAGCACTGCGGGAGGGTGGGAGGGAGGATATTTTTCCTGATGACTGCTGTTAACATGTGCAGAATAGAAGTGAAGTCAGCCACTTGTTTGTTCAGAGGTTTTAGTGCCTGTAGATGTTCTCAGCCAGCCGGGATCGCTCAGCGCCTGTAGCTGAGCAGGGACCTTCCCAGCTGCAGATGGGGAAAATTGATCAAGCTGTGTTGGTGTATAACTTTGTTTCTTAGACTTAGGGGCATCAGTGAAACTGAAATGATCAATTTTGCTATACAATTTGTGGAAGCTAATGGGAAGGTATCCTGTTCTTCTTTGCTGCCCCCACAAAAAAGGAAATAATTGAGGAAATGCTCATATGCACACAGAGACTTGAGGAAGCTGTGACGTGCGAAATGACTAATGGCTTTATTTATTATTATCAGAGCTTCAAGCTCTGATTTTTCACTAATACCAGCTACTGCAGAAGCAAGGCAAAGTTTTAGTTTCACCCCAAAATCTACAGGGTATGCGTGTATGAGGGTTATTGTTTGTTTCTTCTGGTATTGCTGGCTCAAGGTAAGAGCATCAGAATGACGTGATTGCTGGTGGTCGCTGGCTGGATCATAGAATGCTTCAGGTTGGAAGGAACCTTAAAGAACATTGAGTTCCAACCCCCTGCCCTGGGCAGGGACACCTCCCACCAGACCAGGTTGCTCCAAGCCCCCTCCAACCCAGTCTTGAACCCCCCCCAGGGATGGGGCAGACACAGCTTCTCCAGACAACCTGGGCCAGGGTCTTACTGCCCTCACAGCAAAGAATTTCTTCCACAGATCTCATCTAAATCTCCCCTCTTTCAGTTTAAAACTCTTATCCTACCTCACTGTATCCTCTCCCTGATCAAGAGTCCCCCTCCATCTTTGACAGAGCCCCTTTAGGGACTGGAAGGGGCTCTAATGTCTCCCTGGAGCCTTCTTTTCTCTAGGCTGGACTCCCCAACTCTCTCAGCCTGTCCTCACAGCAGATGGGCTCGTAGGAAAGATCCAGGCTCTGCATCTAATAGCAAAATAACTTCTCTTTCCTAGAAAGGTGGTCATGGACTTGATTTTCACAAGACTGAGCAAACCCTGCATTTTATTTCAGCAGGTTGGTTTGTGCTGGAGCCTGAAAACACTACATGTGTGAAAGTGGATGCTGGGGGCACCTATTGGAAAGGGGGGGATTAAGGGGACAAAGAGCATATAAGTGAACTGTATTGTAAAGAACAGGAGCAAATATGGAACAGAGATGACACCAGTAATAGGCATGAGCTGAGACTAGGAAGAAACAAAGAAAAGATTTGAGAAAAATGGAATGTAAGAGATGTAGCAGAAGTTACTGGGGAAAAGAAGAGGTGAAGTGGAACAAGGGAGGGAAGTGGGAGAAGGAGGGTGAGGAAGCAATTACTGGTGCAGTTAATAGCTGCACCGAAGAGAGTTTTAATTGGAAACTTCTTAGAATTAATCATAGTTCTACTCCCCTGCATTTCAGGAATGCATGTGGCAGGTAGTTTTCCTTTTGGCTGTTGTGTGGCTGATGCAGAATATGCTGGTTTTCGAGCCAAGCAGCAGATCCACATTTGTGTTTATCAGGCCCTGAGCCAACATGTTAATAATGTCATTTATCAGGGAAGATGGCACTACTAACAGATTTCAGTTTTTTCTGTAGCAGAGAGGGAATGCACTCGTATTCTGCCCTGTCTAAAGCTGCTCATTTTAACTCTTCGAGCATGAGCTCTTGTCACCTGGCAGGAAAATATTGACCCTAGTTGATGGTGGAGAGAGACATTGATCTCGTTGGTATGACATGTGGAGGCTCCTTTTAAATCCCCTGGGGGACTTGAAGTAAGGAAGAGGTGAATCTGTGGCTTGTACGTTATGTCTGGAAGGATGAAAAACAGCCACGGAGAATTCCTAAAATTGATTTGAACTTAGTTGTCTTTTACCTCTTTATAGTATGCCAGTGCCACGTGCTGGAGAGCTGCTTTGGATGCTGATGCGCTTTCAGATTCTCCTCTGAGCAAGTAAGGCAGCTTTTTGCATGCTGATGAGCAGGATTGCTGTGATTGAGGTGCTGTGGATATATCTTTCAAATCCCTTTGGCAATTGAAAAACAGAACAAGTGGAAACAGTGGCTGCAGTTAAAAATGACCACTTCACACTCCACAGAAAAACCCTCTGAACGTAGAAAGCATGGGAGCTCAGAGGTCAGTGAGGGTATGTGTTAAAACCAAGCCCTGAACAGTGGGAGCCTGTGAAAGCTGAAGTAAAGGCAAGTGTACCATGGCTCTGTATTTTGGGTGGAAGCACCTGGCTCTCTGTCATGAAATCACAAAAGGGTTTGGGTTGGAATGGACCTTCAAAGACCATTCAGTCCAATCCACTGCCACCGGCAGGGACACCTTGCACCAGGCCAGGTTGCCCGAAGCCCTGTCTGACCTGACCTTGAACCCCTCCAGGGATGGGGTATCCACAGCTTCTCTGGGCAACCTGGGCCAGTATCTCACCACCCTCGTGATAAAACATTTCTTTTCTATATCCAATCCAGCCCTGCCCTCTTTCAGTTTAAAGCCATTGCCCCTCACCCTATCACTACAGGACCTGGTAAAAAAAGTCTGTTTTATAAGCCCCTTCTATGTATTGAAAGGCCACAGTATGGTCTCCACGGAGCCTTCTTAACACGGCTTAACAACCTCAACTCTCTCAGCCTTTCTCTGAGGGAAAACAGTTGTTTTTGTGTGCAGGTTTGTTTAGCTTGTGAGGACTAAAATGGTAATGAGTAGCATTTACCTATTGAAAGAGGCTTCTTTGACTATGTGATGTTGACTGATTTAGAACCTTTTGAAGGGAATGTGCTGTCAGACTCCCTTTGCTAGCTGTGTGCAAGAACTGCTTTTGGATCATTCGAGGACTATGAATGATAGAGGGAGATCTGCATGCCTCCATTTTCTTCCTCCCAAATCCTAGGTGAGGTTAGTGAGCAAGCCTTTGAGGCCAGCACAGTGGTTTGAGTGAGCTGTCATAGCAATGTCTTTTTCCTCTGTCAAGAGCACGTGAGTTGAGTATGAATACTCTGCAGAGATCACCGTAGTTTTACTTGGTGTGCCATAGATGTAAAAAATATCCAACAGTTGTCTGTCTCTTTTTGACTTCTAGGTTTATTCTTCAGTCTAAAGGAGTGATTCATAATCAGCTCTTAGAAAAACAGAGGATGGCTGAGGAGAAAATTAAGGAATTAGAGGTAAGTTTTTGGCAGGTAATGATGATGAAAGTAGAACACTGAAGGTTAACAAGATGCTGTTTGCTACATCCCTCGTTTTTATCTGGTTCCCTTCATTCTGAAGGATTGTAACTAGGTGAAACTGGTGCATGTGACAAGTAACTCAGGTAATTCATGTCTCTTGGTTTCTTTGCTAGATCTACAGCCCCAGTAGGGATTGATTTTTCCCTCTGTGTCCCAATATGAAAACTGATGGTGAAGAATTCAAATGAGATTAGTAGGCGTTAGGTTTAAAGCTAGCAAAAGGATGTTTGTGTGGTTATTTGCAGCAGATAGGTGATGTGAAAATATGTCAGTGCTGTGGATATTGAAAGTTTACACTGCCTCAGGACAATTGCACAAATTCATGGAAGATAAATCCATTGAGAATTACCAAATATGTAGAAATGGCATCTTGCTCAGGAAGTCCCTGAGCTAAAAATGTCTGGAGGCTGGGAAAATAGTAGGAGGAAAAAGTACTGTCTACGCCTGCCCTGTCCTTACACCCTGCCCTCGGCGTGTACTTGTGGCTGCTGTTGAAGACCAGCTCTACAGGGAATTAGGACTTTGTTTTGACGATGTTGTCAGAGCTCTTCTGTGTTCTTATGTTTATCTGGTTGGAGCATTAAAGGCAGAGAAGAACATATAGGAAATATAGTGTCTGTGCTAGTTCCAGTGTTCAAATAAGTTACCTAGAAAATCTTGACTGTCTTCTGGTGGCTACATGTACAGCTTACATTTTCAGACAAGATGTTCAAAATGTACTTTTCCAAGGCCATTAGTGTATTTTTTTTTATTAATGGCCCTAAAGTATAATTAATAAAAAACCCTGTTCCTTGTTTTTTGTGGAATGACAGAGAAAGCAAAGACTGAGTTTTGTCAAGCTGCTTATCTCATCGGCTAGTGTTTTGGAGAAACTGAGGGTGGAGACCAGCTAAGCAGGGACAAGCAGGAATAGGAAGTCATTGCTCAAACCTGTGCAGTTCTGTCTCCATGGTCTCCTGCTTACATTAAAGCAGAAGTAGACTTTGTATTTTTTTTAATTCCTTCTTAAAACTCAGCTTTCCTTGGGAGCTGTAGGTTGAGTACATCACCATAACACACACCATGTGTGTTATCTGGAGAAATCACTCCAGGCACTAAGGGTTTTCTGTTTCTGGCCCTAACTTTTTCTGCACAGGGAAAGCAAGTGCTCCATAGATAGGCTGTATATTTAAGGTGGTGATAATGCAGACAAGGCATGGTTATTTATATTGTATGTGATTAAAGTGATTGTATCGTGGCTATAACGGAGCCATCCCAGATGCCAGTGGCTTTGCACAAAGACAGTCCTGCAACTGGGGTTGGAGAGCTTCATAGTGGCGTGGCTGGGTTTGGAGGTCTCTCGGGGGTGGCTGACAGCATCTGTTACAAACTGCCCCTCAGGTCCCTTATTCCAGGTCCACAGGGCTGTGATCAGCTTTTTAGCTTCTGTGTCCTTCAGCTGTGCATCTCAGTTTTTTTTCCTCCTCCTGAGGGGGAATGATCTTACCTCCGAAACTTTCCAGTTGCTGAGTTCAGCAGAATGGATGGAATTCCCCACGAATTAGAACTGTTCTTGCACAAAGCCTTAGAGCTGGCTCCTTCCCTGATGTGTTTTTCTGCTTTGTAGTTCTCTGTTCTTTTAGGCACTGAATTTAAGTTCCCAGCAATAGAGACTGACTCAAAAGGTAGTAGGAGAGCAAAAGTGGTTGCTATGTGGGTTGGTTTTTCTTTTTAACCATGGATAGTAGGGCTCAGATTGTCAAAACTTTAAATAGTTTAAGTGAACATTTGAGTCTATCTTTTAAATACCCTGCTTCTAGCCAGCTGGCAGTTTTGTGATAAGGATTTTCCCTAGGCTCTGGATTTCCCATGGGTGAGGACAAGCTCTTAGACTAACTGCTAAAACCTGAGGTTTCAGTGGAAATACCTGAGTCCAAGTCAGAGAGCACTTAACCACAGGAGTAGGGCATTTTGCTCTCCTGAAAACAAGCTGTGACAGAAGCAGGAAAGAATGTGAAACTTTGTGACCTTGTGCTTCCACTGCATCATTTTAAAATGAATATCAAATCAAGATAGGTTAAAACTTCCCTCCATCCATTATTAAAGCTGGAAGGATTTTAAAGCCCAGGTTTATATTTTCCATTGGTAACTACCTTATTACTTATCACACTAAACTATGATAAACATTTAGCATAGTTTAATCAAGCTGGTCAGACTAATCCTCCAGTATCCATACAGTGTGGCTTATCTGGTTGTTCATGTAGCGTTGAGCTTGAGACAATGATGCTGTGCTACTGTGGTGCTATTGATAAGATATTGTCAAATGTATATTTTTGATACAAGCCTGAATTTGAGATACGCTGTGCTGCTGGCTTGGTGCTGTTTGCAGAGAAGCACAGCACAGAGGGCTGGGTTCACTGCTGGACTCTTCTGTAAATCCACCCAGCTACATAGCAAGGGAAGCTCCTGAGGGCTGACTATTGGTGAAAGTGTAGGCTTTAACTGGCTTCAGAGATGTGAGCTGGGTTTCCTGACGCTAACAGCTGTCAGAGTTAACTTTGAAAACAGTGAGGGGTTTTGTGTCTGGTTTGAAAGCCTCTTTTCTCCCTTCTCTGATAGTCTCCAGTGCAATGCATGATTGCAGCTATTCCCTTTCCCTTACTTCCCTCTCTTGGGTTCCTCTGCTGTTGAAGCAGTGCATTGCCTTTTTTCAAGACACAAAATTGACGTGATAGTTTGGTCCTCCCTGCTGTCATTGCATGGCAAAGCATCAAGGAGAACCAGACCTGTCTTTGTTCAGGGCTGTGAGCATAAGGCTTGGCTGGAATAAGCATTGGCTGTATTTAGAGGAACTGTGTTCTGCAAAAAGTAAAGGGGTATGGATGTATACAAGGGGGCAAATAGTCTGACAGCTACTCTGCAGATAAAGCAGGGTAGCTTTACCCTTGTTGTTAAAGCTAAGGTATGAATGTGAATATATATATGTAGCGTTCTTCACTACTTTATATATAATTCTTTGAAATCTAAATAAACTGCCCAGGTTTGCTGGCAAAATGCACATGCTTGCTCCAAGGCTGTGCCAGGGAGGCTTACAAAACCTGCTTGAATCTTGCAGAGAGTGGTGGCATAGACTCACTCACACTGGCATGGGAAGTGTCCCGCTTAGCAATAGCCATTGGATTTTTCCAGTCCTGATACTATCAAATTCTTTTTGTGTTTCACAGTACAAGGGGTATGTGCTAAATCTATTTTGAAAGCATTCTAAAGGGATGAGCACAGACTCTTTTTAGCTCAGTAATGTTTGTGCAGTATTAAGAGAAAAACCAAGTAATGTTTTTCTTCCCTTGTTTTTAAGGAAACATGATATGTGAGGGGTGGAACAATGCTTTGTTTCAGGAAATGTTATCCATTTCCATTGTAGGGCTAGATGGATTCTGTTTTTAAATGTGACATTTTAAAAAGAACAAACTCTGTGATGTTACAAAGACATGGAAAATTGGTTCTTCGTTAGGGGTGGAGAAAGTGATTATCACTGTGTTTTCTTTGATAATATCTGATGGTCCCCTTTTCTCCTGCTATATTCAGCATGTTTAGTTGTCAGGCGTTGTCAGACTAAATTGCTAAAAATAACAAATAAGGGGGAGGCTCTGCTGGGCAGCTCTGTCTGCTGCGTCCCACTGAATTTAGCTCCTTCATGAAAAGGGCAAAAGCAACCTGCAGCTTTCTGGTTGAGTTGGATTTTGGTTTTAAACTCTGCTCACAACACTGTTGTGCTTGTTTCCCAGGCAGTTCTTTTGCACGTGTATGGGAGACTGAAATTTTACTGCTGTGGAGATAAAGGGTTGGTTGTTTTCTTTTCTGTCTGCCTGGAGTAGAAAATGCGATCGGGAAAGCTATACCGAAGTACTTGATTTCTAATTCAGAAATTCTTCATGTGATCCTTAAATGCCATGTCGAACTGCCTTGTCCCACACAAAAAAACTTCCTTGATATCATTCATGATAGAGAAATGAACGCCCCGCTCTCAAACACCACTTGTTCCACATTTAAAGGCTTAGATGCTGTTGCAGGGCTCCTTCCTG
This sequence comes from Scolopax mira, assembly GCA_004320125.1. NCBI lineage: Eukaryota > Metazoa > Chordata > Aves > Charadriiformes > Scolopacidae > Scolopax > Scolopax mira. The sequence goes on from BJBW01004214.1 coordinate 176,695, forward strand.
GCAAAGTTTAAAAGTGACTGCATTGCAATGCCTTATAGTGACGAGTTGTCAGAGGTAAACAACAGACTTCTTCCCTAGTGCTGGAAGCACTGGAAGCAAACTTGCTTGTCCTGCATCTTCCATTTCTCTGATCTTCTTTCTCTAGGAACTTTAAAATGGCTTTGCTGCAGCCCTGTGGCGTACTGGTGGTGCCCCCCTTCTTGATGAGTTGACCAGAGCGTCTCTGATGGTTGCCACAACCCTGTTTTTGTACCCTGTGGGAACAAAGATTTAAGCCAGTGAGGTGTGGCTGGGGAGGAGTGCCAGAGTCTGGCAGTTGATGTTCTCAGAGCAGGCTTGGATGGACCTGCTGAGTGTGGCCACGTGCCTCTGATGTGTTCCAGCTGCAGCTCTCTGGATGTCCTTCGGTTTTTATGCTCAAACCATCATTGTGGAGGGCAATTCTGAGGGTGGAGTTAATGATTGAAAACAAGTCTCTTGAGATTTGTGGTGCACTTTGCAGACCACTAAGCGACCATCAGAAGGTAGCAACTGTTAAGCTGTTCCCAAGTTAGATGAATTTCTGTCTGGGATTTAAAGCGTAGAAGCTCTCATCCCATGGTTGGCTCAGGATAAGCCAGTGCCCAGGAATGTGTGGTGGGCTTTTTAAATAAACAAGAGAAAATAAGGAATGCTCCTGTTTGCTTTGGAGAGGGGAAGCCTCAAGAATAGCCCTCTGTGCTTTAGCCTGGAGCAGATTTTACTTTGGATGAGTGTGTTATTCTCTTGTTCCACTGCTGGCATACATGCACATACTGAAGACATGATTTTAAGTTATTCTGAGTGTGCGCGCAGTCTAGGTCAGTTCCTGTCTGGGTTTCAGCCGTGTTGAAACTTTATGGTTGGCTTTATGGCCTGCTCTGCTCTAGGGAAGGCTGGTGTGCTTTTGTTGCCCTCGTTAGAGGAGTCAAGCCAGAACTACCATCCACGCAACCTGGGCCTCAGCTGCAAGCATGATTTGCAAGCATGTACAAAACTCCCCTGGCACAGATCATTTGAAGGTTTGGAACATTGCTGGAGAGTAGATTGATTTTTATTTTCTTAATATGCTTGTCCTGGAAGGAGGCGGTGTGTTGTGGGGTTGGTTGGCTTTTTGGTTTGGGGTTTTTGTTGGGTTTTTTTGCTATACGTTTCTCCTTCTCCCCTCACAGCCTTACAGTGTAATTCAAAGTGGTTATATTTCTTCTCCTCTTGGCCCTTAATTACGCTTTGGGGTTTCATTAACTCTCCCTGGCTATCTATGAGTCAGGAGTCCAGATGTTCTCTGCAGTCAAGGAAATAAATACTTCCAGAGGGATGCTGGTTCCTAGAGGTGATCTCCTTCCGCTTGCTGTAGAGGGAGGCTGGACACCTGACGTTGGGGACAGCTAGAGTATGGAAGTGAACTTCTGTACATATAGGTTTAACATGTGGGCTTGTGTGGACCTTTCAGGAGGAAGCTGTGGGAGCTCCACAAATTATGGAGATTGGTGTGGAAGTGAGATTCAGAGTTTCTTCAGGCCCCTTTTGAGGACCAGCCCAGGCAATAGCCTTCATCTTGCATGGCTTTGGGTGTCTGAAGCAGCTGCAGGTATCTAGGCAGATCCTTCTGGGTACGAACATTTGGACTTTTTGACGTTCCTGGGAAATGTCTTTCATTTTGACTATTTCAGGCTTAGCTAGCTTTTTGAGACATGAGTGGTCCAGGTGCCTGCTGACCTTCTTGTCAGCTGGGGAGCATCCCCAAGCACTCCCATAGGAGAGCAGAGCACAGCCTGCATGGCTGTCAGCATCAGTCTGCCCTCCACAGAGACACTTGTCTTGAAGAAGGGAGTAGCTAAAGCTGCTTTTTTTTTTTTCTCTATAGATCTAGCTGTCTTACAGGGAGTAGAATGTGCATTCTCATTCCTGGATTTGAAATGAAAAATACTTTGAGCAATGAGAAAAATAGACTTTAAAATAACAAAATGGTGAGAAGGTTGAGAGCATGGACATAGAGCTAACTCTATTAGGTCAGAACCAGTCTTTATCATAGAGTCATAGAATGCTTCGGGTTGGAAGGGACCTTAAAGAACATCGAGTTCCAACCCCCTGCCCTGGGCAGGGACACCTCCCACCAAACCAGGTTGCTCTAAGTCCCCTCCAACCTCACCTTGAACCCCCCCCAGGGATGGAGCAGATACAGCTTCTCTGGGCAACCCGGGCCAGGGTCTTACTGCCCTCACACCAAAGAATTTCTTCCCCAGATCTCAGCTCAATCCCCCCTCTTTCAGTGTCAAACCCTTCCACCTGGTCTTATTGCTCCTCTCCCTAATCAAGACTTCCCCCCATCTCTCCTGCAGCCCCTTTAGGGACTGGAAGGGGCTCTAAGGTCTCCACGGATCCTTCTCTTCTCCAGGCTGAACCCCCCCAACTCTCTCAACCTGTCCTCCCAGCAGAGGGTCTCCAGCCCTCCCGACATCTCCATGGTCTCCTCTGGCCTCGCTCCAACAGGTCCATGTCCTTCTTATGTTGGTGTCCCCAGAGCAGGCCTTCTTTATGGAGAAGCCCTCTGACATGACACTAGGGGCACACAAATTTAAGGTAAATACTGGAAGAACTCTAGCGTAGCTAATGCTACTGTAATTCTTTCTGTCCCCTAAATAATAGGCCTTATTCCTTGCTTTCAAGGCTGTGATGAATCATTGACTTATTTCGTTGTGTTTTAGCCTCTCAGTCTAATTATCATTTGTCAAAAGTGAAGATAGCAAAAGTTTTGTAGTCTTACAGCCTAACTTAATGTCTATTTTATGCTCTCTTTTATCGGAATCGGATCACCTCTGGTCTTAGATAAATGAAAGTTGATTGTGTTCAGGTAGCACCTTTAAAAGGGAACAAATACTCTTTAGTAATCATAATTTTTTAAAAATACTGGTTCTGATTCCTGTGGTAGATTTGTTAGATAAAGATAAAATAAGAATATGTTCCGCTTTGAAAATTGCATAAGAAGCTTGTCCTGTGTTAAATAGTGCATAAATCACTGGTTGCAAAACATGACGTTGTAATCTTAGAGTCATAGAAAGAAGAAATAATCACATTTAAGAGGGGGCTCCTGGCTCTCCAAAGGCTATTCCATTGATTTACACCTGGGATAAAAACTTATAAAGCTTATAAAAATTTTAACATCTCACTGTGTTTTTGTGAGGAGTGATTGTGGGTGATGCTGGTTTGGGGTGAATGTCATGTACTTATCACATGTGTATGGGAATGCATTTGCAAGGCTGGATCTTTCATTTGGAGTAGTTGTTCACCTCAATAAGTTTTCAAACTTTCAGATTTTTACAAGCAACGGTTTAACTAGTAATTCTTTGTTAGTCTTCCCTGCACTGCAAACTGCAAAGTAAGCATACAAACTAGCTGAGAGGGCAAAGGCTTCATGAAGGGAGACCTGGAATTTGATGACTCTTATTTTTCACTGTTCCTACCTTTATTTTTAAGTGGATAACTGTGGATTTTAAAAGCAGGAGAATACCTAACATGGGTGTTGATTGCTTCCTTTTAAATCCTTTAGAAGCTATCTATAGAGATGCTTTCAAAATAAATGTATCTCTGAACTTGTTTTAGGAATTTGCTCTGATTTAAAAAGCAAACAAACAAAAAAAGACCCCCCAAAAAATTGTAAAAAAACTTTTCAAGCAAACTTTGACAGTATGCTCACATTCCCTTTTAATTCAGAGCAAAGTGAAATATATTAATAAAAAACACTTCTGCTGCTGTGTCTAAGTGGTTTTGTCCATCCAAGGAGCCTACATTTAGTCATCTGGGTCTGAAAACATGGCTCGTTTCCTCTGATTACCATTAAGCTGCTTTTATGGTTATCCTGAAATCATTTGAACACGAAGTTGGTAGATAAGTCTGTCTTTGTCCTTTTAAACCAGGGTCTGATTCATTGTCAAAGCTCCCCTTTGTGCTTAGGGCTGCAGAAATATCCAAAGCAATGAGCCGAGCTGGTTGCGGGTCCCTCTCCAAATTCCTCCTGGCATGAGTAATAGTTAGTCACAAAACCGGAGCTGCTGTCCTTGTCTTAGTCACCAGCCCCATGCAGTCACTCCTCGCTGTCCTTTCTACCCAGCAGCTCTGGGGAGAGGGATTATCTCCCCAGATAAACCTCCATCCGGCCCCCATCTCCTTCGTCTCGTCTGGGGAGCACAGGAAGCAATTATTTGGAAAGCGTGCCCCTGCGTGTAGGAGCCCTGCCCTGGCCCTGACTCAGCTCTGTGAAGCCACACCTTGCTCGCCAGGTATGCGAGGAGCTCTCACGACTTCCTGCTCACAGCCCTGCACCTCGCTCCTCTTCTCTCTCTGGAAATGTCTTCCAGCTGTTTTCTGCCTGTGAGACAGCTGAGTTCAAGGGTGTCTGAATTAGGGGGCGATGCTGGTTAGTTGGGACTTATATCGTCTTTGTCTCGCTGATTTGTTGAGTCTTTGAAATTTATGGAAGTAAATTTTCTTTTAAAATGGCCTTGTTTTGCCAGGACTGTAAAAGTGGAAAGATGTGGTATGATTTTGCAAAAGTGATATTGCTAGGAGGTATTCTCATGAGCCATACTGGCTCTGCAGGACCATAGAAGCCAAATTAGGGAACTTAGCGTGTTTTGCAAGAGGTGGTTTGGTGAGGGACACTTCTGACACAGCAAAAGATGGGGATTTTCAGAATCTGGGTAAGTTTTGCTTTCCCATGTTATCATAGAATCATAGATTGGTTGGAGTTGGAAGGAACCTTAAAGACTATCTAGTTCCAACGCACCTGCCCTGGGCAGGGACACCTCCCACCAGACCGAGTTGCTCCAAGCCCCCTCCAACCTCGCCTTGGACCCCTCCAAGGATGGAGCAGCCACAGCTTCTCTGGGCAACCTGGGCCATGGTTTGGGAGGCTTTATGGGCTGTAGGCACACATTCCCAGGGTGTGTTGAGCTTCTCATCCACCAACACACTGAAGTCCTTCTACTCAGGGCTGCTCTCCATCCGTTCCCTGCCCAGTCTGTATTTGTGCAGGACCTTGCACTTGGCTGCATTGAGCTTCCTGAGGTTCATATGGGCCCACCTCTCAAGCTTGTCAGGGACCCTCTCTTTGTTTAACCTGACTCTCTACTGTCGCAAGTCTGGTTAGGGTACAGTATCTGACCTGAAGCAATGTGCTTCTAAAAATGCTCTAAATGAGTAATATTGCCAAAAAGGGTGTCCCTGAAGGAATCCTCTGTGTGGATTATACATTTCTGCTGCCACCTACTGAAAGGTTCCCAGTCGCCTGGCTTTTGTTGTAGTTAAGATCAGGCTGGGGTGCAGGAGTTCACTGGAATAATCCATCATTTCTATAGAGAGCAATTGTCTCCACCTCCACTGAAAATGCTGTCCTGTGGCTGAGACAACAGATATGTGCAGTATCCTGCCAGCTGGGCTGGGGCCTGGGGACAGAAAGGCTCCTCTGCAGATTGGTTTTCTTGCCTGTTAACATTGTTCCTCCTTCCCTTGAAGGTGGCCTCCCTGGTACCAAGTGTGGGAAGCAGCGGGTCCTTTTCCAAATCAGCTTTTTCAGAATGTGTGTCTCAGGATTTCAAGGTGCTCTGGTAACGATGGAGGAAGCCCTGCTGGTTATGCTGTAGGTAGGATCAATACAAGATGAAAGTACCAAGATTTGTACCACCAGTTTTTTAGGCAGGTGCTTCTAAAGATCCTCCTGAGTTGGCAGGTCCACTTGTATTATTGATGTATTCTTTTCTTCATTCTAATCCAGATGGCTTTGCAGTGACCAAGGGTCCCTGTTGCCTTCTGGAAAGAATGGCTAAAGGAAAACCCAAGGATTTGAATCATCATTTCTCCTCTTAGGTAAATGGTATCATCGTGCTTCTGTCAGCAGCTGTCATCAGAAACCAGCTGGGCTCCTTTCCTATTGCAGCTCACTCATTCTTGAGCAAACTCTGTGCAACTTCCTGAGAGCAACAACTGTGCTTGGAAAGTCTTGAAGTATATCTAAATATTTGGTGGTTGCTGTACCATGGTAGTTCCAAATGTGTACATGTGCCACAGTGTTGAACTGAGTGATGACCAGTGCTGGGTGGACTCGTCAGGGAGTAGGACTGCCTGCAGACCCATCCCGCCCCATCACTGGTGCCCACTATTTCAGTTTCTTCTGAAGCAGAAGCAGCTGGGTGGTGTTCAGCAGGTCCACCTCTTTCCTATTTATGGGTTTGAAGTGAAATCATAGAGTGTTTAGAGTTGGAAGAGACCTCAAAGATCATCGAGTTCCAATCCCCTGCCCTGGGCAGGTTTACTTCCCACCAAATCAAGTGGCTTAAAGCCCCATTCAGCCTGGTCTTGAACACTTCCATGGATGGAGCATCCACAGCTTCTCTGGGCAACGTGGGTCAGTGTCTCACCACCCTCAGAGTAAAGAATTTCTTCCTGATATCTCATCTCTAAATCTCCCCTCTTTCACTTTAAAACCATACCCCATCACTCCACTCCCTGATAAAGAGTTCCTCCCCGTCTCTCCTATCAGTTCTCTTCAGGTACTGGAAGGCTGCTATAAGGTCTCTCTCAGCCTGTCCTCATAGGAGAGGTGTTCCAGCCCTCTGATTGTTTTCATGGCCCTCCTCTGGACCTGTTCCAATAGGTCTGTGTCCTTCCTGTGTTGAGGACTCCAGAGCTGGTCACAGTACTCCAGGTGGGGTCTCATGAGACCAAGTAGAGGGGCAGGATCACCTCCCTTGCCCTGCTGCCCCACTTCTTTTGATGCAGCCCAGAATGCGGTTGGCTTTCTGGGCAGCCAGCGTGCACTGCCAGCTCATGTCGAGCTTCTCATCTACCAGACATCCATCTTGTTGAACAGGGCACATCATCTTCTGTGATCTCAGGCTGATCCAAATGTTTGCCTTGTAGGTGTTGTGTGCAATGACAGTTTGTTGTCAAGGGGGGGTTGGACAATTCCAGCCTGCAACATTCCTCGACAAAAGCCTTCTAAGCAGGAGCGTGGGCTGCCAGCATCCGGCAGCTGGTAACCCAGCATGCTGCGAGCTGCGGGGAGGGAGGTGTCCTTTGGGAAGTAACCTGCCAGCTTGTTTCATCCTCACAAGTTGGATGTAAAACAAGTTTGTAGAATAACAGTATTAAAAAAAAAAAAAAATTAAAAGGCTGAAATGAGAAGGTATATTCCAATACCAGATCCTTAAATTTCCATGGAAATAGAAATTTGTTTGGGTTTAAGCATATTTTGTGTTTGCAGGTCAGAGTTTGAAGCTCCTTTTCTCTTGCTGAGGTGAAGTGGAATTTGAAGAGCCGAAGGAGTAGATGTTGAATGAGAAACCGCTACTTGAAACAGGAAATTCACCTGTGGCACAAGGCGTAATACAGCATGAATGAAGTGTGGCTGCTGTGCCACAGAGCTTCTGGTTTGGCTTTTGGAGCTGAACGTGCAGGCTGTGAAACACTGTGCTCAACCACCAGCTCCAGACAAGACTCCACAGACTCCCCATGGGTTGGCCACTGGCTGACCAGCTCTCTCTAAAGGCAGAGGCACCTGAATTGCAGTGCTGGGAGAAATATGTTGCTTTAAAAGCCTGTCCAAAAGGAGCTGATTAATAGTTTTCTCTTGCTGTGGAATCTGTGGATGCTGGCTCTTTAATCTGTCAGGAATGTAAGGTCTGTGTGTGTCATAGTGCCTCTGTGGTGAAGCGCTGGCCGAGCTGGCAGCGTGATGCAATGGGAATGGAGGTGGGAGGCTGGAGCAGGAGGTGATTTCCCACTGTGTCAAAAGGCCACGGGCCACTTCTCTTAACCACAACTCCTTCTCTTGTTCAGGATATGAACTGTAATTGTATTTGCATTAAATCTAGTATTTCCACAACTGCTGCCAAATAGCAAAGAGCTGGTTGGGGAGCAAGTGTTGCCTGTGACAGGGAGGGAAGTGCAGGGGAGAGCCGCGGTTGGGATAATGGCAGGGCAAGCGTCTGTGGCACTGTTCTTGCCCGAGTGCCAGGACAGAGGCTCACCGCTCCGGCGTGTATCGGCGAGAAGCGAGCTCAGTGAGGGATGGTCTGTGGGTGCTGCTGTATGTAGCCTCTGGCTGGAGCTGGTTAAGCTGGCATTTCCAAGAGCTTGTGTTGGAGGCAGCAGGGCTGGCAGCAGCCGTCCGGAGCCATTGCCTGCAGCTGTCTGGCACTGCCTGAGGGTGGAGCACGTTGGTGGCAGCACTGCAGCCCTCCGTCCTGGCTGAGGTTGCGGGGTTCTGCTTGAGGCTGGGGTCAGCTGTCCTTCCTCCTAGGATGGTTTCCCAGGAGAGCGGTGTGTGTTGCTTGTTGGATGGGGCTGCCTGAGCTGCCAGTCCCATTTTTGGCTGCATCTCTGATCACGGTGCTTTCACTCTGTGTATCAGAACTGAAACCCCACACAGGTAGTCCCTTGCTCCACACACCTGATTTAGGAAGGCTGCAGGAAGGCTTGGAAGTGGGGAAGACTCCTGGGAGTTGGGAGGGGAGACCAAGGGCCAGGCTTGGTGGCACCATCTGGGGTCAGGTGCAGGAGAGCCTCAGAGTTCCCCATAGGTGCTGCCAAGTCCAGCTGGTGGGGTTGGCTCTGCTCCTCAAAGGACAGTTCTTGGGAAATGTCTTCTTGCCCTCTGTCTCGGTGCTGTGCAGCCGTTACCATGGCAAACCTACTTCCAGAAAGCAGATTTAGGTGAGAACATTTCCTTTTAGACTCGTTTTCAGACAGATCTTCAAGGCTGTGGTTTGTCTTGCTCCCAAGTGCTGCAGCCCTTCCTGGCTGGGGACAGTGACTGTTGTTGGCAGCAGGATTCATTTAAAGGAATTGTGAAACTACAGGCTGGGAGGCATTGGCTGCACTGGCTTTTTAAGGGCATCTGCTGGTGTTTTGCACCTATGCACATGTCCGAGACCCTGCTCACCTGCCATGGTAGCTCTGTCTTGGTCTTGTTTCCCAGTGCAGGTAGCAATTCCCTTCCGGCACGGGGGCAAAGTGGGGCAGGAGGAGATTGAGGGACTGTCACTGCAAATGAGAGTCTTGATGAGAACTGGTGGGTGGTCTGTGGTGGGAACAAGTGAGGGCAAGAACTTGTCCTGTGCTGGAGCGGGGAAGCGGGCTGGATTTCGGAGTGTGTGTGAAGTGTGCTGCCTGCCTGGAAAGCTGCAGCTGCAAACCTTGCTTCCTTAAAGGCAGCCTCCGGCTCCTCTTCCTCGCTGCTGCGGTGGAGAGGCGTCTGGCATGCTGATGGAACCTGCAACCTCATTCCTCCCTCTGTGGGAGTTACTGCGTGTGGGTCTTGGAAACAAAGCGATGTTTCTGAAACCCCTAAAAACTGCAGAGGCAGCAGAAGGGTGCACTTGCTGCCCTGGCCGAGTGGGCATTCAGAAGCTACACCTCTTAAGTTTCAGTAACACTCAAAAAGTGTATTTTGCAGTGTGGTAAATACATCTCTAGCAAGTGGATGTGGCAATCGTGAACCAGGAGGAGGAACCGGCTCCTTACTGCAGCCAGAGGCTGACAAACCAGCCTCTTCCTCTCTGCTCTCTGTATTTCCTCCATCCCAGCCATGCTGTGCTCTTTGGTAACTGCTGGAGAGATGCCAGCACCTCATGGCACTGCCTGGCTTCATCACAGAGTGTGGCCCTGTTTGTAAGCCTCGAGTTCTGGGAGCTGAGTGGCATGTGTCACCCCATTGCCTTCCTAAATCCAGTTTTCTCTCTTGGACCTACCCTGAGACTCTGACTCAGGCAGTGGTATCTACTGCTTTTTGGGGTAACCACCTTGTCTGGCCAGAGGCACTGGAGCTTTGCTGCTAGCTGTGCTTGCTTTGGCACAGGCAGCTGAGAGCAGTGAACACACCTTCACAGGTAATCTATGCAGCTAATCGGGTGGGGAACTAAAACTGAGCAGGCACAGGCTGGCCCAAAATGAGGGGTCAGAGGATATAGGGTTAACTGGACTGCAAGTCGCCACAAGTGCAAATGAAAGCCTGGGAGTTCAGGGAAGCAGGAGATGGGGTTTGGGAGGCCTGGGCAGTGTTCCTCCCGTGGGAGCAGGTACAACCAGCCTGGCAGAGCTGGCTGGACCGGCACAGCCTTTGGAGTGAGTTCGGAGCCGCGGGCTCTGCAGAGCTGGTGTGAGCAGGCAGAGAGTCTGTGTCAGCTGGCGGCTCACAACGCTCCTCCTGCGAAGCACAGCAGTCAGAGAACGAGTTTCCTGTCTAGACCCCAGTCAGTGTGCTGAGAAGGGGTTTGCATGCAAGCTCCTGCTCTTTCTCCTGTGATTACCAAAGCAGAAGCCAGGCCCCAGCTCCTTGAGAAGGAACACCTCGCTTCTGCCATGTGTCGTGGAAAAGGCGGTGACTGCCTGCTTCCCCCGCCCTTGGTTTGGGCTGTTAGTTGGGTGGGAGCCCCGTGCCGTGCTGCCTCCGTGCTGCTGGCCTCCGGGGGAGCTCGGGAAGTTTGCAGCCCCCAGCTGCTAGTGTAGGGTCTCCCTTGATGCTCGAGGGCTGCTGCTTGAGTCCAGGGAAGAGTCTCGCTGGGGGCTATTTTTGGGAGGAAGGAGTAAAAGCATCAAGACCAGCCCAGATCCTCTTAGCCCAGAAACTACATGACCGAGGAGAGTGAGGGATGGAAATACAAACTCCCTGAATCCTTACCTGCCTGGGACTGAAGGTCGTGCTTAAGTAAAGAAATGGTACTAAACCATGTCCCTTTGCCCTGAGCTGTGCAGCTCCAGCACCCCTGCTCCCCTGGGGAGGGCAGAGCACACTGCTGCGCAGGAGTGGGCACCATGGATCCACGTTAGCTACGTGATTGCTCCTTTGCTGCATCAGGTCACTGTCTTAGTGCTCAGGGTCCCTCGTCCTTAGGTCTGTGGTGGGCCTGGTGGCACAAGGGTGGGGGAGAGGACAGAAAGCCAGAACTGTTTCATAGGGTAATTTCATTGGATTAAAAAATGGTTTGGTAATAAATGAATGCCTAAAAGTGGGTTCTGCTGATGGCACTCTCCTACAGTGAGCAAAGTGAGGTGAAGCTCGGACCCACAGAGGTTTTCTGGGACCTGTCTCCCCTCACAACCTGCAGATTCAGTTCCTTGGATGTGAAGTCTCTCAGTGTCTATCCAGGCAGTGGGAGAATGGCGCGTTGGGGGCAGAAGTCCTACTTGTGCATCAGTGAGTTGTTGGCAGGAGGAACACGTGCTGTGCCTCCCAGCAGTTTCCTGCAAAGAGAAGGATACCAAGTGAGAGGGACAAGGAGCCCTTTGCTATACCCACGGCCCTAGCTGGTGCTAGCATCCTTTGCTGTTTAAATAAAAGCTGTTCAGGATTTAGAAATGAGGCTGGAAGAGAAGTCCTTATGGCATGGACATTTCAGCAGGTCTGCTGCAAGCGCACGTGTGGGGAGGGATGGCAGCAGGAATGTCCTAAGGATTTTTCTTTCAGCATTATGGGTCCCAGCTCTCCATGGGCTTGCAGGAGTAAGGGGGAGGTTGTCAGGGGAGCATCAACGTTTCAGTTCTTGCTTGTCATCAGCTGTCAGTGGTCATGTCCACGCACACACAAGTCCCCCAATCTGCTCCCAGTAGCAGGAGGGTGCTCTTGCTGCAGCCTGAACCCATGGGTGCTGCTCTGCTCCAGCCAGCTGGCAGCTGAGGGAGCACCCCAGAGCAGCATGTGTTTTTAACCTTTCATTCAGCCCCCCTGCATGGCTGAGCAGTGCTGAGGACCTTAGCTCTCCCCCTTTAGCTGTCCTTGGGTTTTGGTGGGCTTTGGAGGATATGCATGCCATACTGGACTCCTCTGCCTGTGACTGGGGAGGTGGTTAGTGGAGTCCATGGCAGAATGCTCTAGTCTGAGGCCCAGACTCTTGTAATTTAATAATAATCCTGCCAACACTTAATTATTGGCCAAGCCATTTTTTGGCTTGGCCTGGAGCTTCCCCAGACCTGCGGAAAGGCTGTAACTGTGTGTGGCTGTAACTACCGGGGGGGTAGTGGGAGTGTTGTGCTGCAGTGGTCCCCAGTGGGGCCTTGTGAGGACAGCAGGCCCCACACCAGTGTGCAGCAGGTCCTACCTGTGGAGCCCCATGTGTCCCCAAGGGCTCTCCCCATGGTCTTCTGCAAGCTCATCTTTGGGAAGCCTCCACAGGGCCCCCCCCAGCCCGCACCAAAATGTATTTCAAGCAGTGCTTTCCCTGCTGCCAGCCTGGCATCTACCAGAGACTGTTGTATCTGTTGTTTGGAAACCCTGAGAAAATAATCAAAGAGCCAAGTGCTGATTTTTCCAGTCACCTAGGAGCACTCAGACGAGCAGGAAAAAATGTTGCATGCTGAATTCCTATCTTGGGATGCATAGCTTTGGGCTGCTTCCCTGCCAAGCCTAGCCTAATTAAAGGTGATTAAGGAAACGTGTGTATTTGGTGATGATGCCAGGAAATTTCTGATAGAAAGGAGTGTCTGGGTTTAGAAAACTGGCACAGCTGGGAAAAAGAGCCTTTTTTACCCAAGTGTGAAAGGATTTTGCTGTTGTCTCCATATGGAGGCCTCAGCACGTGAATTCCTATCTAGGCTCCAAGTGTTATGGAATTTGATTTCCTTTTCCTTCCTTGAAATAGTTAATGAATCTCCACTTTTTGCAGCTCTGCTGTTGCAACAGCCCCTGCAGCTCCAAGGAGAAAGAATTCAAAATTCAAAGTCTGTAAACATTGCCTGGGCTAAATATTAATGCTTCCAGGACGCCTCTGGCAATGAATAACTGCTGTCCTCACTTTGGGAAACCCACAGGGTTGTGCGTGCCCTCAGCAGGCTGCCTGCAGCTCAGCCCTGGGGCAGCTCTTGGCCCCGTGTGCTGTCAGTGCCAAGGTGGACCTTAACTCTCCTCTGGGTTTTCTGCCTTGCAGCAGAAGAAGTCATACCTGGAGCGGAGCGTGAAGGAAGCAGAAGATAACATCCGGGAAATGCTGATGGCCCGGAGGGCGCAGTAGCTGCTGTGGTTCTCCTTGGCCTCCTGCGACACTCTCTGGGCGGTTTTGGGCAGCTCTGCCTGCACCCCGCTCTCCGCCGCCTGCCTGCATGACCAGTAAACTTCAATAAAACTCTGCTGCAAATCCTGAGCTTGTTTGCACTGTCTGCCGCCTTGGTGCCTCGCAGTGGCTGCTCTCCTTGTGGGAATTTGGTGGGAAAAGGAGACGGGATGCGATGTGGGATGAGGGCCCGTCAGGGACTCCTGCTTCACTCTAAAGGAGCTGTAGCCCTTGCCCTCCGGGAAGGCCCAGCATATTCCTCAGCCCTGGGCACCGGGGAGGGCTTGCTCTGCTGGAGCCAGGCTGGCAACACCGCAGCACAGAAAAAGGGGGCTGGCAGGGCTGGGCAGAGCAGGGGCAGCTGGCACAGGCACTTCTGGGCACATGACCAGTGGTCGTTTATTCTGTCTCAGCGACAACAGAGACAGACTAGGCCCCTCCTTGTTCACAGGGGCCTGGCAGAGCCTCAGCGCAGCTGCGAGCTCGTGGAGAGCCAGTGCCACCCTGTGCTTCCTGCTTGCAGTGTGCCAGCCTGGCCTCTCCTTCCCCTGCTCCTGGCTTTGATATTTCTCTGAAACGGAGCTTTCAGGGACATCTTCTCTCCTGCCAGCAGCTCCTTTGGATCTCAGAGCTGGGCGTGAGTTTCCAGGTCCCACTGCTGACCCCATTGCAGACACATGGGTGCTGTCGACACTGTGGACTGGCCCTTTGCCACCTTAGGCTCCCAGATACATCACCTCCTCACCAGCTGATCTGGCTTCATCGTTGCCAGCAATCACACACCTGCACTGGCTGCAGTTGCTGCCCCGTGGACACGGGGGCTGTGTCCTGAGCCCACCCGTGCACTCATACTCTGCAGGCACATGTGCGCGCTCAATAGGAAGCTCTCACCCAGGACAGAGTTTAAGAGGAATTTAATGAGATATTGGACAGACTGCACTGATCAGGCACTGGCTGAGTGTACTGCCCAGCTGGTCAGTAACACCCAATGGACCTCTCAGCTCCACACTTCACTAATTTTCCACATTTATTACTCCTAAACATCACCTCCACTGAGCATCCCATAGCAAATCCTCTGCAATCCCAAACAGCTTTTCCCTGCATCCGATAATGTGTCTCACCCCAGGCATCATCCCCTTATGCCAAAAGGTGGTCTGGAGAGCTGCTCTGGGTCACACAGGGGACCCAGCATGGGTTCTCTGGGGACAGCCCTGGAAAGGGCCCCAGACAAGAGCCTCACGTGTGGTTGCGTTCCTGCCTGCCATTGTGTCCATGGGCTCATCTGGGCTGTGACTGGACCTGTGCAGGGTTGGTGGTCCCTGGAGTGGCCCCGCTGGGGATTACGTGGCCTCCCCTCCTTCTGGGTCTCTGTGTGGGTGGGCAGAGCTGCTCCAGACCATAACCAACCACCTCCTGTGTCTGCTGCTTCCCAGCTGTGGCTCCAGTGCTGCTGACCTGCAGAGGGCTCTGGACGGGCTGGATGGATGGGCCGAGGGCAAGGGTATGAGGTTCAACAAGGCCAAGTGCCAGGTCCTGCACTTGGGGCACATCAATTTGATGAACACTCCAGGCTGGAGTGGGGGGGGGTGGGGTGGTGGGGGGGAGTGACTGAAACTCAACGGAGGCTGAATGTTAGCCAGCAGTATGCCCAGGTTGCCAAGGAGACCAGCAGCATCCTGGCCTGTATCAGGAACAGTGTGACCAGCCAGAATGGGGCAGTGATTGTCCCCCTGTATGGGGCACTGGTGAAGCTCCCACCTCAAATACAGTTCAGTTTTGATTCTTCATAACAAGAAAGCATGTGAAGTGCTGGAGTTTTTGTTCAGAGAAGGGCAACGGAGCTGGTG
>BJBW01004214.1:191659-242545 GCA_004320125.1 Scolopax mira
TTCTCACTCTCTGCAATCCCCTGAAAGGAGGGTGTAGCCGGGGGGGGTGGTGTGTGTCAGTCTCTTCTCCCAAGGAAGAGGTGATGGGACAAGAGGAGACAGCCTCAAGTTGTGCCAGGAAGGTTTAGGATGGATATAGGGAAACATTTCTTCACCAAAACACTTATTACACATTGGAAGAGGCTGGCCAGGGCAGTGGTGGAGTTGCCATGGCTGAGGTGACTGTGCAGGGCCAGGGGCTCGTCTTGTGACCAGCAAGGCCATATCTGGGGAACAGCCTAACCTGGGTGGGGGGGTATGTGGGCTGACCCCTGTGCTAGGACTAGGGGCTGGAAGGGGCATGGGTGCAGGGCAGCTGAATCCTCCACTTTTAAGGCCCTGCCAAGGTGGGGTGAGCTAGGGACCGTGCTGCTGAGCCCCAACGGCTGCTGACCTGCCGGGGGAATGACACAGTGATTGAGAAGGTGACGGCAACCCTGCCTGCCAGGGCAGGCAAGAGTTCAGCAGCAGAGCTGAGCTTAAGGCTGCAGCTTACTAGGGGGCTGGAAGGTTCTAGGGGCCCTCATCAGGCCAAGACAAATCATCTCACTCCAGGCCAGAGCTCCCAAACTGCACTTCTCAGATCCAGACGGAGCCCGAGTGCCTGGGCTGTGCTGGAGGCAGCAGGCATCTGGTCGGGGGAACTCCCAGAGAAAAATGCACAGAGGAACCCATCGTGGTGCCTTGTGAGGCCTCATCGAGCCTTGCAGCATGGCAGCCCTGGCCCTGCCATGCAGTTGGCAGCCAAGCCCTGGCCTTACATCATTCCTTCAGGCCTGGATACTGGCCCCAGGCCCATCTGGGAGCAGAGCCTCAGGGTCCAGACAAGCATAACCCTCATTTAGCTCAGCACAGGCCACCCTTCCTTCTCCCATCACCCACTGCAGGGCCCAGGGAACTGAATACAGCACACACAAAGCAACGGTGGATGAGCACAGTGCCTTTTGAAGCCCTGAAGTGATCCTCAGGTGATGTAAGGCAAAGCCAATTTGGGCCAGACTACCAGGCCCAAATTGGCATGGTGGGGTGGGATTTGCGCCCTAGGCAGGGAGAGCAGCAGGGCAGGGCAGGGCAGTGGGGTCAGCACTATCTCCCCCCAGTGACTAACAGCAGGCTTCCCTGCTTTTCTCCAGATGAAAGCTTTTCATTCCCCTTCTAGGTAGGCATACCATGAAACGGCTTCAGCTACAAATCCTCAGCACTAAATTAATCATGGTCTTGTTTCTTCCTACCCATTAGTTTGCACCCCCACAGCAGGGGATGATGGATCACTGCTAAGAACCCCTGAGTGGGACCAGTTGTCCCCCAGGAGCTGCTGGCACACATGCAGCAGCTCTGTGTGTGCTTCCCCCAGCTTTCTGCCATCCCAGGAGCTGCTGGAGAGGCCCCTGGTCCCAAAAAGAGACCTGTATGTCCAGCCCTGAGCAAGCAAAGGGATGAAAACCTGCTCTGTGTGGGATGAGAGGTGCTCCATCCTGCCCAGCCCAGCTGCTGCCACGGCTCACGGACCAGGTTGCTGCAGAACATGCCCCACATGGTGGTAAGAGCAGGGCCAGATCCTCCTGGTCCAGACCCTGTCAAGGGGTTGAGGCAGGAACTTCTGCAGTGAAACAGCTTGAAGCAAAGTCCATCATTGCTGCTACAGAGCTAGTGTGTGCAGGAGGCTGAGAAGAGACAGTGACAGGGCAAGTACACCCTCTATGGGACAAATTTATTGAGACAGTCAGGACCGAGCAAAGAAAGATCAACCATTGCCTTTAATTATTGCGTATGTCTAAATTTCTAGGACTAGGAAAATTTCAACTGATAAATATACATTTCATCAGAATGCCTTTGGCTGAAATACACCATTGCACACTCTTCAAAGTTACAACAAAAGTCTTAGAAATGTTAAAAAGGGATTTCTCCATTACTGAAAGAAAGGAGTGCACCCTCCACCCCAACAAGGTGCTAGGACTGACAGACGGGAACTCGTGGCTGTTCAAAGCAGAGCGTTGATTACAGTAACAGAAAGAAGTTGGGACAGGAGTGGGGAGCCTGCATAGCACTCAGTGAGAGGAACAGGAGGCAGCTGCAGAGGTGTCAGGTCAGCATGTCCCACAGGCAGCAGCAACAGAGCGCGGTCCAGCAGGCCGTCAGGCAGGCACTCTCCCCCGTGTCGTCCCTCCGCCGCTCCTCCATCACATACACTGCGGGGACAGGAGAGCTGCGTCAGTCAAAGAGGCACAATGCCCTCAGCACCCCTGCCAGTTATTGAATGAGAAAACGGGCTCAGCCTGGATGGTGTCTGCTCCCAGTGAGCTGCCCCTGGGAGCACTGGTGCCTCCCTGCCTGCCCCACTGCCCTTATGGACCTTGGGCTATCACACACAGAGCTGCAACAGCTTCCTTCTCCAATGCTTCCTTGAGTCTGTTTGTTGTGAGGAACGTGCCCTCACACAGGAGTCTGCCCAGGCAGGCAGCTGGTGCTGTAGCAAGTTGTGCGGCTGCATATATGGTGTTGAGGGGCAGAGGCCTGGGCTTGAGACAGCTCACACCATCAGCCCAGCCCTCCCACAGCCTGATCTGTGCTCAGAAAACTGTTGTTTCCTCTTCAATACTTCAGTTCTCTCAAAAGCGACGTGTGGAGGACAATGTGCTCCAGCCTACGTCATACCAAAAGGCTGCCACCATCAGGGGAGGGTAGAGAGAGGAACAGCCCAGTAATGCTCCACAACTGCCTGCCCTCGGGTAGGGGCTGTTTCCCAGCCTCAGGCTGCCTCCCCTTCACCCAGGAGAATATGGCCAGGAGGGTTCTGCTGTGCAGGCACAACCCAGCTCCAGAGGGGCCACTGCAGAGCCCCACTGCCCATCCTTCCTTCCAGGGCTTTGCAGCTGCCTGTGAGCATCCAGTCACAGTCTGGGGTGCCCTGGCTCCAGAAGCACTTATCTTCTCCAGAAGCACTCCTCCAGTAGCAGGTGCTGCAGTGCTGTGTTGGAGCAGGAGAGGTACCACATACTCTGCTCTCCTGGGAGCCACTGGCCCTGCCTGCCCCCACAGAGCCAAAGTAGGCACCTCTGAGCAGAAGCCCACCAGGGCCCGAGGGAAAGCTGGCTCCCATGCACAGCCCAGGGTGCTGGGAGCTGTTGGGCAGTCCCGCAGACCTGGGGAAGCTGCCTCATCCCCTCCCCACAGCCTGTGGTGAGGGCAGGGCTGCCCCAGGGTCACAGCACTGCCACAGCAGCAAGGAGTGAGAGCAAGGTCAGATCGGTGAGCCCAGCACCCTGGCTTCTTCCTGCAATCCCAGACAGCCCATTTCATCCCTGTGACAGGGCGGACCACAGACCCAGCCCAGTCAAAGGGAGAATCTGTCCCAAGGCAGACAGGACTTTGTTCCCTCCTACCTGCCCGCAGCCCCACACTCCCACTCAGAACTACATGTGGAAGAATTGAAAGGGCTTCACACTCAAAAGCATAAAGACTTGAGAGCGTTTGATCTTACACAGCATTATAGCAGCAGCTTCTTATTCACTGCCTGTTCTCCCTGGTGAGGTGATCCGGGTCTGCTGGCTCCCGTACACCTCTGTGCAGTGCAAATTGTC
This sequence comes from Scolopax mira, assembly GCA_004320125.1. Classification (NCBI taxonomy): domain Eukaryota; kingdom Metazoa; phylum Chordata; class Aves; order Charadriiformes; family Scolopacidae; genus Scolopax; species Scolopax mira. The sequence continues at coordinate 195,280 of BJBW01004214.1, forward strand.
ACCAGTGGGAAGGAAGGGACCTGTGCCCTGCTGCCCAGGGAGAAGCTGGCTGAGCTGCCCACAGCATTTCGCTTTCCTTCCCCAACCCACACTGCTGGGAGCAGCTGGCCATGCTGATACTTCATCATTTACCCTCCTCATCTGAGCAGCATTCTTCCCTGCAGCAGACAGTGCTGCCCTTCTGTCTGGCTTCATATACTAAGCCACAAGAAGAGACGTAAGCCTTGGGGTCACACACTGCCTTTGTGCAAACCCAGTCACAGGACGAAGCTGCTGTGGAAGGGGAACCGCAGAGCAGAGCTGCGCAGAGAGGGTTCAGCTTGCAAGGGCCAAAGGAGGCACAGGCTGGGAAAAAACACCTGGCTTTTCTTCTCCTGGTGGATCCAGGAGCTCCGAACAAGCTGGTAACTCTTTGGTGCCTTTGTTTCCTTTGAGAAGGCCCTGTCACAATAAGCAAAGGCAAAACACATACCAAATGCTCCAATGGTCCTGCTTAAGACAATTCCATGTAGTTGTTGGGCAGGGCAGAGGGCAGACACCATGGGCAGCAATGGCCAGGGCTCCTCACCAGAATGGGGTGCCAGCCGTGTTCTACTGCCTGCATTCAGGTGGGAGAAGGTGCTTGCTGGCTCCTGCCACCCCTCAGAACAAACAGCCAAGGGTGCTCTTCCATGGAAGCTTCTCAGGAAGCTCCCAAACCAACTCCTTATGCTGGAACCCTGATGCAGCTCTGGTTTCTAACCAGCTGCCATTCAAGCTGTCCTGCTTCAGAGCCATGGAAAGCTGGATAATGCTGCTGCCAGAGCATTGCTATACCCAAAGGTGTGCCACAGTGCCCTGGAGACAACCAGGTCCATGCAGCAGAAGGGGGCTGGGAGGATGCTTAGGGGAGCCCTGGTTCCTGGTGGCTTGGAGGTAGCAGGGCGACTCTGACCTCTGGAAAACACCAGCAAGAACAGATAAGTGCCTCTAGAGCAAGTTCTTGCAGCTTCAGACTGAGTGAAACCCAGGGGAATTTGACACCCCTCCCTGCCCCAGAAAAAGCTCTGCAGCATGTGACAGTCACAAATCTGGTGGCCAGAGTAAGGTTACACCGCTCCGGGAGTGCCCTCAGCTCCCCTGCTGAAGCAGCTGGGATGGACTGAGCCCTCAGGCCAACAGCAGCCTCTTCTCTGAGCACAAAGGCTGGCAATTCACACCTAGTGCAGGCACACCTAGCTGGCTGCCAGCAGGCATCTGCCGACCAGAGGAGGCCATGTCACTGCAATGCAAAGCACAGGTCTGGGGGCAGTTACCTGTTTTGGCCCCCACAGTCAAGCCCACCGTCATCTGGATCAAGGTGGCCATATCTGTAGCTGCAGCAAAGGCATGGTGCAGAGAAGAGCTCTCACGCTGCTGGCATTTACTACTAGAGCAAAAGCAGCGTTACTCTCTGGTAGCTCATGCCAATGCTGGGGCATGCAAACGACAGATGCTATTAAAGTGGTAGATTAACACTGGAGACTTGTCAGACCTCCATCACAGCACACAAACTAGTCAAGGCTTTTGCTGGTTAGTTGGGAACTTGCAAAGAAGTCTGTGAAATTGAGTCTTAACTGCATACTCTGCTGGAGGATGGGACCGTGTAACTTTCCCCACCCCAAAGCAGAGTTGAAATGGATGCCTCCCTGGGCAATATATAGCAAGCTGTTCATGACTCCAGGTATATAAGAAGAGTTTGCCTGAAGTATTTATGATTAATCCATTAGAAGTTTTAAACTACAGCTAAGTACCAAGAACGCACTGACAAAGCATGTTCAAAGCATATATAAAGTGCTGCTATTGAAACACTGAAATATTCTGGGCTGTGCAGAGGGAGAATGACACTTGTGCTGCGTGGCCACTCAGGTGATCCTGCCTCAGCACAAGTGGCTCACAGCAGCAGCGACCATCGCTCCTCCCTGGCCACCTCTGGCTGCCTGTACAGCCCTGCCACCGGCAGCGTGTGCTGGGAGGCTCTACACTGAACTGGCACAACTGCCCACTAGTGATTCGGGACAGAACTGGGGCAGGAGAAGGGACAGCAGCCATATCAAGACCTTTCCAGGACTCACTATGGGTTTGGGAGTGTGTGCTTTCCTGTAGGAAACAGTGAAACGGCACTGGGGAGAGATGACATCCTTTCACTCTCTTCTGCTAATGGCTGGAAGTCATTTAAACAAGGAGTACGTTGAGGGACAACTACCTTCCTATAGAAACACTGAGAAAACAATGTGTTCTTCCCCATGCAGGGGGTTACAGTACTTTACCACTTCCAAATTGAAGAAAAGCCCCAAAGATGACCGTTTGAAAAACACACTTGAGAAGTCGCTGCCTTCCACCGCCGAGTTCCTCCCCCAGAGGAAGCAAGAATCTCAAGAGGGCAGCTCTCTGCCACTGCCAGCTCACGGGAGCTGGTGTCAACTGCTGCTGTGTGGTTTGAGAAGAAATACAATCGCCACCACAAGTTTTCAGACTTCAAGAGCATCCGGACAATACTCAATAAAAACAACCACCTCTCCCTTACAGTTTGAGTTTAATGATCATTTTCTTTGAAATTTCATCAATGCTTCAGAAGTTGTATCGCTGTCGCCGTCATGACATGAATTGCCAGAGAAACTTTAAAAAACAGAGTCATACAGCATTAATGCTGAAAAGGTTTTCTCAGTGACCAGTTGGTTGTTGGGGTAAGAGAGGGTAAGAACAGACAGAACTACTCACTTACAGCTACCAAAGTGCATTGGGTAAAGAACAGTTCAAAGGAAGGCAGGATAAACTATTCCCAGACAAGCCTTTCATTGAGATGGAGACATCCAAGATCAATCCTCATCTTGGAGGGTGAAGATCTGCGCAACTGAACATCAGCCTCAAAGCACTAAACAGACACAAACCTTACTGAGGCTGCTTTGTGCCTCTCTTTTTGTCCAAGGTCAGGCACTCCAAAGATCTCCATGGTGTGCCAGGGTCCTTGCCACTGTGAGCAGATGCGCATTAGCACTTTGGAACTGACAACCTGATACAGAAGAGAAACAAGAGCAGTGTCCCTCAGAGGCACCAGACAGCATTCAGATTTAGGCTTAGGTTTTGATGCCTCCATTGTTTTTTCTAAAACAGGATGTTTTAGCGTGTAAGCTGAGCAGACCCTCCCATCTTCTAATCAACCTTAAAAAGTGCAGATCACAATGAATCATGCTTACCCTGAAAAGGGTAGCACTCCCTGTAATCACACAGTACCAGTCTGCACAATCCAGTACAAATAACTCCCACTTTTCTTTAAAACAAATACTACAATACCTTGTTATTTCACGTACAGCCTGCTTTATCTTAAGCATACACATTTTGTTTCTTCTCATACGTAATTGATATGTTAATCATTAGCTCCACGAGAGAAAGGCATGAGCAGTACTTTCCACCTGTTTTGCTATAAACTAAAATTATGACCTTAGACTGTAGTGCTCCTTATGGCAGTGGGTCTACAAGGACACTGGCATTGATGACAGAAACAGTTTATCCTGTCCTGGGGCCCAGGCACAGACATCACCATTAAGGTACCAATTTACCCCCCCAGAAAGTAGGCAGCAGCGGCAACTGAGAGCTCTCAAGCTTTGCAAGCCCTCCCAGAAGTGTTGCTGCACATCATGGGGACCATGTCTAGGTATTTCAGGTATGACATCCAGACAGACAAACGGCAAGCAAGAGCTCACTTCAGGCCAGCCAGTACGGCAGCGCCCGGGGAGAAGCAAGGTGTGGGCACCTCCAGCCCAGCACCAGCAGCAAGGACTCCCTCCACTGCCCGAGGCAAGAGCATCAAGAACATGAAAAAAGCAGTACATCCTGGAGTTCACTTCTTCTTCAGCTCCAGCTGTATGCAAACAAGATACTTACACTTATTAGGCAAGGCCTGGAGCACACAAGAGGAAGTAGCAACAAGCAGTTTATCAACCACTGCTATTGCAGACCAAAAACTCTTCCTGTGGTATCTGAATGGCTGTTTTCCATTCTGTTTGGGGCAGAAATATCAATACCACAGTCTTCTAATCTAGGAGGAAGTACACAGCAGAGAAAGGACCAATAAGCCTTTTCCTACATGTGAATAAAGTGCTTTTTAATCACAAGCCCCTTCTGCACCAAGAGCTTTGTTTTGGCTTGTCCAGCCAGCAAGCAAGAAGTCTTGCTTAAAACTGCACAATACCATTCTAATAATAAATTCTTACAGGGTTAAGTGCTGCCTCCAGCACACTGCTAAATCAGTCTGTGCATCTGATTCTACCTTGAAAACATTCTTACCCAAGTCCCATGAAAGTCTCTCCTTTCAGGATGGAGGCCAGAGAAGGGAAAGTCAGCACAGGGGCATTAGTGGCAACTAAGGGATGCAGAGGTGACAGTGACAATAAATCAAGCATATCTGAGCCACACTTTGGGGCACACACTCTTGTGTGTGTACACAGTACTCTTCCAGTACTGCAGGAGGAAGGAACACCCAAGCCCTGACCTTCCAGACAGAGATGTGTCCTGGAGCATATCCCAAACAGGCAGCAAGTGCAGAGAACAGACTGCATGACTGGGGAACAGGGACTAAAACTTTCATCCCAGCTGCCAGCAAGGCTCATCTCTGCCTCAGATGTCTCTTGCCCACAAGACCTCCAGGGCAGAGCCTGGGCACAGATGAGATCTAATTCCCTTGGCAAGAAAAGCATTTATTCTTTCTCCTCTCTGGGGGATATTCGCTCATGCTTTACAGCTTCAAACCTGTCACATCACATTCCCTGGCCCCCCAACTCCTCCATCCCAGAGTCTTTCACCATACACACAGCCTCTACTGACTCCTGTTCAGATTTCAGGAAATACTTCAGCACACTCCTGAAACAGATACCAGAGCCTACTTTCAAGGAAAAAAAACTTTCAAAGTTGCAAAACTCTCAGAACAAGTTTCACAATCCCCAGCACCAAACACAGGCAGCTCTATGGCCAGAGCCATCTGAGAAAAAAACCAAGGAAACAAAGTGCCAGTGAATACACTGTTTCACCTGCAAATCCCCCCTGCACCAGGCAGCTGCTACTGACCCAGCCCAGACTCAAACAGAATCAACTGATCTGTAACTGCCCCTGATGGCATCAGACCTGCCCCTCTTCTGTGGCTAGCAGGTTAGGAAAATCCCTGCCTTTCAGTTCCTGCTAGTCTGAAAAGCTCTTACGATCACCCTAGAGAGCTGTTTCAGCTTTCAGGGAGCTGAACAGGCAACACATTTCAGGAAAATTACTGTGCCAATTGAGTGGTTTTCCAGATCCAATGCAGCACTGGCCACATTTCCCCCAAGGGTAAAGTTTTTCCCCTCATACGCTGCATGTGCTCTGAGCATGGGTGATGTCTGATCATAAACCAGGCAGCAGATTTTCTTGCAGCTGAGCTCAGGGCTGGGAAAGGAGTGAATTTCCTTATCTGAGCACACTGGAATAGGATTCAGAGTTCTTTGAGATAATGAAGTCATAGTAATCCCCATTTATGGGGTATAGATGTGTCCAGGAAGGATTCAATGTCTCTAAAAAGCAGGGCTACCAGCACTCCTGAGAGGGGAAAGCATACCTTGCATACTAAGTACTCAAGTCTCTGCAGGATGACAGCAGGCACCAGCCAGCTCTCCAAAGCACCACAGACCCTAGCACCTCATTAGAAAGCATACAGGAGAGTTATAAGAAACCAACTTCCCCCACCTCAAAAGAACAGTAAATACAGGGCTTCAGACCTTTCAGTTTTCTTCTAGACTGCAACAGATGCAGTTATCTCCCAAAACTACAGAATTTGAGAACTTCCTCTAACTTTTTTTTTTAAACCAGTGAAATCTTAATTTACTGTTAAAGCAAGAAGGCATTGTCCAACAAGTCAACGACAGGGCTAAGGATTGCATATTCCTTAGTTCAAGTGAGTGTTTTCATTGAAAATCAGCATCAGTCCTAGATTTAAATAAGACCTGGCTGGGAGGGATTTACACAACATAAAAAACACAGTCTTACAAGGGTCTTGCAAGAGTGTTCTGGGAGACAGGGAGGAGGGACAAAGTCCGGTTTTTAAGCAAAGGAAACATGCCACAGCAAGAAGTCACTCAGGATAGAAGGAGTCTCCAGGGCAAGTACCACATCTGTGCAGTGCTCACACTGCTGAAAAAAGTCTTTACACAATTTTCTTCCTACCTAGGCCAGGTGCCCAGCTGACACACAGTGTCGAGAAGGGCAGCCTCATTTAATTCTGCCCACTACAGTGCCAGCCTTCATCTTATTTAGTCCATTTCTCTGAAGCAGGCTTTCAGATTCAGCACCTGAAGTTAGAGATTCTTCTCTTTGCATCAGGCAGATTATGCCCTTCTTGGGGGTGGAAAGCAGCAAAGGTAAGGTCAGACACCAGCCCCAGCACAGCGTTGTTTGCCAGTAAACAGCCCCCCCGTTCGTGCAGTCAGCTGGCTCGAGCCAGGGACAGAGGTATTGTATTGGATGTATTGTATGATACAGCAATCCTAGCCAAAAAACAACACCAGGTTTTAATGCATACTACAGTATGAGAAGCAGATCAGAAGAAAATTGCCAAATGAGATTTTTCTCTTTTTTTTTTTTGGCAGAACATCAGCTGTCAATAGAGTTACAGGTTCTGAAGGTACAGTAACCATTAAACTAAATGCTCCAACAGACTGCTTGCAAAGGGTCAATATGCAGAAAGTCTCCTGGCATTGCTATGTGCTGCCTTCCAAATAAACATTTTCTGGGGAAGGCTCAACTTGATAGATAGGGTTTGAGAACCGAGGGGTAATCACTGAAAGGCACCAAGGAGCCTGAGCAGAGCCCGATGAGGATCCTCTCCTTTCCACACTGAAACTGCAAAGAGGGAAAATCCACACCTCTAGCAGAAGGCAGTGGCTGTATCTAGGTCACCTGTTTATTCTTGCAGCTGGGCAAACATTAGGAGGCAGGCAGCATCACTGTGACTGCAACTCTTATCACAGCTGGCTCTGTTACAAGTAATCAACCTCCAGAAATAAGATTTCCACCCTGTAGGTACAATAGGTCAAACACAACACTGAACTTTGCCTTGGGTTGGAAGGCAGGCTGCTGACAGAGCCTCGTTCCTTTTGGCACAGCACAAAATAGCCTCTTCCATCAGCAGGGTGGGAGGGTTCAGGGGGGGGGTGGGAGAAATTAAGCTGGGCAAATTGCTAACATCAGCTAGTGCTTTCAAAATTAGTATGCTACTTTGTACTTTGGATCATTCCACTTTTTTTTAAAGCACACCATTATCAAAAGCATTACATTTCACCTCTAATTTACATAGACAAGAAAGTACCTGCTGACCAGACAGCAGATACTACAGTTTCCTTATGCAAGTTGATACCAAATTATTCTATAATGAAAGTACTGGTGGGGAAATGAGGTATTCTCTTCCTCATAAGCAAGCCCCTACTGATCAACAAGGCCTACCTCCTTACACCATGCTCCATGCAGGTGCCACTCTCCTACTGCTGAGCGTTTGGCAGCTTTGTCCTGATGCCAGTAAGGTCTCTCTGTCACTGAGCAACACCAAGCAGCAGATTGACTGTTTCATGCACTCACTCCCAGACAGACAAGAAGACAGCCCTCAGTTTTTACAGCAGGAAAAAGGCAGACAAATCAGGAAGAGTCAGTTCACAGAACTGGGGAGATGAATCAGATACTCTTAAGGATAACATCTCTCAGGCTCAAGACAAACTATCAGCTCTAAAAGTAAAGGTCAAATTGTTTATTTCTTATGAACAACAGCCAAGTCAGTTATTAGACCTTGCAAGTTGCAGTAAGTATGCATAAGTCCATGGGAGCTGATAAAATCCATCCACGGGTCCTGAGGCAGCTGGCGGATGAAGTCACTTTCTGTTATATTTGAGAAGTCATGGCAGTCTGATGAAGTTCCCACTGACTGGAAAAGGGGAAACGTAACCCCCATGTTCAAAAAGGGCAAAGGTACTGGGACCAGTGCTGTTTAACATCTTTGTTGGGGACACAGAGAGTGGTATTGAGTGCACCCTCATCAAGTTTGCCGGTGACACCAAACCGTGTGGTGTGGTTGACACACTGGATGGAAGGGGTGCCTTTACAGAGGGACCTGGACAGGCTGAAGAGGTGGGCCTGTGTAAATCTTACGAAGTTCAACCAAACCAAGTGCAGGGTCCTGTACCTAGGACACAGCAATCCCAGGCACAAATGCAGGTTGGACGGAGACTGTCTGAAGAGCAGCCCTGTGGAGAAGGACTTGGGAATACTTCTGGATGAGAAGCTCAACATGAGCTGGCAGCACATGCTGTCAGCCCAGAAAGCCAACTATATCCTGGGCTGCATCAAGAGAAGTGTGTCCAGCAGGTCAAGGGAAGTGATTCTGCTCTGCTCTTGTGAGACCTTCTCTTACATTGGGAGGGACTATGCTCCTCTAGTCCCTGCCTTGCAGTCCATCCACTTGAGAGGTGCGGTGAGAGAGACTGCCAGTGAAGACTGAATCAAAAAAAGTTGCCGAGTACCTCAGCCTCCTCCTTGTCTGTTGTTACTAGTTTCCCAGTCTTGCTAATCAGGGGGGCATGCTTTCTTTGACCTTCCTTTGACACACCTGGAGAGGCCCTTCTTATTAGCCTTTGCATACCTTGCCAAGTTCAACCCCAGATGCACCTTGTTCTTCCTGACTCCATCCCTACACAACTGGGCAGCATCCCTATACTTTTCCCAGGATACCTATCCCTGCTCTCACTTTCTCTCTCCAGCCTAGATGTTGCCTACCCTTGCCAAGCATGACCCCAACAAGAAGGACCAAACTCTCCAGCCTGGGGTTATAGCTCCTGTCTCCTGAGGATGCAGAGGAGCAGGTGGCTGGGAGAAGCATGGCTGTAGCACGCATGCCACACACAGGCAGCGTAACTCATGCCAGCACTGCTTAACCTAAAGAGTCCATCAATAGCAGCTTTTAAAACAAGGCTCAGTGGTTCATGAGCTTTTCTGCAATGTGGGTGGCAAAAACAGTACAAAGCTTAAGTTGTTCTCCTATTACACCTCAGATGCAGTTGTCTTCTTAATACAGACAGCAAGTGATATAAGGGATTTTTCTTCTCCAGAGGCAAACTGGACATTGCTACTCCAGACAGGCCACAAATCGTTAGATTAAAAAACACTGTCACCATGAAATGCTACTTTACTGCCAGATTTTGAAAGCTCTACAATAATTATTTCCACCTTTGTGATACACTCAAGACCAAAATATAATGCATAAGTACTTCCACACATCAGCAGACTGGCTGTGATCCACAACATAAAAGCCTACTTTGCAGTTTGCCTACATAGTAAAACAACTTATAGCATAAAATTTAAAGTATAGCAGATTTCCTAGTTTTTGGTGTGGACACACATTTCTTCAGAAATACTAATGTTCAGAAATATTTGGAGTAGCTTAATTCATTAGATAAAGCAAAGTCACCTAGAAAAGCAAAACACCATGCAGTAGCTCTTCCCAGATAACTGCTTGGAAACACCACAAGAACTGACAAGCCACATTAAATCCCGTGAGACCAACTAGGCAGACCGGTTGGTTATTAGTCAATCAAATGACTTCATTAAATTTAGATGTCAATTTTTTATACTAGGGGTTCAGCCACACCAACAGATATAAAGGATTAGTATAACAGACTTTTAAAAAATTAGCTTTTTTCTATATTAGACACTCCTGGAGGTGATCGTTAAACAAAACCTCATTGAAAGCTGTCTTGGAAGAGTTCTGTTAAACTGGCACATAACAAGTATCAGGCTGCAGTTTGACAGACTGGCCAAAAAGGAGCAAGACAGGAAAAAAGGTGTTTAACAGAAATGGAGCATCAAGAAAAAGGAAAAGCTCTTGCAAACACAAAGTTATAACCCTGACTTCATTTTACACATTAATAAATGGTTTTGCATGTTTCATCCACTTCAACAAAAGCAATGCAAATTGGAGGCTTCCAATTTAAGAACAGACAAGAAGGAAGTTCAAAGGCAGACCTTACCAGCAGAACTCTCGTTTGTGGGTGAGAGTGCTGCTTCTGCAGAACTGCAGTTGCGTTAGCTGAGGTTTAACAACAAAACCCTTCCTCCTGCAGTATAAGCCTGGCCTCTCAGTGACAGACATACTCAAACTTAGCCACTTGTCCTCTCCAGTTTTCCAGCTCACTCATTTGTGATGGCTCACAGGTTTGCAAGCGGAGACCTGACCTGAACAGAGGATGTTCGGTGTCATCAGTTCCCTGATCCACTCTGATACGAGCTCCGTTAAGCCTCCAAGGCAGCAGATCTGGCTCAAAGCCGGACTGTCCAAAGCAGCTGGTCCACTCTCCCTTCAGCTTCTGCTGGCATAACCCTTTTTTATGGATATAGTGGCAAAGTGACACTTGCACTAACCAGAGATGTTGTACATGGGATACAATGAAATTTTTTTCTCCCCTAGTACTGAGAAAGGCTTATTAGCCACCCCAAAATTATGTGCTTTCCCAGGGAAAACTCTGAGTCCATGTGGTAGTAGTGGTGGGAAGTATCACCATACTGCTGCTCCCTCCTTCTCAAATGAAAAACCTTGAGGTTTTCACTTTTTTACAGAGGACACTGAACTCATGACTTGTACACATTCAGGTTCCATTCACTCACACACATAGTTCACTGCTTATGTTTGGGTCCCCTGGCAAACCCACACCTGAATATCACTGACATCTTATATCAGATATAAACCCAGGGATGCTTTTATATGCACTGGTCCAGTAATCCACCATTTACAGCCAATAATATTGGGAAAAAACCCCAGGAACTTCTCAAGTTCCAGCTTCCCAGAAAATGAGGACTTTGAAAGTGACCTGTGTCACAGTGCACTGCTGAGTCAGAGTCACACGAAGTGGTAGAGAGGCACAGCGAGTAGTTACCTCAAAATGCAGGAAATGTGTATAGACCTCAGTCCTGAGCAGGCCCCAAGCGCAATTGCTGTCCCAAGCCATGGCAACAACAGTATGTGGAGAATGACCTTAACGTGCAATCACCAAAGACAGCTTCACATACTGGTAAAGGCCTTATGGGAATTGTTTGAGCCTTGACAATTTTCCAAGTGATGTCAGCTTTGATACCCACTTTATCAGTTGGTCCTTACAGCAGAAGCGCTAGCGCCTTGCATAGCTGTAAAGCGCTGGCCTAGGTTTCCATTTAGTCTCAATTTTTTCCACCCCAGGTTAGTCTGTCCATGACCATGCCAGACACACCAAGCACACACAAACCATGAACATCTTTTCCTCCCCGGGAGCAGGTCCCACCTAAAGCACAGTGCCTCTACAGAAGCTCTCCCCGTGCTCTCTCCTGCAGAACAGTTTCTTTTACAGCTCTGGCCACATCCTCCACCACCCCAAAATAGCCAGAACAGCTATAAGTACTTAAGACTCTTCTCAGCAGCTCAGATCTGTTAGTGATATTCACTGCAACAGAGGAATACAGGCGATGATGGTTTCTGGCTTCCCAACCTGGATGAGTACCTTTATCACTGAAGAAGCCTAAAAGGTGGCACTGGAGGTGGCATGACAGCATGAGTCCCTGTGCCAATAGTCAGAGGATGAGTACACCCCAAGATGTATGAGCAGATATTTTACAACCAAATGACTGACTGACAAGAATAAACTTGGTCTCTATGCAAGTGTCCCTATCAGCAAGACAAAGCAAAAAAACCCAAGCTAAATCCTCCACTTTCCAATGGGGAAAAGGCAGGGACTACACCCAGCCTTGCCAGAATCCCAGAGCCATTGAGTTTGGAAGGGACCTCTGGAAATCATCTTATCCAATCCACCCACTCAAGCAGGATGAGCCACAGCAGGCGGCTGGTTTTTGGTTTTTCTGGTCAGGTTTTGAGTCTCTCCATAGATGGAGACTCCACATCCTCTCTGGGCAACCCGTGCCAGTGTCTGATCACTCTCACAGTAGAAAAGTGTTTTCTTGTGTTCAAAAGGAACAACCTGTGTTTCATTTTGTGTTCATTGTCTCCAGTCCTATCACTGGACTCTACTGAGAAGAGTCCAGCTCACTCTTCTTCATTCCCTCCCATCAGGTATTTGTACACATGGATAGGCTCCCCCAAGCCTTCTCTTTCACCTCCCTCAGCTTCTCCTCATATAAAGATGCTCTGGTCCCTTAATCATCTTCTCAGCCCTCCTCTGACAACTCGAGCCTGCACCAAGCACTGCAGTGAGCTCCATGAGAGCTATGGGTGTCGGATCAAGCAGCATACCATATTGACAGGACACGGGACACAGATGGACCAGCTAGCTGCCAAGATAAGTTACTATGCCCTCCTTCCCTTCCCCAGCAATCTGTGTTTTTCCACAGAACAATAATAGCTTCTGAAAAACCCAAACCCCCATGATTATTCCAATGGTATCATTAGATAACTTGGATAGATATTAATGGGCTCAAGAAAACTGATGCGCATTGATTCAGTAGGAACTGTACATTTGAATATTACAGGCTTTAACTGCACAGCCTTTGGTTGAAACTTATCAACCAGAAGACAGACAGAATGAGAGTTGTGGCAAATCTAAAGCCAGCAAAAAGCATGTATAACCTAAGCATTAGGATTCCCCTAAGGGATCAGCATTAAGGATGTCCAGAAGTATCTGCCAATAGGCAGAGACATGTTAAAGACACAACAGCAAAATAAAGCAGGAGAATAGGCTATAAAGAGTATCGTTACTCCAAACAAGTCTCCACCTCCTCCAGCCCCATTATGGTCAGACACTGGTAACTACATTAAGGCCAACGTGTACTTATACATTTGCAACCCAGAAGGGGTCATGATTATGTGGTGCCAAGGCTGCTGGCATACCTGTATTTTTAGGTCCATCTGCATACACTGGTCCTGGAGGCGGCGGAGGTGCATTTTGCCATCCATACTGCGGATAACCTTGATAGCCTGGCTGGCCCGGCTGGTAAGGCCCAGTGGGTCCGGGGGGATAGCCTGGGTATGGGCCAGGAGGACCACCTGGTTGCTGTGCATAGGGTGGGTAAGGGGCGGTCGGGCCCGGGCCAGGGTAAGGCGGAGGATTTTCGTAGTTCATGTGGGATGCACAATCTGTCCTGCAGAAGGAAAACAAATAGAAGAACTGGTTTGCTTTTGTCTGTTTCATCCATGACCATATAATTCTCATTTCAGACTGCTCTCAAAATACTTGATCAAGAAGTGAATTTATCTTTAACCCTACCACGGCGGCAGAGACTGAGCTGAAGTGATTTCTTATAAGTGACATGAGTTCAGCAGCAGAGTAACTTACTGCTTTCCAGTAATGCATCAGCTATTCGCCCTAAGACATCTAACAGTCTTGCACCTGCAAAGTAAAACCACTCCCAGTAATGCTTGAATTGCTTTTAAGAGAGATTTAGAAGTGATTACTTCATGTTTCTGTTGATATTATAAAAACAACCATGCAGAAATGCAGCCTGTTCCAGACCTGTTTGAGAGCTTTGACAGGAGAAAGAGTGAACACAAATGTCCATTACACTTCTGCTCATTGTTATAAGCATCTAGACCAGCACTCTGGAGCAAGACTGGATAGGAGTAATTTCCTGATGACACTGTAACCCATCTCATTGCCTATTCTTCCAGTAATATGCAACATTAAGCAGCCACAAGCAATCAGGACCTTGGACTCAGTCTCATTCAAAAAGCAACATTAATAGCACCTCAGAGAGTTGATGTTCATAAAGCTATCTAACGAATTACTCATGGTACAGCCATCAAAACACGACACTGTCACAATAATGCAACTTTAATTAACCTCTAAGCAGCATGAGTAAGCAAACCGTTTCTTACATTAGGTCTCTGAAGCTCCTCCCTGAGGAACATAAGTGTCCTTAATACCATGTCTTCAGGAACCATTGTGTCTGAAGTATCAGTACTCTGCTATCTCCTTTTACCATTAAAGGGTGCAGAAGAGTGACCCTGTGCAGCAGTCCTCCTCCCACACACCTCAGGCTTCAGCAACAAATACCAGGAGCATAAACTGCCTCTGCTGAGGCTCACTCCAGGATTCTCTTTGGATGGTGTTGGAAAGCTCAAGCAGCCAGGCTAGACTGACCTGGATGCTCAGTACTGTGCGCCCACTCTGAGGGATGTGCAGATTTTGTGTCCAGAGGTGACCGTTTGCACATCTAGACTGAGCTCTAACATGACACGGATTAAAGAATTTCACCTTTGTAACCCTAACGCGAGCCCAGAGCAGTCATCTGCCAGGCAGAAGCCAAGCAAGTGAAGGCTCTGGGGATATGTTTAGCTGCTGCAGTCCCTGACAGCCCTGAAGTAAGCTTTGTTTATGGCTTGCTGTTTCATCGCCTCAGAGAGCGCTGACTGCTCCTCTCCAAGGAAAGATCCTCAGGCTCTCTGCTTATGGACATGTCGCTCCTGCCTGAGCATTGCTGTCACAGTGCTCGCTGCTGCGCAGGCACCACAGGGCTCTCCCACCCAAGCAGTGCTGTCCCACAGCCAGCCTGCCCACACACCATGTCCAGGAAAGCACTGCTGATTCCAAACGACTCCAGAGGCACACTCCAAGGCAATAGGGCTGATGTCCCTCCCACAATGACACCGAGGAGCCCTTCAGTCTTGGCAAGCTGAGTCTTCCCAGGCCTCGCCAGCCTGCAGTTATCATTCACTTGAACTAATTCTAACTGCTCCTCTTGCTGTGCAAGCCAGGCACAGCCCCAGTTAACTGCTAAGGCAGTGCTGGTACCTTTCAAATGATATTTCTTAATGTCTTTGACAAGAATTTTAACTGTTTAACTAATGCCGGGGATGAGAGGAATTTTTTTTTTTTTTCCCCACTGCCAGGCTGGCCAGACCACTTAACTGCTCATTTTAAAACAGATAAACACAAGACACATTTAACTGGAGGCTCTTTAACCATCGTACTGCACTGCAATGCCTCCACTAACTCTGCAGCAAGGAAATTCTCCCTTCAGAGAGGCAGTGCAAGGCAAGCAGCAAGCCCTATGACTCACTTCAATGAAACAAACTAGAGAATTAGAACATAATGGGCCACTAATGTTCATCTAACCCAGAAAATCATCCCCAAAATAGCATTTCCCCGGGAAGAACAAGGCCAGAGAGAGCACGGTATGTATACCTACATAGCGTTGCACATGGCAGGGGAACCAGGTGGTGCCCAAGACAGACAGGGCCCCAGCAACCAGCAGAGCCCTGTGACCACCCCCTGAGCTTGCTCAGCCTCCCTGAGATGCCCTACAGCTGCAGTGCCTGCTGCCAGCCCACCCCCAGACCTGCTGACTGCCCTGCAGAAAACTGCCTTCTGCCCACTGCGGGTCTGCAGTTCTGGATCAGCAGCCACCTCCTGGGTTTAAGGATTCACTGAACAGGGGAGGAGGCATGTAGGAGCCCCCTGTTTTCCAGGCTGAAAAGCCCCAGCCCACTGTCTGCTTCTTGGGCAGGAGCCAGCCTCCCCATCCACCTGCCCCTTCTCTGAGCCCTTCCAGGCCTGTTGTGGGCTGTAAGCTGGCATCCTAGATACGTATATATGTACGTGTATAAATATATATATACACACACAAGGCATCCAAAGGCAGCAAACTACAGCTCATGTTTTTTGTTCGTAAACCTTTTCTTAAGAACCCCCAGAGCTCAGCTTTGCTTTAGTGCTCATGTAGTGCTCCACCAAAGAGTCACATTAATTACTTTGGTTTTCCAAAGCCCCTCTACCTAAGAGAAAAATCGACTCAACCCATCCTTTCCAATGAAGTTCACCGAGGTCCAGTCTTCCCTTTGGTCCCTTCATATGCATCAATCATTTATCTGCATGCAATATCATTGTCATTTTAGTGCTGTAGCAAGGCCTAAACAATGTTCCAATTCCTCAATTGGCTGTGAAATAAAATTCAGGGAGTGGATTTCTTACACCTAGAACTTCAACTCAGCCATCACGCTGCTCCCTTGCTCTAGGGACTTGGTGCTGGGACCCCCCAGGGGCCATCCCCCACTGTCATGGCTGGCCATTTGCTCCCTTCCCTGCTGCTGTCAGCACCCAAGCAGGGGGGCCTGCCCACTATCCCACAGCTGCCTGGTTCATGTACAAGCCCCAGCATGGGACCACAGCAAAAGCCCTTTGGAGGGCTAGTATAACTGCCAGTGCAACCCCGGGGTAGTAGAGCATTCCGGCAGAAAGGTCTGAGATGGGTATCAGCTGTACCTGGTAAAGCTTCGGAACCACTGAAAGAGCATGGTAAGAGCGTCCCTGGATAAAACCAACAGCCGTGGGGGATGAGTAAAGAAAAGTACACAACTGCAGAAAAGTCCCAGAGGCCAGACAGAAGGAGTTAAAAATCCAAGTCTGTCAATGAATTGGGCAGTCAGGGAAACAGCGGCACAGGGAACAAGAAAGAAACACCCCTGTGTCCAACAGCTGTTCAACAGCTCCACGTTAGCCATGTCAAAACAGTTTCTGAAGAGGAGATAGGCTCGGAGTGGAGCTAGTAACTCAGCTTCTACCTGTTAATATGGGAGATGGACTGAGGAGAAAACTGGAGAGAGTCTATTAAAAGCCAGACAGATGGCAGGACAGAGACCTCAGAAGAACAGACCAGTAGAAAAGATGAAGACTGAGATTAAGAAGGGCATATTTCACCAGGGTAAGTTACTTTTTCCCTTGAAGTTGAGGGTAAAGTAACACAACTGGTATTACACAAGAAGTAAGACATCCAGCAAGAACAGTTTCAGCAGCAACTGTACTGGAGATTTATCTGTGATAAATGAGAACTCTCCTGGAGAATTTACCAAGGCATTTAGCAAAGCCAGGAGGCAATTGTAGAAACGAGGTCCTCCAGAGTTCCCACGTACTACTTCCATTCACTCCTTTATAGCTCTGCCTCAGCTGCTAAGGGTCAGCCTTCTCACAATGGTCTCTGTCCCCAGTTATGTTTTCAGAAAGAGTTTTTCCTTGTCTGCCACTTCCACTACCAGTTACTGCCACGCATATACCCTTTCTTACTTGCCCTTTTTGAATATGTGACAATATTTATATTTTCCTCATTCTCATGAGCTCATACATGATTTTACATGCATACTGGCCCTATTTACTCATCTGGGTATGTGTTTGCAAGGCATAGCCTTGAAACATTAAGCAGATAATTTTCAGAGACATACTTGAGCTCCTAGTCAAATGTATTATCAAGCATTGCTGCGGGTTCTCACCCCAACTAGTAATTCCATGTGAACTGCAACTAAGACCAACTCCTATGAGCGTGCATCAGGGCTCATATCTGTGGGTTTCCCAAAGGGCACCTCTCGGAGGCAAACCTCAAAAGAAAGAAGCCAATCCATCAGTAAAGCCCTTTGTTTTCCATGGCACTGCAGGAGGTCCATCAGGAAGAGCCTGTACAGCCCTGCACAGTCTCACCCGATAAGAAACTGCATTAAGCACTAAACCCAGCAAAGAGTCCTTGACTGTTACTAAGCATCTGCCCTATCTGATCACTAGTCCACCGGAAGAGAATGACAAAACACGTTCCTATTTCTTCCTCTCCTCCTCACCATTCGTACCTTTGCTAAGAGGTTAAGTTTGTTAATATATTATTAAGCTTCCTTAAGCTATCTTCAAAGTCCTTTGTTCAACACTTCTGAGCAAACATTGTTTTCTCTACACTAACAGAGGGGTTTAGTTTTAAACAAGCAGCTTACTATATGCCAAAAGGCTGCAGTGTCTCCCATAAGGTCTGCAAAAAAAGAAACCACTGACATAGGAGTAGGCACACAGTACGTCATACAGAGAACACACATGGCACTATATACGCACATATATATAGACACACACACAGATACTGATAGGTAAGAACTACCATCCTATGCGAGAATGTAAGTCCCTCCACATCTATAACCTGTCTTTGACCAAGGTTTAGAAAAAGCTGCATGTACAGAACTATGATGCTTTGCACACAGGCATATATACAGAACTATGATGTTTTGTATACACGACATCTTTTTTTTTTTTTAACCTGTCCGTTTTGGCAACCAATATACCTTGGAGAAACAAATTTTATCATTAAGCTTTGAAAATACCTACTTCTTTCTGACAGCTTTAAACTTACTCCCTCATACGAGCTCAGCATACCAATGGAACTGTCACAGAACTAGTCAGTCACTGCTCCTGACTCTCCTCTTCCAGCACACTCATGAATTTATTATCTTTTATTTTCTCCAGGCATGTCTCCTGAGCTGAGGTCTCTGGTTCTACAAAGCCTGCCCTATTCTTTGGTCATTCTTCCCACTCACTGCTGTACCTTTAGTTTTACCATTTGTCCAAGAGGGAGCAAGCAGGCTGCAGGAAACTCTGCAGCAGCCTTCTGCTCTCTGCCCCTTTCCCAGCCCACTCCCAGCACAGCCCAATGCCAGAGCTCAAGCTGCACCGTACTGAGTGCAGTATCCTTCTGAGTGGGAACAGCTCATGTAGAGCCTATCCTCCACACACAGATTGCTCACCGAAATACCAATGCAGTCTCTTCCACCGTTTCACTGACCAGGTACCAGACTTGTCCTCAAGTCTTTGAGAATAGCTTTAGTTTCAACCTGGCAAAGTCTCCTCATCTACAACCCGCCACCTGTTTAGTCTTTTTTAGAGATCAGCGCATGGTGGATTATGATTCAAGTGAAATCTACCTTTATCCCATCTATGTTTAAGAATGACTGGGAAGGACTTTCCCCCCGCAAACTAGAAAAAAACCCTAAATCAGTAGCCTCATTTAGATACCTGACCACCATCTCACTTCGCAAAAGCAGCCGTGCAGCACAGCACAAGGGCCTGAACAGGTAGGACTGGTCAGAAGATAACACGATGCAGGAAAACAACCAAGAATTAAGAGAACAAGGCAGAGCGTGATAGAAGAAAAGCTCTTCTGTTAGTGTGAGCAGTTTCCAAACAAAAAGCCTTCATACCTTGCCAAGACAACCCAGTTTTACGCTTTTTCCTCCTCCCAAAGGCCATTTACAAGGCTGGTACTCCCAAGCATCTCTTCTAAGGTCAGCATAACTCTGGCCTTCAAAGTGACTGGAGACCAGTATAAATCTGCTTCTACCTGTTGGCACCTTATTATCTTGGCAAAATGGAAAAGAGAATGCACAGAAGAACCATCTTATACAGTGGGTATTCATAGCTGCTAATCCACCTTCAAAGAAATACCAATCCCTACCAACAGTTGCCTGCAAGTCACATCCTTCAAATGCAATCTCTTACACAAGTCAATCAATTAAATAAAAAGCTGTGTATGTGGGGGAGATGACAATCTAATCTGGATACTGAAACAGGGTTAAATGCCTTCTGTTGCATAGGGAACACTGCAAGAAGTAGCCCTCTGAAAACAAAAGGGGGATTAATAAATTATAAAAACCAAAGCAGATCATCAGTTTGGAACACCTAGACAACTTCCTTCCCTCAAAAAAAAAAAAAAAAAAGCAGCAGATTTTAGGAATTTCAAAGGCAGGAAGTTGATTTTAGGACAGCAGAACAACAACTGCATCTCATACACTGCTCTAAGTCAGGAGGAATCACATTTTGAGCATGTCAGATACTGATTCAGCTGGCCTTTCAACAGATGGAAGATGGAAGGCATGGTGAGAGCACCAATCCCGAGAAGGGCAACCAGGGCACCCTCATGTAACCCTTCCAATGCCTGCAGCACGAGGAAGTAGTTTTCCAATACAGAGATCTAATGGAAAGTACATTTAACATCAACAATCCGGCTCCTGGCAACCAGCCTAGAATTTAAATGACATTTCGTATGAACAGTATCCAAATGAAAAAAAAGCATAAGTGGCTTTTAAATGGCACTGGTTCTGTGTTTCCCTCTTACCACCTTCTTTGCAAGCTCCGTTTAGTGACTGCATGAAAGGTACGTTAAGGATAACTTGTAAGAGATTGCCTTCTTGCATGGTTTGCTTCCAGGAAGAGCCTCCTCTCAGGTCTGCCCACCCACTTCACCATCAGCCCAGGGTAAGAGCTGAAGGAGAACTGCACTTGCCTTTTCTGACAAAAGCTGCTCAAAACCGGTTTACTTCCCAAAACGCAGGTCTAGGCAGAAGTGAAAAGCCCAGCATTATGCGATCAAAGGAAAAGCTAGAAAATGTGCTTTTTTCAAACCAAACCTCCTTAAGAAGTCTCTGGGATACTCCCCTGTAATTGGGAAAACGTGCATTTCCTCACCTTCATTTGTGTGGCTGCCAGGCACTTTCTGCACAAAAATACTCAGCTGCTGTTCCAAGTGGCTGAAGCCACCAGATGAGACAGCTCTGTGAAGTGACGAGAAGTGGTCTGGATGAACAGGCATTTAACCTTCCAAGTTCCTGAGCCCTCCAGAGGACTGAGGTCTGCCCAAATGATGTACAAGGATGACACTACAGACTTTCCCACCTCTCCAGTCCCAATGTCTGCCCTGCCTCCTTGGATACCAGGGTTCTCACCAGCTCTAAAGGGCCTGTAGTCACATTGACAGTATTTGTCTCAGACACAAAGTCCTTTGTAGAGCTTCACAGTCCCAGGATCTGTCCTTGCTACTGTCTCCACAAGACTCTCTAACAATGCAGCCTCATGCCCACGCTGGTTCAAATGCCAGGATTTTCATTCTGCTTCAGTGTCCCCTCAATCATTACAAACACACAAAACCTCTACTTCTAACTTACCACCCAGTTTTCCTGCTCGCAATACACTGTCCACCTATATATGTTCTGCACAGCAAAAGGATGAAGCTGAAAGAGCTCCCTGTGTAGTTCCTACAACAGAAGCCTTAATACAAAAAAAAAAATCAAATCCAGTGTTCTGCTACTGTTATTATCTAAACTACATCCTTATGGTGAAAAATTTTCAATTTTTTCAGACAGCTGAGGAAATATTTTAAGAACACACAATTTAACATCAAAGAGTAATAATTATGATGCTGGGAATTAACACAGCACAGCCCCTCTAATGTTATAAGGCAAGGCACTTGCTGCTGACACACCAGCTGAGACTCTGCCTGGTTACAGAACTGCCTGTGGCAAAGAAAAGCGAAGGCCTTCACACAGAATCAGTACCAGATACGAGTGCTAATGCCCTGGTTTCAGGTTTTGCATGCCTTTGGGTGCACTGCTCTTGTTCGAGTCTTTGTATAATGTGCTACATTAGACACTTCCAGAAATACATAAATATATTTTGTTCTTAAAGGGATGTATTGAGACAGTTTTAACATGGAACAAATATCCAAACCAAAATTTAAACTATTTAACTGTCATTTGCAGGGTCTAGTTTAAGAAAGCAAGCTTTTTTGGTCCAAATGAGAAGGTGAAACAAACAACATGACTGGCAAGAAAATTAATAAGCACAGTTAATACGTTCCCATGTGCTGTTCAGATGGTATTTCTGGCAGCATCCCAGGAGTGAAACAGCAGTAGTCTTTCATGATAACCTCCCCAGCTTGGATGCACTGACAGATCTAATGGAAGATACTATCCCGACTGCATGATGATTTTCTCCCCTCTCGAGCAGGAAACACACTGAAGGGCAGCATACAGCTTGTCAGACACAAGAAAGTCAGCACATGCAGACAGAAATATATGCATTTTCTACAGCTAAGATCTCATACCTCAGAATGATATTTTGGAAATATAGGCTGGAAAACTGAATGATGCAGAGATTTTCCCCCCCCCCCCCCACGTTTCCTCTTTTTTTTTTTTTCCACATCCTATATGCAGTTGTAACACAATGCTTTTATGCCTGTAGGGCACATGCAAGAATCTTTTAATGGCTCCTTGTCACAGGGCACAAGCAAGTGATCCTAGCTGTCACATAACCAAGCAAATCTTTGCCTTACTCTGTCAGAGGTTGAGAAGAAGCTATTACAGTTCAGGACACCGCCCTCAATAAGTCATAAGACCAAATAAAGCCACAATAATGTCTTATAATGCTGATGTAGAAATATGTCTTTCTGATATGCAAGTGAAAGAAACAGCAGTGTTTAGTAGTGGTGGTGCCTTGCATAAGGAAATCCACGGATTAGATATTTCCTAGTAGTAGCACTCCCCAAAGCCCCCTGCAGCCCTGAGGGGCCCCAAGCACAACACAGCTCCCTCCTGAAGAAAGCAGGGTGGTGATGGCAGCAGCAGGACAGGCAATTCAAACCGAGTCTGGAGTAAGGCAACCTCCCCCCTCCCCAGGTAAGTTGGAAGCCCCCAGGTTGCCTCATGGGAAGCCGAGCTGCAGCCAGCAGGATGCCAGCCCTGGCAACACTGACCATATGCTTGAATGACTCAGGCTTCTTGCTACCTTCCCCTGTTCCCAAAAATGACAGAGTGCTATTTTCTACTCATTAAGCCATAGGGTTTCAGTGCAGGAGCAGGAAGCTGAGAAAGACAACACACAATGGAGGGAGTAGAAAACATCAATATTGAAGGCGGACATTCGAACCTTATTCATTCAAGTCCTCAGCAGCCACTAAGTTTTCACGGCCCGCTGCTAAGCCTACAGCCGTGCCACAGAAAATCACAAATGGGTACCAGGAGATATGCAGATCTGATTGTTGAAAATCCAGACTTACACAAGCTTGCCCTGCCCTACTAGAAAAAAATTAAGTAACATATTAATCATGCACAGAACTATCCTGAAAACAGGTAGCTCCTCTATTTATCATAAACACAGCCCTCCAGGTAATTCTCCATCATCCCACCACAACACTACGAGCGGGAACATTGCTGCATGCTCTTACAGGAATACGTCTGGTTTTCTGAGCAGCAAGCCACTGCTATTTTTAAATGTAATATGGACCTGGGGGGACACACGGCAGCAAAGCACTGGAGCCCTCTCCTCTAACACTGGGCTACCACAAGGGCTGCTCAACCCCTACCCAAAGACATTCTCTTTTCCTCCTTGGCCTCTGCAGAGAGGGCACCCACCAGCCTCTGCAGATTATCAGTTACCTCTCAAACCGTTAGGGGAATGACAAATCAGTATTTTAGCAAAGATGGCCTATGCATGGCTATAAAGCACATGAATAAAACGCAGAACATAGAAGACTTACTGCTGAAAAAGTTTCAGTACTTGGTAAAAACACTACTCTGTGCACTGCAAAAGATTATTATCCAACACATACACTATTTCTTGACTGTCCTCAAAAAGCACTGAAATGTGATCACTAAAATATATCAAGTCTCAGTGTTTTCTGCCTCCTCCTCAGTTGATTTGATGTAGTAATAGTATTCTTACCACTCAATGTTTGTAGGAAGAGTTAGTTTAATAAAAAACAACTGATGTAGTTGAAAGAAAAATACCTGTTTTCTGGCACAGCAGCACTTCCCACACCTTGCATCTCATCGCTGTATTTACTACAGCACAAAGGAGGTGACAGCTGCTCCACATTTTAACTCACCTACACTTACTACCTTACTGTAACTTACCCTACTCACACAATCACATTGAACCTTCTGCTCACACAGGTCTCGTAGCAAAGTTGAAAACACCAAAACCAAAAAGCACCTTTTTTTTTTCTTTTCAGATAGAGCTCAACATGAATCAGGGAAGACTGTGACAGACCTCGGAGCTGCCCTGGAAAAAGAGGGTCTTCCCACTGCTATCAGAAGGGAATGCCAGATGCATGTGGCAGAGGAAAGGAGGCACATACTCTCCTTTCATTATTCTCCTATTTCACTGAGACATTTCATTATCCAAATGAGGTCTCCAACAACTATAGGAACAGGAAACAGAAATCCAGGACAACCATAATGGCTTTTAAACACACGATACAGAATTATTGTTTTTACTCAGAGAGTGCTAGCATACCTCTTGCTCTATGCGAAGTAAGCCCATTAGTATTAAACATGCCCATCTGCTCTGAGCTGACTTGCCTTCCCCTTCGCCCCCGACGCTGAATAAACAACCCCAGGAGCACGGGGCTGGGCTGCAGAACCCCACAGACACCTCGTTCCCTGCCACGGAACCCTGAGAAAGCCCAAAGCCCCTCTTTTTCAACAACCGCAGTGTCAGAGCGGGCCAGACACCCCCGCGGCGGCAGTACCGCGGCCCGGGCCTGCCTGGGGGCTTCCCTGCTGACCCGCCCTCCTGCTCCAGAGCGGCACTCACCCCAGCAGACACCTCGGGGACCCTACCACCGCAGCCGCGACCCCGCAACTGGCCTGCCCGAGGCGGACCGGTCCCTCTTCACCTGGAGATATCCTCCTCTTCCTCACAGCAGCACCGCTGACCAGCACATTCCCCGCAGCAAGGACCCACCGCCCGGGCTCCCTCCCGCCAGCCCCGGGCCCTCCTTGCGCAGCCAGGGGGACACAGCCCTCAGCGGGGACACGGCTCCCACGCACACCCCCGCACCCCACACCTCCCACTCCTGCCGCCGCCCCCCGCGTCCCTAGGGGCGCCCCTCCCTTCCCGCTACCTCAGGCGCTGCCCGTCTCGCGCCGCCAACAGCACCTGCCGCGCACTCCGCGGCGGGCAGTGACGTCAAGCAAGAGGGACAGAAGCCCCACCCCTGGCCGCACGGAGACCGAGGAGGGGGCGGGCACGTCACAAGCCCGGGCCCCCCCCCGGGGGGGGGGGGGGGGGGTGGTCACACACAGGGGCGTGGCCTCGCGGCCTGCCCGTCGGGGGCGGGGCGGGTGAGCGCGGTCTGGGGGTTCGGGTGGGCGCGGACTCGGGGGGTCCGAGGGGGTCTGAGAGCCGGGATGCGGGGCGCAGCTGAGTATGAGCAGTAGCAGCGGCCGCTGCGGGGAGCCAGGACCGAGGCGGAAGCGGGGGGGCACGTCCTCTGGCAGTCGGGGACCTCCTGCTGTGGCTCCCGCCTTCGCAGACCTTCCGCGCAGGGCGGTGGGTCGCGTCGCCGCGGGCTCGGTGCCTCCAGCTGCTGGCAGGACACGGGCGTGGGAGCGGCTCCAGCGCAGGCGCTGGAACGCAGTTGCTGGGGTTTGCCCTGATAAAACGGGTCAGGGACTCAGGTCAAAGTGTGAAATGGCCGCCTCTGCCCTGGGCGGTGAGGGCCACCCGCGGCATGAGGCAGTTACCTGGCGGGCAGGCCATGGGGCTGGGGGCTGCAATGGCACCCGTGTCTGGGGACCGGCGATGGCCCACGGGGGATGACCCCGCTCCCGCACTATCGTGTGTGCCAAAATCAGCTTCCTTGTTCCCTGCATTGATTAGGAGATCTAATCAGACCAGTTTAATACTCGGTCGCTAATGACGCTCAGCCAGGAAGACGTTATTCAGATTAAGGTGGGACATGCTCCATGCAAGAGAGAAAAGACACCGCTGCTCTGCATGAAGAACCCTGCATCCTAAGTGCCTCCTAAATGAAACCCTCTGGCCGATGGAGGTGTGGGAGCCATTAGAGAGCCCTTTCCACACAGCCAGTTGCCCTGGCAGAGGCTGGGGTTCCCTAGCTGCAGGGAGAGAATCACCAACCTGCTGCCCCCCAACTGTGCTGCCTCCCTCACACCTTTCAGTAACTGCCTGGGAGTTACTCTGCAACATGGGAGAAAACTAAGAGAACAAAACAAAACAATTTTCTGGGTTATTTTGTGCCACACCAGTAAGCCCAGGTGACTGGGGGTGAGGAACAGGCCCGCTGGTGCTGAGGGGAAGGCACCTCATGCCTGGGTGCCAGGAGGGGCTGCTGCTCTGCTCCTGGGAAGCTGCAGACGCTTTGTCCTATGATGTTATTTACATTTGCATTTGTACTGCAAATGATACTGCCCGGCCAGGTACTCTGCAGCAGACATAATACACATTGTTCTACCAGTTAACATTAAACTTGTCTTGTCCTTTACTCCAGTGCCAATTGTCTTGTTAAACATCAACTGAGAAAGCAGCTTGAAGAACAATGCTTGGCTTCATTAAAATCTAAATATAGCACTTGATACTTAAATCTGCTTATTACCCACTTTGCACTTATTTCAAATATTAATGTAGTCCAGGCGTTACCACTCTTTGTAGCCCTCCGACAGAAATTATATATATTAATTTCTAGGTGCAGATATCTTTACTGTACCCTGGAAGTGAGGCTGGGATTTAGCTCATACAAAAAGAAGACAAGCCAGCTGTCCCCTGGGATGAGAAGAGATAGGTCTCCTGTTGAGCAAGGACACGTGGAGGGTACGGTCACCCAGTTTCCATCAGGTGTGTCAGCATATCCTCAGAAGTTAGTTGAGAGGTGGTGGGAGCATCCTGGAGGTGTTACACATGTAGAACTAAAGGTTCTCATGAGCTCTCACACAGGCTTGACTACACACCTGTGTCCAAGTACGACATGGCCACACAGAGGGCAGGAAACTCCTGAGGTACACTAATGTGATCATTCAAAAACATTGTCTGAGATGCTGGAAGACAAAGCTTTTGCATCTGTGAAATCAGTCCCCTTTACTCTTCTCTCTTGCTGTGGCAGACATGGGAAGGAGATATGAATCCTGTTTGCTTGAAAATCCACGCTGCCTGGAACGCCTGGTTTAGCAACATTTATCTTCCCCAGCCCTTCCCGGGCCTGGCAAACTCAGTGGCCCTATAATCACCACTTTTGTCTTTGATGTTAACTTTTTTTCTTGTTTTCTTCTGATTGCCTGAAAGGCACAAGCCAGAGGCAACGACCTGACCTTGCAGAGGGTGGATGCAGAAGCTGGACCCACAGAGCATGTCAAGCCGCAGAGAAAGGGAAATAGCAGATTTCAAGACCAGAGTACTTGCTGTGGTTGCTTGCCCCCATTCTTGCTGCCTTTTGCACCTGTTTCCACACAGTCATTTGCTTAAACCTGTGACAAAAACCAGTGTGAAACACCCCACTGTCTTGCAAGATGAGTCTGTGAGACTATGGTTGCAGGCAGGGCAGGGCAGTTTTGAGTTTTGCTGGCTATTGATTTTGGCAAAGGTTGTCTGCATGGGCAGAAGGGATCAGGGAAGAGATCCTGGTCCATCTCCACACTCACACCAACCTGTGTGTTCATTCCTACCCTGCATTAATATTTGAAGTTAGTGCAAAGTCAGTGGATCTGCACTCTCTGTGCTGAAATCCCAAGGCCTGCCTGGTTCAAAGGTCTTTCTTACCCATCACCCATACTACCAGGAAATCTCTCTGACTTGATAAAAACTAGCAGTTTAAAAGTTTAGATTCGTAATTTCTTTCACAGACACGGATGGCTTTAGAAGAAGGTATTTGCCTGCCCTGCTGGGAGCTGTGCCTGGGTGTATGATTTGAATCAAATGAGTGCTGCTGGCCCCCTAGAATGGATGGAGCTGGTACTCCTGATGGCAAAACGTGGTCCTGTGAGCAGAGAAGCAGCAAAACTGGCAGGCTGCAAAACCCAAGTACGGGCTGGTCTATCCTGAATCATAGCTTCCTGGCATGATGCTGTTAAACAGAGACAACATCCCTTCACATCTTGCCAGCCTCATCTAGGTGACTCTAAACCCTGTTCTCTAAAGTCTGTTCTCTATGACAGACAAGTGGTGGTTGTTCATCCCTCCTTCCTCAGGACGGGTTCTGATGTGTCTCCTGATGACTTGTGAAACCCTCCAACTGCTCCTTGTCTCGATTGCCCCATCTGGCAGTGAAATAGAGTATTACGAGCAGTATCTCTCTCTCTCCCTTCCCCTCTTCAAGAGGCTGGGAAGCACCACATGCTAGAGCAATGCAGAAAGGTTACATTGCTCTCTGTCCTCACCCAGTTCAAGATAGTCCTGAAGCTGATCTGCTCTTCTGCCCTCACATCCCAGGGCTCTATGTCCCTTCACAAGCTGCTGCCTGGTATTGGGTTTCTCTGAAGACTTGAGTCTGTGCTCCATCACACTCAGCATCTTTGGGTCTCTGCCTGCTCCATGCTCATCTCTCACTACTGCCTACTGCAGAGGCAGCTAGAGCCATAGCTTTTCTCCTGCTATATCTTTGGGATGTATCTCAAATTGACATTTCCTATGTCTCAAATGCATGAATGCCCCTGCACTCCAGTGGTTGGTAGAAGTAGGTCATTTTTCTGTGCCTTAGTTTTCTATCTTCAAGAAAAGACTGAGCACAGGGCTGAAACTGTGTGAAACTGAAAGTGTGGGTTTCAACTCACCATCGTTTAGGTGAAGAGATTTCAGGCTGAGTGCTGTTGAAAGGCCAATGTCATCATCTGTGCAGGAGAAAGCATGCAGCAGGACCACCCGTTTGAGTTCAGAAGGCAGATGTAACCACTTTGCTTTCCAGCTGGTGTATTCCCAAGGGCTGTCACTGAGGGATCTGGGCAGAGAAACCCTGTTTGCTCTCAGGGGGATGGTTTAGTCCATTGTTCCTACAGCAATCGGAGCCAAGGGAACTGATAAGGAAACCTGGTATCTCCTTGACTGAGTGCTCTGCAGCAGCTGAGGCAGAGCACAGTTCAGTTCTGCTGACTCTCCTCCAGAGGTGTTTAAGCCACAGGAAACAAAGACAGCAGCAACAATAAACCATTCCTGAGCTGGCCTGACTGCAATTCAATGGAGGGTTGGCAGAGCAGATGTGGGCTGCAGAAATCTTGCCTTTGTTCAGGCCACAGGGTGCCTGTGTGGTTTCCTTCAGGAGCCCTGGGCAGCACCAGAGAGTCTGCAGGGACTGCGGGGAAATGTGCAGAGCAGCAGGGCTGTGAGCCTTGGGTGCAAAGGAGTGGAGAAGGCATGGGAATTGTCTCAAGGTGATCTTTGTAGAGCTAAAGCAACTCCATGTGAATAGCTAGGGGAATTCACATGTGGGCACGGGATTTGCAGATCTGTCATATTTGGAGTACCTGATGCCCATGATGTTACTGCTCTGCAGAATGTACAGGGTGCTGAGAGTCCAGGCAGCAAATGCTATAACACCTGTAGAGAGGAATTGTCCTCGAGATGTGCTGTCTTAAGAGGGGCCTCACAGGTGGGATAACCTCTTGTTGCTGTAGTTCAGGCTCTCATGGCAGGGCCTCCAAAGGGCCAGGATTTTAATCTCTTGTCAGGATCCTGTTTCATTACTCTGATGCTGGACACTGCACAGGCTGTAGGGAGAGGCCTGGGGTTGGAAGGATGTTAGGGCAGACCAGCACTGCTCTTACTATAAACAGGGTTTTCTTAGCTGAACTGGTACAAAAGAGTTTCAAAGTCCTCCTCCCTCCTTGTGCTGTCGGACTGAGGAATAGGGGCTGGGTTTGACTCACTCCCCCCTCCACAGAGACCTACCTGCATGACCAGGAGGCTGGGACAATGCTTGCGGTGGCCTGAGTAGGTCAACTGCTGCCATTGCAGAGAGTGTAATGTGAGTGGAGGATGTCCATGTGGACACAATGATCCAAGCCCAGGCAACTCTGGGGAGAGAAGGAGGTGCAAGATGAGACTGAGCACAGGAGGCTTCAGCGTGGGTTTTACCAGGGTTCTGCATGATGACTGGAAAGGGGGAGCAGATGAGATTTCACAAGGGGATTATATCTCGATGGTTGCAGTTTTATGCTGTTAATAGGGAAACCACCACCCTGCAGAGCAGACCAGCTGCAGGTACCCTGTGGAAGGCAGACAGAAGAGAAGGCATTAGAGAGAATACAGTAACATTGGCACTCTTGTAACAGTGCCCTGTGCTTCCTACAAAACATTTTATCCCAAAAATGTTAAGTGCTTTGCAAGATTGTAAATACTGATACTCAGAGCAGTATCACACAAACCAGAAATATCTCTCTCCCTCCTAAAATTCATCTGTCTGGGATGGCCTACAATGGCATGACCCAATGGACAGGGCAGGAAAGAAAAAATTGCCCTAAGCCCCCCCAGCCCAAAATGCTGGGATGCTCAGAGTAAATACTGGGCTGGGTTTTCCCTGGGACACCCAGTGTTCTGCAGGGAAGTTTAGTGGGATACTCAATCATTGCCAGGCTGTGGCCCAGCAGCAGTCCTCTCTGGACCTTGATTTTTTGTTCAGAGTTTCTCTATTAGTGGCTGGAATTATCATGTTTTTTGCTCTGTTCTTGGAAGAACCGAGCCTGACTCGTACCCAGAGAACAGACCTTCTCTGTCCAAGGGTTCTACATGGTGCACACACGAGTGTGTGCATGTGTCAAGACCCATGATCGGTGTCGGAAGCTCCTTGTGCCAAGAGGTTTTGACTCCAGCAATACCAAACTTCACAGTAAACCCACACCATCTGCCCACAGCCCTTCTGCCAGCACTGCCAACCCTGACCCCAACGCTGAAATCAGACCCTTGAAGAATTGTACCCTGGCTTCTGTCAGGGCCCTTCCCTTGCACATGGGAATCTCATTTGCATACTATTTATATCCCATGGGATAGCATGTAGACACCACTCTCTATTAATAAAAGGCTATGCCAGCCCCTTTTCAGCCAGATCCACTATTGTGGTGGACTGACCTTTCAAATACCTCAGCAACAATTTAGCAGCTTGAGGGCACAGGGAAAGTTCATGTCTGTCTTTTGAGAATGTTCTCGTTTGTTTCCCACATTGGCTTTCCACCTCCCAGCCGTGGGACCCAGGTCATTTCAGCCTTGTCTGTGCTGGAGAGACATGACATGGCAACTTCTGCACCTGAACTCCACTTTTTGGTGAAAATAGCATCACTGCTGTGCTACCATGCAGCTCAGGAAAAGCTGTTGCTCACCACACTGGCACAGGAAGGTGACAGAGGGAGGGAGTTAAGGCTGAAATCTCTCTAGGAAATTTGTGAGCAGCAGCTGAGCCTGGGGAAAATCCCAGTTGTAGAAAAGCTCTTTGTGAATGACCTTCACTGTCAGCTGAGTTACTTATGTGTGGAGGAGCTGGCTGGCTCTGGGAGGCTGTGCCAGAGGGATCGGCTGCTCCCCAAGCAGTGTTTGCTCCACTGAGTCCAGTTGCATGGCCTGGGTGCCCGTCTCCCCCTCTCCAAAAGAGCA
Organism: Scolopax mira; assembly: GCA_004320125.1. Lineage (NCBI taxonomy): Eukaryota > Metazoa > Chordata > Aves > Charadriiformes > Scolopacidae > Scolopax > Scolopax mira. The sequence goes on from BJBW01004214.1 coordinate 226,224, forward strand.
GGTTGGGAATGGACTTCTTTCTTCCACCTATGGTGTGAGTCCCTCTCACTGCTCATGGCTACCCTCGGACAGGACCCTGTGGTTCCCAGAGTCTTTAGGGTGCCCAGTCCCCAATTCTGACACAAGACTGGGAGGTTTCATGAAAAAAGGCCAGCTTGTACAGCTTTGTTCCCTGTTCTTACACCTGCATTTCTCTCTGCTGGAATGCTTATCCCTCACAGGGCCTGTCCTGTGTTGTACAGCCCCTTGTCCCACCTGGATTAATGGAATGACTCTAGAGACCTTGAACCCTGTGCAGGGAGAGAGGGTCCATCAGCTGAACCCAACAGCAGAAGCAAAGATCTCTGCTTTATGCCAAAGGACTGTCCCCAGCAGCAAAGAGGACTGGGTTTGTACCCAAGTCTCTCCAAGGTGCCTGCTGTTAGTATGGTTAGTGGAGACACGACCAAAATTTTCCTCCTCTGGTGGCAGGAGGCTTTTCAGATGTTGGGGTCATGATCACAGGCACCCACAGATTAGTGCAGTAAGGGTGATGTGGCCCCAGGGTCCCCAAACCTGGCTAGAGTGCCACTTACTACCTTGCTCAGCATGCCAAGGCCTGCAGCTCATCAGAGCAGGTTTGCGAGCCCGTGGACTCTCCTTCCAGGGGAATTAATTTAGATTTGTGTTTGCTGGGAGCTCTGGAGGCATCTCCCAATGGAGTCTTGACACTGAAACATTCTCAATAGCAAACCATGGCTCCTCCTCTGTTGTGGAATGTGTGTAAGCCCTTGGCTCCATCCAGGGATCTGTTTGTGATGTCTTTGAGACCCAAACCCAAGCATAGCTTTGGTTAAACCTTTTTGTTGTGATTTATTGGTCTGACCAGTCCTACACTGCCATGGGGAAGCTTGGAGGGGGCTGCTCTGAGCCTGTTGTGAGCTCTCTGCCCTCTTGGGTATGCTAATGGCCAGATGTCCTGCTAATGGGTACAGATGTCCTACCAAGGATGAGGCTGAGGTGCTCCATCTGCCAGAGGTGCTGGAGCCTCTGGCATAGGTCAGTTCAGTGCATAAGCCTTGTAGCTGCCTCTAGAAGCATCCCTGTGTGGTACCAGGTTCCCTGACCAGGAACACCCAGGCTTTTGCATGTGCTGCTCCAGTCCCGTGGCTCCACACCCGGGCTGGTTGTGGCATTTGAACTTCTGAAGAAGGAATTTACACCTGCATTCCTCGTAGCATCTCACTGGGCCCCTCCTGCCCATGGCTATGGGAGAAACCCTTCGCTGCAGCCGGGACAGGTGAGGGGACAGGCTTGTTCTGCAGCACAATGCACTGGCACCCTCTAATGACACAGTTATGTATATTCACTGGATGCCTGGGTCTCTCACCCTTCCTGCTGTGCTGGTGCTGACTAGTGCATTGCTTGCAGGTATTTTGGAGGCTTCAGTGGGCCAGAGTCACAAGGTGGGCTCCCCCTTCTTCTGTCCTCCTCTGCTCCAAAGTCCTCAGCCTCAGCTCCCTGTGCTGCAGTTTCCCCAGGTGTAAACAAGGACTGTGTGAGACTGTTTGTGTTTGTGCATTGCTTCTGCCAGGTGTGATGCCAATGAGGATGCTGTTTCCATCCTTCCCAGCCCCAGATCAAAGCCAGCTGTGGTTTTCCCCTGCACATTGGAATGCGAGAGCTGGTGAGCTTGCTGCCAGGTTGGGTAACCCCAGATTCTGGCCATGCTGCCCCAGCTAGCTCAGGAAGTCCCTTTGCTCCAACTCGTCTGGCCACAGAGACATTGGGAGAGTTTGCCAGGTTGGGTCCTGCAGGGTCTCTTCTTCCCAGCTCAGATTGGGGAAAAAAACAGAGTGTGCAGCTGGAATGGGATCGCTCAACTTCATCCCAAATGATGCTGAACCTAATGAGAAACTGAGCTGCACAATAGTCACAGCATTGACTGCTCAGTAACACCAGGCTTTGAACAATGGTCTGGGTGGGCTTCAGAGACTTACAGCAGGGCACTGTGTCCTGCATGGCACATTGGGGGGAGGCTGTGCTCCAGCCTCCAGGCTTTCATTGCTCTGAAAGCCTGATGGAGTTAAATTCATAGTAGCAGAGTTTGATCTTGCTCAACAAGATTGGTTCAGCCGTGCTCAGCAAGGTGCCAGGACCTGATGGCAGAGCTTGCCACAATGGCAGGCAGAAGCTCTCTTGGTATGGTGTGGTCAAATAAGATCAGCTCTTCCCTGGATGCTGTGTTAGGTTGACAAGATGCTTTGGTGCACTGGGTTTGAGTTTGGACATCTGGAGTAGCAGGGCATATCCTAGTGCTATCCTGCCAGTCTCATGGCCAAGGCCAGGATATCTCTGCCTCTCTCCACAGGGAATGGCCATGACAAAACCAGGATTGTGCATCCTACAAACAGGCCAATAAGTCTCTTAAACAGTGAATCAACAGCCTGAGAAGGGCCAGAGCCAAGTGCTGCAAGGGATTTTTCCCTTGCCTCTCAGCTTTGCCTCTTGCAGCTGAGACACAGGCAGCAGAATGCAGAGTGAGCTCTGGTATGGGGATGGGGATGGAGATGTGAAAGGAATGGGGTAGGTTGTGAATGGGATGGGGATTGCAGTGGGTTTTAGATGGGGTGAGAGCCTTCTGTCATGCTCATGGGATAAGATAAAGATGAGGAGTAGGATAAAGTTGCGGAGGAAAGGGGAAGGGGGTAGGATATAGGTATGGAGGGGAAGGAGTGAGATAGGAGGGGAAGGAATGATGATGAGGTAGGGAAGGGGAGAGGCAGAGGATGGGAAAGGGGCTGGGAAAGAGTCAGCTCTTGTTTAGAGAAGCACACACTCAGGCGCATCAGCTCATACTAGCTGAGCCACATTGGACACAGCAGCCTTGGAAAGCACGGAATGCTTTTCTCTTCTGTTGTTATCCCAAGGGGCTGTTCAGCCAGCCAAGTGTACCAGCAGGTTTTTATTTTATGTTTATTTTCCTAATGGCTTGGGTGGTCTGCAACCTTGAGCAGAGTAAATTGTGACTGCTCAAGACTCGGTAAAAATCCACACAATGGATGTGCACTGCAGTGTATCACCAGGGATGATTCACTAAAATTGCAATTAGGGAAGGAAATAACAGTGCATTTACAAGCTTCTTTCCAGGAGCATTGCATTTCTCCTGAATTGCAGTGAAGTCTTAGACTCATTTATGGGACATTGCCCATGTCAAAAAATGCATAGAAATGGAAGAAGAAGTAGCTGATATAAAGCAGTTTAACAGTTTAGGAAAGAATTAAAAACAGCATAAATTTTCACAGCGACAGAGGAAGTGCATTGGGAGGGACATGTAGGGGTGAGCAGGGGAAATCAGGAAACCATAGCAAAACCCAGAAACACGGGACAGTGCAGCTGTGCCCTGACACAGAGTCCAAGGTGATGCAGATGACCTGGGCAAGAAAGGGCATGCAGGGAAGGATCACTCCCCGGGAGTAATGGGAGTCTGACGAGTGTCCTCTCCTCAGCTATGGAAGTCTCAGCACCCTGCTGGAGAGAAGCTCTGCAGAGTGCAGCAACCAAGGAAGATGCATCATCCGCAGATTGCAGTGTGGCAGGGAGTACAGGAAAGCAAAAGTCAATCCTTTTATTGTCTTTCAGAAGCACTGTTTTATCCCTCTGGAAAGTCACATACTGCTCTGCAATGACCAGGGTTGTAAAGCACTGAGCAAAGAAGCTCTGTTGCGAATGGCATAATCTCTATGGCCTTGCACCAGCATCAGGTTTCATCAGGTCCTGGTGACAGGGCTGAACACAGCCCTCCAGTCCACATGGTGCCAGAGACTTCTGACCTCTGCAGTTGCTGTCACCTCTTTAGCCAGCTGCCCCAGAGCTGGGAGGAGAGGCCAGACATCCCCAAGGGGCATGGCAGGGCTTGGACATGGTGACTCCACATGTGTTCATCATGCTTGGCTTCACTTAGGAATCAGTGACTGCACAAGAAGCCCTGTGAAACCTGTGGCCCCAGGAATTTAAAAGGTCACCTCCACCCCAGCAAAGAGATGCACCCACATTAGGACCACGGCAGGGGAAAGCTGCTCTTTAGCCATCCCCAGGCAGCCAGCTCTTGCCTCTGGGCTCTGAGAAATCCTCAAGTTCATCTTGGATGCACATGTTTTTAATCATTCTAATTAAACACAGAGATCTTCCAAGGGGGAGACCAGATAGCTGCTGCCACTGGGAAGTATGAACTCTGCTTGCTTGCTGCCTCCATCCCCAAAGTAACAGGACATAAAGCTAGGAGGGAGCCATCAGCACAAGTGCCAGTTTCCTGTGCCCTGATGCTCCTGGGGAGCCATCAGGCAAGTCATCTGGTCCAACCTTCCAAGGACAGACTTTCCAGCTCACACTGTTCCTGGGAAATCCTGGCGGGAGGCTTCTGCATTGCTAGAATTTCTTCCCTCTAATTTTCTGCCCTTTCCTGGGGCAATGTGTCTGGCAGCCACCATGCTCATACCACTGATGACAACCAGAGCAGCATGTCCATGGGTTGTGCTTGGTGCCAGTGACACCCTATAATAGGATATCTGCCAGCTACTGGCTATTTTTGGTCTGAGGTCTCATTAGTTCTTTCTGTCTCAGGACTCCCAGATGTGGTAGACCTGAGCCCCTGATGGAGCATGGCTTGTATATCTCCATCATTAAGACCATAGGATGAAGCAAGTGGTAGTTAGTCTCCTCTGTCACTGGAGACTGGTAGTAGCATCCAGCAGCAGCTTTATCCCCAGTGGGGAAAGTCCCTCAGTGCTAGTTCATATGCAGTGCAGCTATTCCCAAATACTTTTTTCCGTCCTTTGGGAAGGTCACTTTCCCAGAGAGGCCAGGGACCAGAGCTCCCTGGCTTCTGGGGGATGCCAGTCCCCTGGCCCCTGCTGCCTGGTCAGACTGTCCACAGCTTGATCCTTCTCTGACTGCAGCTGTGACCCACATGGGTTCCCAGACATGGCCTGCAGCCCCAGTAGCACGGGGGACCTGCAGCTTTGGTCATTGATGGGAACAACCATGTCAATTAATCTGAAGAGAATGACCCTGCATCGTGGCTGTCCTTGCCACATCTGCTGGTGGGTGAGCATAGTGTGGGAACTTGGGAGCCTTCCTGGGCATGGATGTTTGAGCCTTGTAAAAGTCCTGTTGTAGGATGTTGCTGAGCTTTGGTGCTTGCCAGGAGCTGCAGAATTGAAGATGGATTATTTACATACCTGACATTCATGCAGGGTTCACACCCTATAAAACAACAGGACGGCATGTCTCCTCATATCCAGTGAAGTGCCTGTCTCAAAGTGGCAAAACCACAGTGTAAGCTGTGAAGTGGGGTGTCTGTGCAGCACTTCACCCTGATGTGCAACTTTTGCTTAATCATAGTCATCTCAGTTTGCCTAATTTTATTTTATCCTTGTCCTGAGATCCCAGGAATCTGCTCTGCAAGAGCGCTTTGTAGCTTTGACTGCAAGGCAATAGCAACTTGCTGCTTTTGGGACCATATCCCAATTAGTGAGGAGCTCAGTTTTGAACACCTCCTGAGACAGCCAGAGCCAAGCTGGGGAGTGGCAGGCAGGGCTGCAAGACACAATGGAGTGAGAAGCAGAGTGAAGATGCTTGGTCTCTTCAAATTAATTAACACAAAGGAATCATAGAATTGTAGAATTGCCTGGGTTGTTCCAACTGACAGAACCATCACTAACCCATGTCTCTAAGCTCTATGTCAATGCATCTTTTAAATACCTCTAGGGATGGTGTCTTAACTACTTCCTTGGGCAGCCCATTTCAAGGCTTAATAACCTTTTCAGTGTAAAAAAATTTTCTAATATCCAATCTAAACCTCCCCTGGCACAGCTTAAGGCAGTTTCCTCTTGCCCCATCGCCTGTGACTTGGGAGAAGACACCGAACCCCACCTCTCTACAAACTCCTTTCAGGTAGTTGTAGAAGATGCAGTCCTGGTCAATATGGGGTGAGATGCCTGAAAATAGCTGCCTTTTGGCTCTAGGAGCAGAAAATATGGAGGGTCCACATCTGGACTAAAAATACCCTATCTGGCTGCTGAGGACCGATGGTGAGTGTTGACATGTTGGGTGTGTCATCCTGAAGGTTGGGACAGAGATCGTAGAGTTCAGGATCCTGAGGGGAGGGAGGCGGGTGAAAAGCAAGCTTACAACACTTGACTTCAGGATAGCAGACTTTGACCTCTTCATAGATCTGCTTGGAAGAGTTCCATGGAATAAGGCACTGGAGGGAGAAAGGGCAGAGGAAAGCTGGTGAATATTCAAGGATCAACTCCAAGCTCAAGAGTGGTCCCTCCCAACAAAGAAGAATTCAGACAAAAATGCCAAAAGGCTGCCGTGGATGAAGAAGGAGCTCCTGGCCAAAATCAAACACAAAAATAAAACATACGGAGGCTGGAAGGAAGGATAGGTAACCTGGAAGGAATACAGAGACAAGCATACAGAGAGGAGGTTAGGCAAGCTAATGGCCAGCATTGGATCTAGTAGGGGAGTCAAAGGTAGCAAGAAGGGCTTCTGCAAGTACATAGATGATAAATGGAAGACTAGGGGAATGTGTCCCACTGCTCAGTGAGACCTGGTTACACAGGAAAGGTTGATTTAATGAATGCTTTCTTTGCCTCAACCTTTACTAACATGAGCAGCTTTCAGGAAGCCCAGGGGCCAGAGAGCAGGGGAAAATCTGGAACAAGGCAGATATACTCTTTGTGGAAGAGGATCACTTGGGTCAAGGAATACTTGAGCAAACTGGACATGCATAAGTCCATGGGCCCTGATAGGATGCAATTTTGAGTGTGAGGGAGCTGGCAAATGTCATTGCAATACCACTCTCGACAATCTTTGATCCTTGATGGCGATTGAGAGAAATACCCGAAGCCTGCAAATGTCACTCCTGTCTTTAAGAAGGGCAAGAAAGACAACCCACAGAACTACAGGCTGGGCAGTCTTACCTCCATCTAAGGAATGGAGGAATCCTGGAAACCATTTCCAGGCACATGAAGGTACAAGAAAATCATCAGGAGTAGCCAGCATGGCTTCATCATGTGGAAGGCCATACCTGGAGCACTGTGTCCAGCACTGGACTTCCCAGTGCCAGAGAGCCAGGGACATATTAGAGGGAGCCCAGTGAAGAGCCACAAAGAAAGGACTGAAGCATTTCTCATAAGGACAGGCTGTGAGAGGGACTGCTCAGCCTGGAGAAGAGAAGGCTCAGGGGGATCTCATCAATGTATCTAAATACCTAAAGGTGGGGTACAAAGAGAATAATAAAATGATTTTGGTTGGAAGAGACCTTAAAGACAATCTAGTTGCAACCCCCTTCCCTGGGCAGAAACACCTCCTACCATACCAGGTTGCTCAAAGCCCATCCAGCCTGGCCTTGAACCCCTCCAGGGAAGGGGCAGCCACAGCTTCTCTGGGCTACCAGGGTCTCAGCCTCCTCACAGCAAAGAATTTCTTCCTTATATCTCATCTAAATCTCCCCTATTTCAATTTAAAACCATTACGTCTCATCCTATCACTCCATTCCCTCATAGAGAGTCCCTCTCCGACTCTCCTGTAGCCCCCTTCAGGTACTGGAAGGCTGCTATAAGGTCTCCCCGGAGCCTTCTCTTCTCCAGGCTGAACAATCACAGCTGTCTCAGCCTGTCTTCATAGGAGAGGTGCTCCAGCCCTCTGATCATTTTTGTGGCCCTCCTCTGGACCTGTTCCAATAGGTCTGTGTCCTTCCTGTGTTGAGGATTCCAGAGCTGGACACAGTGCTCCAGGTGGGGTCTCATGAGACCAGAGTAGAGGGGCACAATCACCTCCATCTACCTGCTGGCCATACTTCTTTTGATGCAGTCCAGGATGCAGTTGGAGGATGGAGCCCAGCTCTTTTCAGGGGTGGCAAGAGATGATCGGCACAAAAGAAAGCATAGAAGGTTCCTCCTGAACACCGGGAAACACTTTTTCACTGTGAGGTTGACCAAGTACTGGCAGAGGTTGCTAAGGGAGGTTGTGGAGTCTCCATTCTTGGAGGTGTTCAAACGCCATCTGGACAAATCATGGACAACGGGCTCTGCTTTGCCCAGGTTGAGAAGAGGGTTGGACCAGATGACCTATAGATATCCCTGCCAACCCCAACCAGTGTGTAGTTGTGTGATTCTGTGAGTTGGCACAGAAATGTCAGGGTCAGATTTGGGGCAGGTTGGACAAAGTAGGCTGGTGGAGCAGATGCTGCAGTGTGTCCTTCCAGAGGCTGAGGGCGGAAGACCTGCAGAGGTTCTCTGCTAACCCGTGCAGATAGCACCGAAGGCAGGACAGTTGCAGATGTGCTCACTTGGCCATTTTTGGTGCTGAACCAGGACATCCACGTGTGTTTCTTATGTCAGACTGTGAACATTCACCATATGGGCACAAAGGTGTATGGTGTGATCTGTCTCCATCACCTGGCTGACACTTGGACAGCAAGCACCCAGGCTGAGCTCACTTAGGGGAGACACAAGTTAAGTCTATGACAGTTCGCAGAATAAGCTGATTTATTCTATGGGCCAGGAGAAACGGTAAGTACTTAAATCTATCTTTAGTCTGTTTTTAGTCTGCTACACAGCTTCTTTGAATATTAAAAACTGCCGTGTACTGAGCTGCTCCTGTGAGATACAGAGTGTTTGTTGAGTTGGATGAAGTACAAATTAAAGAGGTCAGTTTCAGGCATCTTTATTTCACAGTTCTGGGGCTGGTATTTAACACGCACACACATTTCGTGTGAGCATCTCATCTGAGTGCCAGGAGCAAAGCACACGGAAATGAAGCATTGTCAGCCTTGCCCCTAACTTACAAGGCTCACAGCCTTCCTGCAGAATGAAAGCTCTTGGCAAAGTGGAGTTTTAAGGAGACATGAAGGGTCACTCCCTTTCCTGTTAAATCAACCCAAAGTAACCCACGGTAATGTGCAACCTGCGGGTGACAGCTCTGCACCTTCTGGAGCAGTGGCTCGAATGGCCCCCTGCCTCCTTGGGGCTGTCCTGGGGGTGCTGAGACCGTTTCCCGGTAGGGACTGACGTGAGAGAGGAGAGCTGTGCACAAGGGTCTGGACCACACAGTGTGAACACAGGGATGCAGCCCATACATGGTGGTGAGTGGAGGGGCTGGTGGGTTGCTGCTCAGTGGCTGCAGTCCCCCTGTCCTCTTCTGCCCAGGGCAGGAGGGAGCCCCTGGGATGCTGCATCCCACCGGCATGCCTGTGATGTCTGAGACAGGGTAAGCAGGCCCTGGCATGCAGCTGTGCAGCAGGACCTGGTGGTTACAAATGCCTCTTTCGTGGTTAAGTAAATGGTCAGGCTGGATTTCAGTCCCATCCTGGGCTTAGCACACCTTTTCTGATACACGCCCCTTCTCCCACCCAGCAGGTGAAGCTACTGTGCGGGTATCTCTAATGTTTTTTCCTAAAGAAAAATGAATGGATCTATAATGTATTTTATAGAAATTAAATAGAACAGTGAGTTGCAAAAGGAGTTTCAGGAAACTCAGGGTTATAAAAGCTGATTTCCTGTGGTGTCTCTGAGGGCTTGTACTATGCTTGAACTTTCACTGCAGTCTTTCCACACTGTTTCATTCTCCGGCCTGGCCACTGCTTTTCATGCAGCATAGGGGAACTTAATTACCCTGATATCTCACACATTCAAATTTTGACTAAATTTGGCTGAAATATGAATGTGAGTGGGGAAAGAAGGGAGCTGTGAGAGTACCCACTCAGAGCATCTCCAGCTGAGGCAGATCTCTGCTGTCGGACGGTGCTGAGGAGGATAAGCTGACATGTGGGCAGCAAACTAGGCCAAACGCTCAGCTCCCGGGGCCGCCCTGGCCTGCAGCGGGAACGGAATCTGGGACACACTGACGGTTTTGCTGCAGAACCTGGCAGTGAAGGAAGACATGAAGCGCCTGAGAGTGAGTGTATGGGCAGTAGGAAAGCGGGAACTGTCCTGGCTCCAGAGCGCAGATATCCCAGCAGATATCCCGGGGGGCGCTGAGCAGAAGGGCGAGGGGGAAATCCCAGCAATGACAGAGGGAGTTACCACCAGAGGGCACTTAAATATTGCTCTTGCTGAACAAATAGTGTTTCCTAGTGAGAGGCCAGCTCTGGATTGCCTGAAAACATGCATCCAATCCTGACTCATTGCTGGCACAGAGAGCAAAGGAAAGCACTCAGAAGGCATTTGAGAATGGGAATTCACTAGCAGGACGCAGAGGATTGAACTTTTCTTCCAGACTTTTTCAGAGAGATCTGACAGTGGGTTTCCACCACCATGCCTGGCCCAGTGAGGTGACCATTAGACTTTGACTGTGGTTCCCATGGGGCTTGGCACAGAGGAAAGGAGATTTCTTACACCTCCGTTCTGCTTGCTCTGCATATATCCTGTCTGCTGCTCATCATGAGTAGTGAAGAGACAAGAATCACAGCCCTGGCAGTGATCTTGGCTTAGTACCTGCTGTGATGTTCACCTGGGTGCATCTATGCCCTGCTTTTTATTGTGGAGCTGGGCAGGAACAGAAATATTATCTGTCTTCTATAAGAAATTGCAGGGAATGGATAAAGGAGGAATTGGATAGGATTTCAAACCCAACTCTGAGAGCTTGTCAATACCCGTGAGGATCTGGGTGCCAAATAAAGTCTGCAGATGTGAGAATCACACTACAAGGATGAAAGACAAAACGTCCACCCTCTGGTGCCACCCAGAGCACCCTGTTCATCACCCACATTGGTTTCAGGGAGGCACTCTGGGGCTCAGTAGTCGGATGTGATGATTTGGCTGGGGTCTCACTGCTGCTGCAGGTCTCACTGTCATGCTTGCAGGCCTCCTGTGAGCACAAAGAGCTTCATGAGAGTCCTGGTGCCAAAGCAGCAGAAGCTGAAAGTGCTATAGGTGCAGGTGATGAAAAACTGAAGGGAGTGTGGTCTCTAGAGAGAAAAAGAAGACTGCAGATGACAGAAAGTAGGTGCTGTGTTGGAAATGCTATCACTTATTCTTCAAATATCTGGATAAAATGGGAGAAAAGGGGCCCCAAGACCTCACAGGAGCATCTATGTGCACTGAGAATCTCTCCTGGGTGGGTCCAGGGTACTGGGAAGATAGGAGCAAAGCTTGCTTTGGGATGTGACATATCCCAGCATCTCACCTGGTGATTCTCCTGCCTTTGAAGCAGCCGGAAGCCTGGGGAGGACCAGCAGCCGATCCTACGCTTAGCAGCTGGATTTCCCAAGATGATGCATGATGTGAACCATTCTGACTATGGGAATTGCTTCCAAGGGACATGGACAGCAGTTCGTGACGAGCCACACACAGCACATAGGCACTTCTGTCTGCACAGGATATGGGAAGGCTGCAAGGGGGTCCACATCTGTTCTCCCACTACAACCTGCCAAGCAAATGCCCTCCTTGCTCCAGCTGGAAATAACAGCTTTGCCAGGACTTGGTTCCTTAATGCTCTTAGCTTTAGCTGATTACTTGCAATTAGCATTAATTAGTGTCTCTTTTGGCAGTGCCTTGTCTCTACTTCCCTATGCCTTGTCCTTGAAACATCATGCTGGGTGCTGGGCCCCCTTTTGTCCTGAGGCACCTCCACCAGTCTTGGCAGCAAAGCTGGAAAGTTGTTTTTGGGCTGCAGCCTCTTGTCCTGGAGGGTCTGCACATGGGGGTCTCAATTTGCAGAAGGGCTGTTGCATCTCATCTTCCCCGGAGGCTCCCTGATTTCTTTGCTCTGCAAAGCTATGGTGCTGGGTGTGCTCTCCCACTGCCCAGGTAATTTTGGCTTGTCCCCAAGATCAGGGTACTGAGAGCAGTGTTACAGCGTCTCTCTGAGCCCCACTGGCAGAATGGGACAATGGGGGGCACTGCTGGGCAGCCCTGCCCTTTCCCAGCCCCCTTGACCCACCCTGAGCCCTTTCATGGGGCTGGAGCTATAGGGGCAGGCTGATGGGAATGGGATGGCTGGCGCTGCCTGCCTTGCTCCTGGCTCCATGGGAAAGACCCATGTAGGTCCTCAGGAAGTTAAATCCTTCTGGAAAATGGTGCAAGAGGTCTTGGCAGAATTTCACGTTTACTGAAGCAGTCTTATCCTCTGGAAGACAGAGAGCTAGGGTGGCAGCAAGAGGAACAGGGTGGTCTTAGGAGAGACCCTTTGCTTCTCCCCTGTGAGGGAGCCCAGGAAAATGGAAAGGAACTCCCAACAGGGAAGGATGTGAAAAAACAACATGCAACTATTTAAGCATTGGCTCTGCAGAGATTTTTGGAGAATGGGAATATAAGAAACCTGCAAATGATGATGCCCCAGATGACTTGAGCAACTCGACAAGGAAAGCTGATTCACAAATTAACATGCCATCAGAAACCTCTACCCCTCATCGCAGCCCTCTGGTCGTGATGCTCACAGCCTGCCCCAGCTCTGGATATCTGCCATTGGGATGGCCCTGGAGCAGAGGGGGACAGTTCAGGTCAACCCAGCCCCACTGTGATATTGCACTGTCTGCAGGATTTTACCTTCAAGAGGGAAGCTGGTGCCTCTCCTGCCCTGGAAAGTCACGGCCTCAGCACCAGGAGCAGATGGCCACCCAGCCTTGGCCCACATGCCAACATGCAGATGTGGGCCAGCTGAGAGAGTGGCTGTGGTGCCACGCCATGGCACGGGCAGGAGGAGACAGCTACAGGTTAAACCACTACAGAAAAGAGTACAGACTCTTGGCTCTGGAGTTCTCCAGTGCAGTTTCTGGATCACAGCTTTCTTACATTTTCCTGAAAGTTCCTGTTATCAGACTGCTGCGAAAATGAGGGGCTGAACCCAAGATTTTTGTGAATAACAGTGCAAGCACTAAAGAATGGTCTACTAAACCCACTGTATTTTATAGTTGATTAATCTAAAGGCTGGACAGGAAAGTATTATCAACCCCTTCTCCCCAGGCTTGGAACCTGACTGCATCAAACATAAATCTTGTAAATGAATTTGTACTTTTCTCTGGGAACTATTTAAATAGATGAGCATTTATTTTAGCCATTAACTGTGTTAGGGCTAGGTGGAAGATCTGGGCAGAAATAACATGCACCACCTTTGGGATGGGGACACTTTGGTGAGAGAGCAAGGGTTGAACCTCTGTGGCAGCCAAAAGCTGCTGGGAAGGAAAATGGAGTTCCTGTTCCTGCTAGGAGGTGTTGGGGAGCTAAGTGCAGGGATGTGGTAATGAAGTTCCATTTGGATGTTGCTGGGTTTAGATACAGCTTTGGTGGATCCCAGCACACGTGCATTGGATTTGTAGGTGCGGTTGGAAGAAGGAGTACTCAGGACTGCCCAGGTACTGCCAAAATCACCAATCCTTTAGATTAGAGTCTTGAAAATCTTTGATGTGTATTTTTTCAATACTCACAATAGTGTGGTTTGGTGCCTAGTAAATAGCTGTTTAACAGCAGAACACACAGCAGTCAGCTTCACTCATCCTTTAAGGATGCTGAAATTGGAGAAAAAGATTTAAAAGGCAGAAAAAAAGAACAAGAATAGAGAAAACATGAAAGGAGGCAGAGTCAGACCAGACACAAGCACCTCAGGAGAGTGAAAGCACCTCAGCTCAGGGCAGCTGCACAGGGTCAGGAGTGCGCCGAGTGGAGGTGAGGGCAGGGAAGGCTGCAGGTGATCAGGGCCCAAAGAGCAGGCACAGGGAGCATCGTGGGGCATCTCTTTCCCATCTCCAATGTTTTGTAGCACCAAGCCCCATATTGCCTCCATTTTCTCTTACTTCCCAGCCCAGGCTGAGTGTCTTGCAGGTCTCCTTTTCCTCTCCAAATTCACCCTGGGCACCCAGTGTCCGAGCCTAGAAATGCTAGTTTTGCATATGGCTTGCTCAGAATTAGCTACTAAGGCAAGTGGAAAAAACAGGATTCTACTTCACTTCAAAGCTATTTAAACCCAATTTTCCTGTGTGGACATCAGGTGAAAATCACCACGTTGATTTTGAGCAGGAAATCAGCTCAGAGTAGAAAGAGAAGCACATTTTAGCCAAGCTTCTCAGTTAGATGCTGGGACGGGGCAGGAGGGCAGCACTCTGTGCCCTGGGAAAAAGGGTTCCTGCCAGACCCGGCAGAGGGACGGTCCCCTTAGACCTGAGCCAGCCCCGCAGGCCTCTCAGGCTTTAGCAGAGGAAAGGTGTTGAACAAGGGACTGGCTGAGCCGTGGCTGGTGAAGTAGAGGCGTGTGGGGGAGGCAGAGCACTGGGACACACCACTGGGTGCCCCCCCCCGGGCATGGCAGTTCCCACAGCACCCCAGGCAGGAGCTGTTGCTGAAGGGGCGGCAGTGTGCCTGCATTTCTCTGCCAAAAATAACTGCGTTTAGTATTCTACTTGAGTTCAAAGCCCACGTGCTGGACACGCACAGGAAGCAATGAGTTGTTCCCTTCAAAATGGCAGTGTCATAAAAATATATTTCTATCTAACTCTATTTTACCCAAATGAGCAGGTCTTTCAAGAGCTCATATATGTGAATGATCCAAGAGGTTTCAGCTGTTACAATGCTCAACAGATGGTTTACATTTTCTGACTACCTGATTCCCATTTTGTGTCAAGGATCCGTCTGGGCAGAATTACCTGAGGGTGCACAACTGAAAGGCAAAAGAGCCAAAAAGCCAGTTCTGCTCTGACTGAACCAGGAGTCCCGACCCATTTCTGCACCACAGAGGGGCCCATCAGGAGCATGGCTGTCACTGCACTACCTTCCTCATCCTCCTCTTCCTCGCTGCTCTTCTAAGAGACTGGGAGCCACCCTGGTGCATCCAGTTTATCCCAGTAATGATGACTCCAGTATCTTCACATTCAGGTTCAGCGCTCCTGGCTTCATGGCCAATGTCCATCTGCCCATTGCCCACAGCCAGGGCTCAGGCTGTGTCTTCTCCAACATCCTGCAAGGGAGAGCTTGGGTCAGAGGTGAACATATAGGGCCAGGCCACCCATTCTGCTCACAGGGAGCTGTAATGCAGACTGAAATTTGCCCTTTGATGCAGGTTAGTTTATTTGAAAACAACCTGAATTGCATGTGTTCCTGGCTGGACTAGGCTACTGCCAGACTTAGATATGAGCTGAGGTGCTGGCCAAGGATACCTGGGCCATTACACCAGGGAGTCCATAGGCATGTTTGTTATGTGACGTGAAAAAAAGAACTAGAAATTCATCCTGCATCTGGCTTCCTGACCCATCCCTAGAAGACTGAGTTTGGGTCTTCTAGGTTCAGGACCGACTTTCAGTTAGGGGATGGTCAACTGGGAGATAAATAGGCCACCAGTCCTCCAGTCATTGCCTCCTCCCCACAGGGGCTTGGTTAACATCTGGGCTCTCCTGAGAAGCTGAGAGTTGTTGGCTATTCAAGCCATAGACCTGTCATTCCACTACCCATTAGAGGCAAAATTAGGGCAGAAGACCATGTTGCTTCTAGGGAATGAGTCTGGGTGAAGGACAGCAGAGCTCAGGAGACCCTGCCCAGTATGCTCCCAGTTCAATGGCATTGGTAGCTGAGTGGTCTGAGAGCAGGCCATGAGTTGGAGCTGAGAGGGTCTCTTTCCTGCCTGTTCCTCTTGGCATCTCCTGCTGTGGCCAAGAGAGGTGCCAGGTTTGTGCAAACATATTGGCAATGATGTCTGATGGCCTTATGAATGACAAATATCCTGGGATCAACAGTGGTGGTTGCCAGATGTTCCCACCAGCAGTTCCACATCTAAAGGCCATGTGCCCACAGAATGGATTCCATTTTGGGGACTTCCACTTCGCAGTGGAAGTCTCTTCAGCCAGGGGCTGCAAAGGTCATGCCAGGAATCCTTGTGTCCTAGGACCGTCTACACTATGGCCCAAGGTGGCACACGAGAAGTCCCCTGGCTGTGACACCAGGAGGACTCAAGGGTATGTGTTCTGGCTCCTTCTCTCACGGAGAGACTTTCCGGTGCTGCTCCCATCTGTAGCTTCCCTTTCCCAGGTGCACTTTGCTATTGTCCAAATGATGGTGCTTCAGAAACTTCTTTACGTTCGTGAATGTTTAGCCCTCAGTAGAGCTGCAGATTTTTAAAGCCAAAAGGTGATTTCTAGGGGTGCTTCATCTTCCGGCCACTCTCTCTTTCTACCCTGTTTTATGCAAGATTCATCTGCTACCAGCAATTTCTTCTATGAAGGTACCTGTAGAGATGCTTAGGTCAGCTCTTCTCTCTGCACTAAAAACATTGCACTTCTCAAGCTTCCCAGTGTGCCACATGCACACCTTCAACTTTTTCACGGTGAGGGTGACAGAGCCCTGGAACAG
>BJBW01004214.1:242627-270134 GCA_004320125.1 Scolopax mira
CTTCCAACTCCAAAAATTTCAGTGATATTCAGTGAATGGTGTTTATGGAAAAGCTGCAAGCTTTTATTAAAATAATAGAAAACGCATAAATTTTTTTTTTTGCTGCCAAAAGGTGCACAAGGGGCTAGCAAAGTGTAATAATAACTTTTATGTAAAGCAAATTGAGCTGGTATTTACTTTACTAATTATTTGCTATTGCCGTATCTACTTCAATAAATTCCATCACCGAGGAGCTGAACCTTGTTGAGAACTCATCGAATTGCCGGCTAAAAATGAACCAAGGGAAGTCCACCACAGAAAATGCAAGGATTAGGAGCACTTAGTGCCATGGGGCATCAGGAAAGCCAGGAGGAGAAGCAGGACCAGAGGACACCAAGGCTGGGCACAGGGATTCCCTAAGCCCCTGGTCCTCTCTCTGATGGGACTCACAGCTTATGCCGCACACGACATTATTTTTAGTGTGCTTAGACCTAGTGTTTGGCTAAATCTGTCTGCAGCTCCTCCGAATCACATCTCCACTGAAGGTTTCGTCTGCAGGGTTTTTGGTACCCAGGAGGAGCCATATGGGAAAGATCTCTGAGGGCCAAGCCCCCCACTGCTCAGGCAGGGACACTCCTGGGTGTCAGATCTGGCACCGTGCAGCACAGTCCCTTCTGCCAGCCACTACCATGACTCAGCCCAAACATAGGACCTCCCAACAGGCAGTGGACCTATCTGTCCACAGCGACCCCAGCTTCACTCTCTTATTAAACTCTCTTTTGCAGCCACTGGTTAAAGAGATGTGTCAATCACAAAGTCTTTGGGGACACCAGCATCTGCTATGAGCCACAGCAAAAAACTTACAGGGTGGGGGGACACCACCACCCAGAGGGAAAGTTGTTGCTATTGCTGCTAGAGGTGATTTTGGTCAAGGGACATGATCTTCTGACTGAATGGTATTATCTTGGGATAGGTTTACCAATTGGCAAAGTGAGGGGGAGCAGAAATATCACTAGTTGGTAAAGACAAATCTGGTCTCCCTCACTCAGAAAAGCTTCAAAGATTCTGTAACATGAGGGCCTGCTCACTCTCAGGGTAAAGCAGCTCCTCTTGTGGCTATGGGCAATCACATCAGGCCACCCACTGCCCTTGCTACCATGGGGAGGCCATTCTGCCCCTCTGCTGATGCTTCAGTGGAAAGTGCTGCATGGTACGTTCCCATGGCCATTTCTGGAAGAGATGATTGAGAGAGGTTCATTTTGATGACCAAGGTGAACAGCCTTAACTAGAAATGCTTTGCAGGATGCAAATTGCAGTGAAGGTTACAGCCATAGTTACTGTTTGTGCCACGCAGTAAGGCAGGGAGATGGCACTTCAGAACATCTCCTGTCTTCAATCTTAGTACAATTCAGTTCTTCTGGTCACTCCTCAAAGCTTTTGCTCCTTCCCTCAGGCAGCCCAGGTGTGATGGGTGCAGACTGACCCACGGAGACACTTCTCGGTGGGGTACGCAGGGAAACTGAGCGACTGTCCTAGGGTCTGGGCTAGGCTGGGCTTCGGCTGTGTTCCCTCTTTCCCTCTGTTTCAGGGCATCCATTAGCATTGAGAGCTTAGTGTAAGTGCTGCCAGATGTCTGCTGCACTGTAACCTGAAAAGAGCTCTCCACAGCAGCATCTGCCTGAAGCTGCCCAAGGAGCAGGCAGCAGCCCCCAAATGCCCTGGTCAGCCTCCCGAACAGCTGGAGACATTTGTGCACCAGCTTGTCTGGGAGGCGCAGAGCAATAGCTTGCCAGGAGTCATGCTACCTTCCTCCTTGCCTGACAGCAGAAATCATCATCCATCTTTGCTATAGCTTTTGATTCTCAGGCCAACGTAAATGCTGGGTGAGTTATAAAGTAAAATGCAGGAGACAAGACTCTCCCACCCCTCCTGTGAGTGGCTGTAACAAATGATCGGGTTGGTTTCCCACTTGAACAACTTTTTGATGATATGACCAGTATTGCTTCTCCTTTTTAAGCTCCCCTCTTTTGCCACTTCTGGCATCTCCATATTTTAGGCTTGGAGAAACAAATCTGGTGTGAAATAATCCAAATGATGTCTTTCCAGTTACCACGCTGTGCTGGGTTGAAGGGGAAGCTGTTTGAAGATGGATGAAGTTCATGTCTATGCCTCCTCATTGTAATTATGCATGTTTTGAAATTAAGAGCAGTTTCCACTCCAAACACCCACACGGCAGCACTGGAGAGAACTGTTAGTTGGCTTTTGAATCACCCTTCCATAGAGACAGCAAAACTACCTGCTCTGGTTTCCTATGTCAGAAAATGCCATCTCATGGCACTTCTTTTTTCCTGAATAACCTACTTTAGCCAATTTCCAGAAAAGATGGCAGGTTCTCTACAATGCAAATCAAGCCAGTGTGGAAGGAATTGCTTTGTTTGGAGAGGCAAAGCTGGTTCAAGATGCTCCATATCTGAGTTACTGGAGTGTCACCCCATCAGTCACAAACAAATGTAAGCAATTACTAAAACCACAAGTTTGTGATATTTGTTTTTCTCCCATGTTTCATTTTGGGTTTTAGGCATTAAAAAGACAGGAGGCACCACCACAGGCAGCAGGACCTGAGCTGCTGGCATGTCCCCAGAGCGGCTGGGCTGTCCACCTCGTTCTCTGCCAGCTCCCGTATTAAACCATCATCCCAGCTGTGAGGCTCAGTGGTGGGCTGAATCATCTCCCCAACTGTTTGTAATTCCTCATGCTAAATAGAGAGTGTGGGGGTTGAGGGGGGGAAATAAAGAAAGTAATGAGGAAATATTTTCTTCCAAAATAAGGGTGTTGCATGACTCAGCAAGGTGTAGAGCATCTGTTTCCAATGTCTTCTGAAGCGCCAACCATCGGCCTGGTAGGTATCAGCTGGTAGGTATCGGCTTTGAGAAACATCTGTCCCAATTAAGTTTCCTGATGTTCCTCAGCTAAATGTAGCCATTTTACCAGTGTGCTCAATTTCCCCCCAAACCGGAAAGCAAATTAGTAGGAATATACCACTCCTAACCATGTGCCAGCTCTCAGATGAGAAAAAGATGAGTATAAAGACACTACTGAGAAGGGGAGAGCAGAGTTATTTCCAACGGGAGCAGCGTGGTGTGCAGTGTGTTGTGAACAGTGAGAAGCTGGGGATGAGGGCTCAGGGAGAGCTGGGGCTGCACTGCAGGACCAGGGGACGGAAACCCTGGGCCATTCCAAACCAGCAAGGAGTGGGGTGGAGGAGCAGGTGGCTGGGGGCGATGCTGACCATATGCGCAAAGTGGGGTCTGGCCTCATCACTCCCTGCACGCATGAAGCAGCCAGCAGTGCCGCCGCGGTGTGAGCACGCTGGGGCAGGACAGAAGGGCTGCCCTCAATGTCAGGTGTGAAATCCACATCCCCAAAAATTTCAAATAGTGCATAATGTAAGCGTTCGATGAGTTTTCTAACCAGGGATCTAGCATTGCGAGCATTAAATTAAACATTAGGTGACTTGGCATGCTGTACAAGAAAGCCTGAGAAATGAGAAACATGGGGATAGACTGCATTATTTATAGTTTCATTTTTTTCCCTGTTTTGCATGCCTAAGAAAGCACAAGCATATGCAGTGCTTAGAGGAGGACACAGTGTGGCAAGACTCTGCATTTGCAACCACCGTCTGCTGTTCCTGCCTGGTCCTTTTACATGATTTCTCCACCCAGCCCCTCACTCCTGCTGCTTTCCACCTGCAGCCCAGAACCCCACCAGCCCTGCCTGGTGCAGGGACGGGGCACCACCCACTACATCCCCCAGCCCAGGAGCCAAAGAGCTTTGGGAGCCACGTGAGCCAGCTCCCCCGTGTCAGAGAGCAGCCCCGGTCCACTACTGCTCGCAGTGGGTGGAAGCCCCCCAAATTTGCCTTCGGCCTCAATGATCCAAAGCTGCTCTTGACTGCCTGTTGACCTGAGGGCCCTGAGCAGGGTCAGGGGGCTGGGAGTGTGGGGCTTTCCTGCAGCCTCGTAACAGCGGAAAGCAGGACCAAGCCATGCTGAACCTGAACTTGACAACTTATTACCTTGAAGGATGATGTTTTACTTCTATTCCAATGCTTTCTGCTAAAAAAAAATAATATATATAAACACGCACCAGGACTCAGACCAGTGAAAACTGCAGCTAGAGAGTACAATTTGTCACAGGACTTCCAGTTGAGAGCGTCCTGCTCTGTCTCAGCAACGTAACCAGTGGTTTGGGATATGAATGGGCAGTCTCTCATGATGTGGAAGGGGTTGTAAAACACTAGCTAGCACTCCTGTCAGACCTTGCAGGGAGATGTATGCTCTGCGTCTTCCTCAGAGTCTAATTTAAAATGCAAGGATGCATGGAAAAAAATGTGCTTTAGAAGATTTTAAAGAACAGCACAAAGTAAAAAAGCAGCTGCAAAAATTAATTTCCAGCATTAAAAATCAGCACTGATGAGAGCCATCTTAGATCAAATAATTTATTTAGTAATTCCATGTAAACACTTCAGATTTACTAGCAAATACAATGCTTGCTGTTCTTTTAAATATATCATTCAAAAAATAAGAATCTATTATTAATGTCAGGTTGACTAGAGATCTCCATACTACTGTACAATAAGGGATTTGTTTTCTAATGGATTTAACATCTCAATTTTTCTTGTTCTGTGTTTGCTTTACACAAAGCCCAAAGGACACGCGTTTGAACTGCTCCCTGACGATGCCACTGTGGACCAGGGTGTTTTGGGGAAGGTACGCAGGCAAATCCTCCCATCCTGGCATTGGTATAAGCTGATGTGAGAGTGGGATGGCAGAACTTGCATGAACACTGTTCACAAGCACACACCTTTTCGGTCAGAAAACAGAAAATGAAGGGTGGAGAACTTCTCTTTGGGATGTATAAAAGCAATGAACTCCGTTGGCATTTACTTATCAACACAGCAGTACACATACACGTATCCACAGTCTTGGAAAAGCATCCTATGAGCTGGAGAAAGCAGTGGTTCTGAGGCTTGGTACACCAGTGCACTAAAACCAAAAGAATGATACCTTCTTACATAGTCAAATGAAAAATAAATATCTTTATTTTCTGCCTACTTTATTTCAGTTTTCAAATAAATTTTAAATAAATCTGTACAAAGTATACTGTTACAGTATATATTCTTAAGTTAACTGAAATGCCTAAATGTAACAACACTACAACAAAGCAGTAAAGATTGGCACATCTCTAATAAAGATTAACTTTTACACTCAAAAAATACCAACTCCCGTGAAAACCCTTGATATATTTTTGGTATTTTTATGCAAGTTAGGTTGAAAACACGTTACAGACCAATTCTCCTGCCTTAAAAAGAAAATTACTTCTAATGTTTTTGCAAAGAACGTGAACATCTTTATGCTGTTAAAGGGACACCATCAGGCTAAAAGAGAGAGAGAGATATTTAAAAAAAAAAAAAAGGCAAAAACTTTGGTCAAAAATTGACAAGTTTTAGACCTTGTGCACTTCTACCCACCTCACCAAGCTCTGACCGCAGTCCGTGCCAGGGATGGCAGGACGCTGGGCATCCTCAGCGGTCCATTTCCACCCCCCAGCTGGCTGCAGGGGGCAAACCCTTCCAGCCAAACACCCCACCCAACAAGACAAGGATTTTCCCCTTGCAATTAAAAAGGACTTAACACACAAGCACTGGGGGGTGAGCTTTGCATCCCCCCTGCTCCAACCCAAGAATCTAAAATTGATGTGACAGTGTCCCTTTGCTCAAAATAAAGACTTCCTTGCTAGATAGATTAGATATTGAAGCAAACTTGTTCAGAGGGTGATAGAGCCGGGACACTGCAAATTTCAAGTTTTCAAATCCAACCGCAGTCGTTAGATTCAGGAGCTCTTGAAACCTCTTAATATTTTGTTTACTATAATTCTAAACTGGGAATTGGGGATAAGTGTTACAGATTAAGAGTGAGCGTTTTCTCTCTTAATCCTTCCAATGATATATTAAATCAATGTTTACATGCTGAAAGTTAATCTTACATTAGAATGTAATGCAATACTGGCTGCAACATAAACCTATAAATAAATCAACTACCATAGATTAAACTCTGTTAAATATTTCTAAGTTAATAAAATATTGACAGTATTATAAAATTACAGTATTTACAATAAGAAAAAATCTAGACTAATATATACCTTTAACAGATCTTTTCTCCGATTTGGGATTGCAACAGAATTAAGAATATATGAACAATTTATTAGAAAGTTGCATTGCAATTATCACTTTTCCATTAGAGCTAGAGAGGGTAATCTATCACTGCCTCTGGAAAAAAAAAAAAAAAAAAAAAGTGACTTCTGATGGTAGGGTGTAGCTTTGGGGTACCAAACTGGTAACAGGAGTCTTCCGCAAGACGTCTGAAGATAATGTAGGACCAGCCTCAATTGCTCAGATTAAAGTTGTATTACAGAACTGCCAGCAATCAGAACCACCCAGGCTGCAAAAGGGGAGGAAAGGTAGTTTTCAGCTCAAAGTGCACAGCTGGAAGGGCTCCCCTCATTCTGGACTCCAACTAAGACTCAGGAGCTTGGATTTGCACTCAAAAACTTCAAAAATGTCAACTTTTGGTTCATAAGGAGGAAATTAGCCACTGGTGTTCCTTAAAGGGACATAGTTAGGTTGCAGCTATGCCAAAACCACACTTGCCAACCATGTAAAATAAAACCAGACTAGGCATTTAAGATCTTTTTGCCTTGCTTTTTTGGGAGGTTGCAGTTTTTTTGGAGGGGGTCAAGGCTGGTTGAGTTTTTAATTTTTTTTATTATTATTATTTTTCTTTTTTTCCATTTTGTTTGCTTGGGAAAAAAAATTGGCTGGGACCGTGTAGTCAACTCATTTTCTATTCCTCGTCAGCTTCTCTATTTCTTGAGTATTAGCATAACACTGTTGTGTTTGGGTCCCAAACACTTGCAGGAAAAAAAAAAAAAGGAGGCTTCAATGCTCCCAAGTCGATTTGTCTTGGTATGAACCAAAACTCTGAAAAAAATGACCTAAAATGATTCCTGCAATTAAAAAGTGCCAGCTGCATTTGGGGTCCCAGACACCTAGCAATGTCCTTTTAAGGATCAGACCTTTTCCATGCCTTTTCCCCCAGCCTCAGAGGAAGAATTTTACAATGAGTTTACAAAGGTCAAGACCCAAATTCTCGCCCTCCTCCCCATGTCACACTTGCTTTCTAGCAGTAAATTAGAAAAAAATGGATGGGGAAAAAATAGTATTTTCAAATTCCCACCCTTCCCTCCCAGATTCTTGCTTGCTGTAAAACATAAATGGCATTTTTTACATATATTTTGGGATAAATTATTTTCTCAGACCCAAGCCTGAAGATGCTTGTGAGAGACCTACCCGCAGGCTTCAGAGAGATGAAGCCATTTATGCATTTGCAGGGGTTTCTACCGTTTCCCGTAGCGGGCAGCCGGGCACACCTCTGATCTTAAAAGCAGGCTTTAAAATGATAAAAAAGAATGATTTGTAAACTCGGGTCTACGTTACCAACAGAAGGCTCTAGGTCCTGCGGGCTCCAGTTCCCAGAGATGCAGAGCAGGAAAACTAGAAAGAAAACTCGGTACCTTTCAATCACCTGCCAGGATGTACTGGGGGGGAGCGGGGAATGAGAGAGACAAAACGACAACTGACCTTATAAACAAAGGTATGTTTAGAGCTTCTGGTTTCAGGAATAAACCGATATTTACTGGTAAAAGTCTGCCAAAAAACAAAAACAGAAACACAGGATTACTGGTAAATATTGGTTTATATGGAGAAGTTTAAAAAAAAAAAAAAAAAGAAGTCATCGTGCTCCTGATCTCCATGTGCTCCTGGGCAGGAGCTGAGAGCTGCCCCATGGCATCCCTACACTGGCACCTTTGGCACCTAGACACCTCAAACCAGAAGCCTTGTGTTGAGAGGAAAATCATGTTTCTTTACTTTACTCCCCTTAAACTATGCATTTCTCTCTGGATTTCCCCCCCTCCAACCCCCCCTGCCTCCTCTGCAAGGCTGGTCCTACAGGGGTTTGGCTCAGGAGATGGGAAGTCTTCTTCCGAAACCACTTGGATATGGATTTGTACATAATATGGTATCTCATCACCCAGGCTGCTGGTGCTTGAGCCTCGTCTGCTCCCTGAGATACCATAAAATATACAAGACTGAGTGTATAATTTAAAGAAAGCATTTTCTTGTAAGTGGCATAAACCCATTCATTTTATTTACATGCTTATTTATTTCCAAAAATAGAGTTGGTCCACATTGGACAAGAGAAATCAAGAAGCCATACAGTAGAAGAGTTAAAAGTCCAACATTTAACCAAAGTACAATGATATTCCAGAAGTCTGTGGCCAACTTGAACCACAGAAACATACATATGAACCACACAGACATTTGTACATAGAGCATTATATTACCAATAATATTTGCAAACATGAGGTCAAGATGGCTAAAACCCAGCAGAACCAAACCAGGGGGCATGGCTGAAGAGAAGCAGGTGGTGAATGGCTGTCACTACCGCAGAGAAACACCACTCTCCACAGATTTTGCATCGCTTTTTGTTGTTTCTTTAACTGAGAAAGTCCTAATTTCTCTGCCCTGGGGGTCAACATCGAGGACAGGGTGAAAGCCAGACACACCAGAGGCAGACTGGCTGGGTGGCTGCACGATGCGAGGACAGTGTCACCCGCGCAGGCGCTGGGTCTCCTACAGCCCGAGCTGTTAGAACAAGGTGGAGGCCCACTGGCACAGGCAGCCCCCGGGGCCAGCTGTGCCAGGGCTGAACTCGCCTGGGGGGTCAAAAGCCCAGCCTAGGAGCCGTGGGGTCGGATGCTGAAGCAGGGACAATCTGCAGGGCAGGACCCCGTCCCATCAGCCCGGACAAACTGACTCTACCCGCTGCTACCTGGCCTTAAAGATCATCTGGAAAAGA
Organism: Scolopax mira; assembly: GCA_004320125.1. Classification (NCBI taxonomy): domain Eukaryota; kingdom Metazoa; phylum Chordata; class Aves; order Charadriiformes; family Scolopacidae; genus Scolopax; species Scolopax mira. Next base: position 251,585 of record BJBW01004214.1, read on the forward strand.
AAAAGTAGGTATTTATACCCTTGTGGTGTGCTGTGGGGAGGGTCCAAAAAGGGTCTGGATGGGTTTGATCTTAAAAACAAGGATTTCCATCCTTTGCTGTAGGCAATTTTTGGCATTAGTAATTCCAGTCCCATCTACCTTTCCTGGAAGACCACAAATAATCCAGCCTGAACAGATCTATGATATTAAAGGATGTTGCACCAGACAGATGAGGGAAGTGATTTTTACTCAAACAATTGAACTTTTTTATATTTTTGTGGTTTTTTTTTTTTTTAAAAAAAAAGAAAAAAGCCCAGAGGCCCGACTGATAGCAGAATAAAAAAAAAAAAAAGTGGAAAAGACTCATTATCTCTGTGTTATGGCCTGTTTTTTCTAGGTATTCCCATGAACTTCACCATGATAATATCTCAGTGTCTCCAAAGGTTGGAAAAATAAATTTAAATCTGTATGTTTTCCTGTAGAGAATCAAAGCAAGCAAAAGGGGGAAGACAGCTGTAGCACTCCCGATACTTCTACAAACAAACCCCTACATAAGGTAGAACTGCATTAAAAGGGTATAAATTAATTTTCCTTTTTCAAGTCATCTTTGACACTCACAATATTAAGCCTAGTCCAATATGAATGCTATAAGCTAATTTACAGAATACCAATGATAATTACCTGTACCTAACAGGATTTAAAGGCAGATATACTAAGCACATCTAGAGAAAAATACTATAACTAAACTGTCAGACCTTTGACAGCAGTTAAAACAGAAGTAGCCGTGCAGTTTTCTATGTGGACAGCCAGCCTTTAGCATAAGTCACTATTATCATCTGAGCCTGTAACAGATAACTTTATCTTCTGATCTGTCTTGTAGAACATTTCCGATCTTAGATGTGAAATAAATTTTTAAAAAGAGATGGGCCTGATCCTGTGCAGTTGGGTACGTACAACACTCCCCAATGAAACTCAAAGCCCAAATTCCTAAAGAGAGAGCATAAGATATTTTTTTTTTACATCAAGTAACTATCATGCAAGCATATGAAAATGTTTTTAGATTAAGTGCTTCAAAGTCAGCTGGTATAATTTAACTATAAGTGAGCAATCTAATGAAATTAGTATTTCTAGGGGGAGGGGACAAAGGCTGTGCCACTGACAACCACCAGATTACCAAGGGAAAAGAGCACAGAGAGACCGCGGGGGTGTAATGAACTGTGTTAAAGGGGACTTCATGCACAGCAGCCTCTCAGGCTGCAGCACCTACATCTGTGATACACAAGTAATTTTCTATGGCAGTCTATATACCTGCACTTCTTCTGCTTTTGCTACCCAGAAACAGATATTCTTTCTCCTGGATGAGCAAATCACTTAAAGCTTTGCAATATTGTTTGAACATTAAAAATTGCTTTTTTTCCCCCCTGACTATTGCCTTGCATTTCCCAGGGCAAGCCCCCACCACTGCATGATCAAAGTACCAGACCTTACCATGCTTTTCTGAATTTTCCAGTAAATTGGTTGGTATAAATCAACCACTCTGCTCTTTCAGTCACCAATTCTTATATTTAAACACTAACTCTCACTGAAGGTCTTGAGGCGTCTGCAGTTAACCTGCTCCTATTGGCCAAAAGCACCTACTCTTTGGTACAATGAACTACTGGAGACAGGGAAGGGGGGAGAAGCAAGAGTATTTGCCAAGACTTCTAGAATTTTAAGAAGCCTAAAACTACAGTAGAGCAGCAAAGGGTTACTCAAGGTCAGACCAGTTAGCTATGGATCCTTCGAGGCCTCTTGGGAAGAGAGGCAACACAGGGCTGCATGTGGGCGCGCACATATGGACAACTTTCCCTCAAGAACAGAGCTAGACAAGGCCTAGAAAATACTGACCAGACCTCTCTCCTTCCCTTTCTGCTCATTGTCAAAACCAAAACCTTTGGGTTTTCCTTGGTAAAACCAAAAGAAAACAGAACGTATCCAGAACACTAATTGCTGAGGCACCCTCTGGGATCTGGCAGACCTGCAAGTCAAGCTCAGGCTACGCATTTGAACTGGAGGTGTCACGTGACAGGAGCAATCTCGATGCTATGCTACCTGGTACTCCGGGCTCGTTTCTCCTCTGTGGTCAACCAGACTTTACAGTCTGGACCTATACATGCTCACCAGAAAAGGTCAATGAAAATCAACCCTTCTCCACCTGGCAACTTCAGTTTTAATAAATCAGTGTTTTCCAGAAGAAACTCATTTGTTCACAGTCTGAAGATCTACTCAAGATGCAGACCTGAAAGCCTTTGATCACCATCTCCAACCAGACTTCGTGCTGTCCAAGTGATCGACATCAACTGCAACCAAAGACTCCATGATATTTCTCCTCTCATTACAAGCATATTTTTTTAATATCTTATTGTGTGGACTTGATAACAAACTTTTAAAATATCCAAATAAAGATCTCTCTATCTCCTGCTGTTTGCCAACATGCTCAAAGATTCTGGCAGATTACCTAGAAAAGAAGATTAATCATAGAATAATAGAATGGTTTGGATTGGAAGGGTCCTTCAAAGACCACCTAGTCCAACCCCCTTTCTTTGCAGAAGGTATGCTGCTTTCAGCCTATCACATACTGAAGAGTGACAGCACTTCACTTTCTCCTTCTCAAACCAGCGTTCAGGGTTCCGGATTTGCAATTCCTAGTGACCTGTTTAATACCTTAATTAAAAAAAATAATAATCAAATATTAGGATGTTATCTAGTCATGGACAATACTAAGCTATTTTTTAACAGCCCTATTTTTGCTAGTAACTTTAGTGTTTTAATCGCAAGCTCTTTTCAAACTCCTGGGTACATCTGTTGCTCTTCCTGTTGAATTTACTACTTTGCTCCAGCATCCTTGCCTCAAACACTTGAGTTCCTGAGGGAGGCTCCTTATCTTTACCATCCACAAGGAGTAGGTGATAGATAGGTAGACTTTCAAACATGCCTTGTGTTCCAGAATGATGTGGAGAAATAATTTTAGTATGAAGTAGTGCAGAAAATTAACTGTGCCTTCAGTCCTGCATGCTCAGTTTTTCTCCCTGCCTTTTCTCTGATACACTTAAGATATGATTTACTCTCTAAGGCCTCCAGTTCTTCAAAGCCACTCCCAGACTTCTTAAATTCCAGATCATGGGTTACCTGCTGTGCAGCACAACTCCTTCAGTCTACTTTGCATGAGCTGGGCTTCTGTCTTTTGATAGGATCTTGCTGGACTCCAAAAGTCCCTTTCTTTATAACTATATTACTTCATAATTGATTTCCACTTCAGCTCCAAAGCTCCTTTATGACACACTTCTGCCTAACTAGGGTATCTGTAATATTTCCAGGTGTCTATGGGGCTGCCTTGACAAGTCTAAAGACTTTATTTTTTCTGGTCTTCTCTCCTGCAATGTTTTATAACACAAGACTCATTTTTAGTGCAATGCCTTCTACTCCTGAGGATGCTGAACCTGTAATTGTACTGTGGTCACTGCTATTTAATGACTCAACAGTAATTATATCTTGAACCAGTTCTTACATTTTATTCTTAAATCAAGGCTAACTCTATACCAGCCTGTTACAAGAAGTGATCCTTTAAGTAAATCAAGATGTTAGCCAGCTCTTTCCCAAACAATCTGGTCAGATAGTATTGACATAATTGAATTTACTTTTTCTTACAGGTTTATGAAGATGCATGAGTCTGGTTTTCTCCCAAGTCCCGTGAAATCCAATAGCCGTCTTCTTGTTTGGAATAGAAAATTTCCTAATACCTCCATGTCATTAACATACAGGGCTCACATCCAAAATAAATTTGACTGTGTGATCATCACTACTCCAATTTCCTCTCAGATTTTACAGCAGCTTTTTAGATCTAGTGTTCCTTCACACCTTTACGAACCAGCATGTCTATTGGGTATAGTTGGATGGCAGGTAATGCAGTATCTTACTGATTTTCACCACTTTCCCACCATGTTTCAATCAGACTGGCTATGCCAAGGTCTTTTTACACAACTGAGCAGTGTACAACTATTTTTGTCTCATGTTTCCATACTGGTAAACACACATTTTTCTTATGCCCATTTCTTATCCCAATCTGCAGTCCAACAGCTGGTTGCTCTTCCTGCGTATGCAGCTCTGCTCTCAACCTCCTCGTACCAGGCACCGCAAAGTTACCCCTTGCCCTCCAGGAGAAATGGGCACATGTTTTTGTTCCTGGCATTCCCATTCAGCACCTTCCTCAAGCCCTGACAGTCTCAGCCTTCCACCAGCACTGTGTTGAGTCCATCCTCACAAAATCCTGTCCACTTTCTGTGCCATCAGTGTAGGGAGGCTTCAGCTGAAATGGAAACCAGCCTGCACTGCAACATCATGACTCTTAACTTCACGTACTCATCATAACCTTTCAACCATTTTCCCAGGCATGCCTTAGGACTTTAGGAAGAGACACCACGATGTCTTAAATTCTGTCTTCTTCTCTGGTACCCAAATTTAGCTTTCCAAGTGTCTCATCTTCAAGGATGACAGCCCCAGGCTTGCACCAAACACTCTTCCAGGATCTACTTGACCACTCAACAAGCAACTCATCAGATGGATCTCCTAATCATCAGGAGCAAAGCCTGATGATTTGATTTCCCACAATCAAATCCTCTGCCATCCAAACCTCTTGGAGCTACTTCCCCAGCTTCCAGAGGCATCTCCAGAACAGAGAACAACTCCGCAACCAAGGCTTTAGTATTAAATTATAAATAGTCCCTTTAACCCTATCTAGTTGCAAGTCAAGTTTGCAAAAGCCAGGGCAGCCAGTGCTGAGGCGAGAATGGACCATGACCATCTGCAGATGATTTATGATTTAATGCCATCTCTTCTCAGCTCAGCAACTTTGGCCTCAAGACATCTTCTGGAGCTTAGAGTGCCTCCTCTTATTGCACAGTGTAGTATTTTATCAGAAGATAATCACTCATAAAATGTATCCTCTGGACTCGTGTGCAGTTCCTAGTACAATTAAGCCAATGTTCTCCAATTCCCGTAATTAAGGTAGGATTTTTACTTTATGACCATATAAAGTCCATCTTTAAACTACAAATAGAGTGTTAACCAATTCTTTTTAAAATTACTTTAAACCATCAATTAGAGACTTTCATTGGACAAGATAAGTCACATATGGCCTTGCAGGAGCCTGCAAGGACTCATTTACCAGGTCTTTTATTGACAGTTGCAGCTCAGATGCCAATTATTTTTTTTTCCAAAAGATCGAATGAGCCTCTGCACACAGCACTGTCAAAGGACCTCTCCACAAACCAAACTGTTTGTGTGCATGAAAGCAGAGATGAGAATTACATGAATTTGCAGTGCTTAGTTCAGAATTATTAATGCTAGAAAATAATTCAAAGCCTCTCTTCCCTATTTTGCTCAGAGACCTGACTGCTTGCCCTTCAGCAGCCCTTGCAAAGGTGATCCTACTGTCATCCATTATTTAAATAAAATAATTTTTTTAATAAAAAGAAATTTTGACCATCTGTACCTGACAAGACACTGGCCTCTCCACCTCTGGTGCTGCTCACACAGTATTTTTTTTAACTTGACCTGCCCACACAGTTCCTGATAAGCCAATGCTACATTGACAACTGTCCTCAGCATCACCTGAGTGGAAGGTTTAAATACCAGATTTCACAAAATCATTCATCCACACTTCCTAGCCCCAGCATTTCTTGAAGTATTGACAGACCAGCAAGCTATCACAGTTTGCCTAGAAGGGAACAGCTGGACCTGCTTCTGCTGGACCGACACAGGAGAGAAGAGCTGACTCCTGAAAAGCCAGTGCCTACTTTTTGATCCCCAGGTGAGTCTTGAGGACTCTGGACCAGCTGATGCTGACATGCTGATGCTCACTCCTGAGGAGCTGGTGGTTTGAGCTCCTCTGCCTGTACTAAGTGCCTGAGCAAAAGGCAAGCCCAGGAGAAGCAAATTCCAAATCTCAGGAGACCAACAAGCCAGCAGCTTGCATTGCACTCACAAACTGTTGTGCAACCACAACAGACCACAGAGAAATAAAACATATTCCCTTGTGAAACACAACAGCAAACTGAACCTGGAGGAAAGACACTCCAACCAAGGCAGTTAACCTTCAAATAACAGTGCTGCTCTGAGATGTCCTCACCAGACAGGTCTGCCCAAGTGCCGTCCTGCACTCTGGCACACGAGAGCGCACCTCTGTACCCACAGTGAGAAGAACAAAGCCCAACCTGGTCTTTGACTGGGGCCTACATACCAGCCAGAGGGCACTGCAGACATGATCAGTGCCTGGTGATTTGAGCTTGGGTCACACATCAAGACATTCACCAACAACAGAAAAAACTTCTACTGCTCATTTTCTCCACTCTCAACTCCCAACAGTATAAATTACCCAGGCATCTCTCTTATATAGATGTGGTCTCCTCCAGCCTGCAGCTTCACCTCAGCACTGGCTGCAACAGCACAGCTGGTGACATAGAGGAGCTGCAAACATGTCAGACTGCAGACATGCAAACATGTCCACAGCAGACTGGCAGCTCATGCACCCTCGTACACCAGCCCCCAAAGCCCTGTGCCTGTGCTGATCCAGACTAGAGCAACTGTGCACAGGCCCACAGGGTGAGGGCCTCTGAGATGTCTCTGAGAGCCCTCATCTCCTGGACCTTCCAGTCAAGACAGTGCCCCTCGCTGCCAAACCACTGACGTGTGGCCGTGAGACACCATCTCTTCCACCAAGATGGTCACCCGTGGGGTCAGCCGCACTGTCTCTGCACCAATGAAATCTAAACCCCCCCCAATGACTGTGCGGGGTCACCACGCTCAGGGGGGTTCAGATGCCATCTGCAAGCCACCTTTACTAGCTGCTTTCCACAGAAATCAAAAAGCTGACCAGGAGAACATTTCAACCTGTAGAGGTTTTGCCTGCGAAGTTGTCTAAATCTCTCCAAGCATGCACTTCAGCTTCCTGAAGGCATGCAGCACATCGGTGCCCACAGCAGCCACCTCCCTACAAGGTCTTGCTAGCCAAGAGGGACACATCCTTCATCCCTGCAGATGTAACTCGCACCTCTCACCTCTCCCATCCGCAACACATAGAATGAAGCTTTTCTTCGCTTCCTGCATATTTCAAGAAAAAAACCTCTTCTGTACCACAGCCAGGAAGGCTCAGCACAAACTCCTACTGCCAGCACTGCAGACGGCCTCTTTTCACTTCAGTCTCCTACATGGCCTAAGAAAAGTCTAAAGTGTGTATTTTTGCAAAGCTAACGTCAGAATGGAGAGCAAACCAACTGATGACCAGCAAAGCCAAGGTATTACCTAAGTTAAGACCAAATTACCTGCTGGGGAGATAAAGGAGATGCCCATTCAAAGCAAGTGCTCTCCCAGCCGATGGCTGATCCAGAGAGGAGCAGAAGGATGCAACACATTGTGAACCTAAGCCTCAAGAAAACAAGGTGCAAAAATGGCCAGCCATCTACACAGGCAGTCTCCTGTTTTATCTAGGGCTGTATCTACACAAGCAGTCAGTACAGTCGGAGCCAACTTTGACCGCAAAGGAGTCACTGGTCGGGACCTGAGAGTCTTATTACCTGTGTTTTGGGGATTTTACTCTCCCACAAGCTCTAGCTTAGTCTGACAGATCTAATGGCCATTGGCTAGCAGAGCTTGTCTTTTGCCTTGGTTAAACCCAAAAGGAACCAGGTCACGAGCTGTGAGACTGCTCCACAATAAAAGCAAGGCACACTATGCAGGGACAGCAGGGCACCTCACTGCAGAAGCACATACCTGAGCCAAGCCAAGCTGCAAAGCCCCCACAGGCACCACCACGGCCCTGGGGACATCTGGTGCAAGGGTCTGGTCACCCAAAATGAGACAATACCTACACACAGGCAAAACCCACAGCCAGCCTGAGCAGGGCAGTGTCTTGGCTGGACATGCTGCCTTCCACAGCGAAAGGCTCAGGAGCAGATCCCCTCTGCAGGTGAAGGAGAGCCAAGCAGTATCGATTCGCAGGACAGTGAAGCATTGTTTGGGGACATCCAGATATTCACTCTGTTGTGTTTTAATCAATCAACACTCAGAAGACAGATAGTGGGACCACAAGACCCACTATGTTAATTCTCGCTTAATTTCCAGCTGACATTTTTCCATGAAAACATGCCTCACTCCTTGCTGTAAGAATTCGACTCTCCCTCTTCTCTGATATTTTGCCTCAAACAGGCTACACAACTTTACTTCTATGGAGCGTGACGTGCTCCGACTCTCACAAAACCCATGACTGCTCCTTTGACCCATGGCTCAGGTCTGACACGTGCAGACGCTGAGCCATGGCGAGGCGCCCAGCAGTGCTGCCCTGGTGAGAAACTCAGCCCTGCGCTCCCATGGGACCAGCTGCCCGACACCCCTTGGCCACCCATGGAGAAGGGTCTGCCAGAGCTGATGGCACCTGGCTCCCCCTTCCCTGCCCCCTGAAGCGCTCTAAGGGTGGCAATGGCCATCCACGTCTGCCAGCCCAGCCTCCCACCTTGCTCTGAAAGCTTCTTCCCACCCTGCGGGCAGACACCACATCCTCTGCTGGGACTGCTGACAGCTTCTCCCCCAGGACAAACTCTCTTCACCTGGGTTGCACCCGCCTGAGGCCACCAGGTGGGTAATGCCTTGTTTAGTGACACCTGCACCATACCTGTCTGTGTGCGAACCCACTCATCCTTCCCCTTCCAACGTACTTCTCAAGTGGTAACTTTCACGCCATCCAAAGGGCAGCAAAACATCCATTGGAGAAGTAACTCTGTGAATCTGTGAACCCCTAAACCGGGATGATTTGGCACTGATGTCTCTTTGCTACCATCAGCGGTTCAGACCAACATTAACAACAACCAGTGCACGGCCCTGTAAAGCCTCAGAGCCTGCGTTTCACAAGAAGTGGGATGCATTGCAGGCCTCTGGCTGACTCCCCTCAGTGCTGCTGAAATAGAGTCCAATCACAAAACGCAGTGCTTTGAAAAGACAAAAAGTAAAAAAGTGGGATAGGCTGGCTAAGAGAGACCCCCCGAGCTGACCCAGGGCCAGCTGGGCTGAGTGACATGGGAGCAGGCACGGCACGGCCGGGAGGGGGGCAGAGGAGCCTCCCCGGCAGGGGAACCTGAGGAGAAGAGTGTCCTTCCCCAGGGCTGCCGGGTCATCACCCTCCCAACATCAACAGATCCCACTCGTGAGAAAAAAAGATGCCATGAACTTCAGGTCCAAACAATAAGCTCTCGTTAAAACAGGCTTTTTAAAAAAAAGTTTGTAATTTTGAAAGTCCATTTAGATGAATCTTAAACTAGCTTTAAACTCTGTATGCCTATCTCCTTGCCATGTTTGCAACCCACACACAACATCTCTGGTGCCAGTTTGCTAAATCATATGCAAGTGAGCAGAGTAAAGGGAACCACAGGCTCAAAAAAAGCTCTGGGCTGAAATTATCTTTCATTGTTGCAAGTGGCACAGGAGATGGCAACAGCAGAAAGAATCAAGAATAAAAATGGAATTTGCTTGTTTACCTTGTCGGCTTTGTCAAAACATTTTGACAACACTTTGCATATAGCCTGCTTCTCTCTTCTGCTACCAAAAATTCAGATCCCTTCACCTATCTTCACACATCATAGAAGGAAGCCAAGAAGAGTAAAACTTTTAGGGAGAGAAGCGAATGAGAAAAAAATACAAAGCTTGGTTTGAGAACTTAAAACTATGCTGGATTCCTCTTCCAAATAGTCCAAACACCAATATGAACAGTGACCCCTCAGCTACACAGGCTAAGTTAGCACAGAGCAGGAAATCAGCAGAGGAGGGCAGTAAGAAAATAAAAGGAAAGTTTGGGTAAGCCTGACAAAAAAGCAAAGCAAAACAAAACAAACCAACAAAAAAACCAAAACAAACCCCACAAAAAACCAACCAAAAAAAACAGAAAGAAAGAAAAAAGAAAAAGAAGAAAAAACAGCAACAACAACAACAACAAAACCAAACCAAAAAACCACATGCAAACCAGGATTTTAAATTTGCATTAAAAAAAAAAAAAGTCTCTTGCTTTAACAGAGAAACTCTCCAGGGATTTAGGCAGAACCCTCTCTCTCAAAAAGTAATCAAGCCAATAAGAAACATCAGGTTTTTAAATGAGCAAATTGCATATCTGTGGAAGAAATTTGCTTTCCCTGCCTTCCTTCCAACTATTTAAGAGAGACTCGTTTTCTACCCATTGAACTAGCAAAACCCAGGAAATTGGTTGGTTCCAGTTATAATTGGAGTTTTCAGGTTTCATGAGACATCCCCTCTCCCCCCCTCGCCCCAAATGTAAACCTGTTTTAGCATTCTTGTACATTAATGTCAGGATTCTCCATTTCTAGCTCCCACAACCTCTGCCACAGAGAAGTCAATCAGATTTGGTATATGCCCTGGAACAGGAAATGGGATGTCTGGGTTTAAAGCAAACAAGCAAACAAAAAATAATTAATGTCAGTGCTCTGCGAGGTGTTGGATCCAAACTTGGTGGATCTGCTGAAATCTTCAATCCAAAACACTTGGTAATTTAACTTGAAAAAAAAAAAAAGGAAAAAAAAAAGTTTAACCTGCTGAACTTAGAGAAAAGCAGAAAGTGGCAGACCTTTGAGGAAGGGAGACAAAGTGTGTGGGTGCAAAAATGCCACATGCCGTAGTTTATCACCTTAGAAGAAATCAGTTTTGCTTGGTTTGGTTTTGCTTTTCTTAAGTGCCAAGGAAACGTGCTTCCCAAAGGGTGGCTTTAGAGTTTACAGGCACCAAGGTGGAAGCATAAAGTGAAGACATGCCAAAAAGTCAGGTTTCCGTAAACCCTTCTTGAAAAAGTGCATGTGTTTTTAGTAAAAACGCATATCTACCAAATCTCCACTGACCACGGGCTATTTGCATACGGAAGGTCACATCAATTTGCAGCATCAATGCTGAAATTTTTGCCTTCTCCTTCCACCCACCTCCCCAATTTTTTCCTTGGGAGACATACAGCGCCACTGCATTAGAACGTACAAGAAATGAAAACAGTGAGTACAACTGATATAGATCCATTGACTTTTTATTACAAATGTACTTGATCACTTGGCTTCAAAAAAGTTTTAAATCAACCCCTATTTTCTGTACGCCAGTACAAAGTAAAATCTATTTTACAAATTAAATACCTAAAAATTTGACAAAAATATTAAAGTTTGGTGGAAAAAACAGTTATAAAAATCTTAAATCCCCTTTTAAGAAGGTAAGAGATAACATCCCCTCCCAACCCCACAGTCCTGTTATACAATATTAATAGTCTTTTTTTTTTTTTTTTTAGAATAGGTAGGTATATCTTGCTGTTAGCATACAGTCACTCTAATAGCTTTATCTGTATATACTCCAGTTAGTGCATGAATGCCATCTCATTGAATACGATCAACTATCTTTAACTGATCCCTAATTTACATTTCATAGCTTGCATAGTTTGAAGGGACAAAGGTTACACTACAGCTAATCATAAAAAAGGTGGTTACAGTGCTATTTTAAAAGGCAACAAAGTAATTGCTCCCCCCCCAAAAAAAATAAACCTTATGGGTGGGTTCTGGGCAGGGGTTAAATCGCTGGCAGCTCTCTGTGCCTCTGCCCGGGCAGCCCCTCTGTGTGCACCCTCACCGTCACACCCGCCACAGTTCAACCCCTGTGAGGGATGTGCAGGACAGTGACACTGTCAAGTAGTTTTATTTTCCTTTTTTTTTTTTTTTATGTTTTGAATTTTCCCCAAGAAGGTCTCCCCGCCACACTGGAAGCCAGTGGCCCGTGGGCCCTGTCTGGCTGCAGCCCCAAGGCCTCTGGCACTGCCAGTCCAGGGCTTGCTCCAGGGGGCTGCAGCCAGTCCCTCCTGCTCTGGGCTGCTGGCCACAGGGATGCCTCTTGTGGCCGCATTGCCAGCCTGACCACAAAGAAGAGGCGGGAATGAACAGCAGCTTGTTCTGCTGCTGCTTTTTTTTTTTTCTTTCTTTTTTACTTAACTTCTCAGATCAATTTTACTTTTTCTTTTTTAAAACAAAATAATAATAACAATAATGACTTTCAATTTAGATTTGAACTTCCATTCACTTAAAACCACTTAAACGGCGGTTGTATTTCAACGGTAAATTACTTGACAGTGTCCCTTTAACTTAAAAATAAAATAATGTCAGTATTGCAATGAATTTCAAGTTTTCTTGCACGTAGTCATTATAAAGTAGTTTTTATCATGCTCTTGGACCTATTCTACAAGACATTTAAAAGCATATCATCAAGGAAAATATAAGGCATACTTCTTAGGAATTAGGTATCTTGGCACATTTGAGCATACTGTCTTTTTTTTTTTAAAACAACACATATGGTCAAATATACCTGTCTTCTTCTAACATTAAATAGGGTTTTCTGTACTTTGTTTTGAATACTGAGATACTAAAGCATTGGTAAAGTACCGAGCACTTCTGGGGAAAAAAAAAAAACTTTAAAAAAAGCAAACCAGAAATTAAAACCAGAAGCGAAATCCTACAAACATTTACAGTCATTTTAGTCTTTCATTAGCATAATTCATAAAGTCCTACAATATATATAACGTGCGTTCAAAGAAGGAAAAAACCCAAAACCAACCCAACAAAAAACAACGAAACACGATCAGAAGAAAACCCAAAATGAGACAAAAACTGACTATGAGTTCTCAGACACTGTTCACCAGACTGCCAGTGGGGCTGTTACAGGCTGTACTGGTCTGACTGGAACAACACGCTCCTCCAGCCAGCTGGACCCTGGGCAAGATGCAGGGGGGTGCGGGCGAGGAAGACCCCAGGCGGGCAGGGGGGGCACTGCCAGGCTCTCCTCGCCTCCCGCCACCCACTGTGGGAAGCAGGAGCACGGGGGCGCCTCTCCGGCTCTGGGGAGGGCAGCGGACAGCAGGACCGAGACAATCAATCAAGTAGCAAAACCAAAGCAATTAATTTCCTAACTAGGTCTAGCAGCATGGACAATGCAGTCCCGCATACATCGCAGCTGAAGTACAATAATCCATGGAACTGCCCATCCAGACCCTCCGACTCAAAAGCAGGTTATCAGACAAATGTTGACATGCAATTGAGAACCTTTCAAATGCCACATTACGCACTCCAAAAGCTTATTTGACTACTGGGAAATAGGAAAGTGCACATTAAAGCAATTTTAAACATTTCCAGTGATTGTTTAAAAGGAACAGAAACACCTTGCTACCGGCATCTCGTATTTTAACTTTCTGTGAACACTAACAGCAAATTCTGTTAAAGAGAAGTAACACATGGTACAATGGAAACAGCTTGTTTTGACACATACAGTACATCTCAAAATTAAAAAGAGAAAAGAAAAAGAAGAGAAAAGAAAAGAAGAGAAAAGAAAAGAAAAGAAAAGAAAAGAAAAGAAAAGAAAAGAAAAGAAAAGAAAAGAAAAGAAAAGAGAAAAATTATAACTTTAAATGGAAATAAAAAGACAGCAGGAAATAAAAATTCTTTGTGACAGTCTTTTTTTTTTTTTTTCCTCCCCACCCTTCCAAAACTCTCCATCCTTGAGCATCAGTAAAGAGGCGCAGGCAGCTCCTGCTCGAACAGGTGGTGCCTTTGCGCGCAGCAGCCAGGTCTCCCAGACAGCCACCTTTGCCAAGAGCGTTAAGAAAAAGGATGGCATCCCAAAAAATCTTCCAAGTGGATCAAGATCCTAGTTTCTCTGAAATGCTGTCTAATGAATTCTGGCCAAAAAAAAAGAAAGGAAAGGGAAAGAAAAGAAAAGGGAAAAAAAAAAAAAAAGTTTTGTTTTCACTGTTTAAGGCATCCTTTTTTTTTATAATGTTTTATCTTCACTCATAATGATGATAGTCATGCAGCAGTTTAATGATAAAAATATATTAATATTTTACTATACAGCAGCAAGAAGTTAGTCAATTAAAAGCACACCAAATTTTTAAAAGGAAAAAAAAAACAACTAAAACCCAAAACAACAAAAACAACCTGTAAAGGTCTATTATTATTATTATTATTATTACAGACAATTTAAATTTGGACAACACACCTGCAGAGATTAGTGTTCTGACAAATCTGCATCTCCCTACCCTGGGCAGAGCCCGCAAGCGAGGGCGCACGCCGGCAAGGAGGCTGGGACGGGGAGAGACGGGCACGGCGAGGCTCGCCAGGGATGTAGCCAGTAATAACTAGCACCAGAGCTACATGGCAACCCCTTACAGACACACACCGGCCGGGCTGTCGCTTTAGCACGAACCGCCGACCCCCCTGGCTCAGTGGCATTGCTGATTTCTACCGGGGCACCGGCAGGGTCAGAGCGCGGGCTGGGACCTCTCACGCCTTGAGGAGACAGTGCTAGTGCCAGTGGCCACACGGAAAGGCTCGCTACCTGCTGGCCCAAAACAGGGTGACTGGAAACCGCTGCACGTCAGGTTAAGTACTTTAAGTACACAGAATAAAAAAAAAAAAATTAAAAAAAAATATTATGAACAATACAAGTACATCTCATATACACAATAATGACAATACGTCTACTCAGCTGTAAACCAAACAGGTGCAGAAAAAAAACATTACGTGAGGAAATTCTTTACTTTTCTTTCTCTCTCTCTCTTTTTTTTTCCTTTTCCTCTTTTTTTTTTTTTTTACTATTTGAATAACTTTGGTTCAAACGTAAAAATCACAAGTTAGCAAATTTCATTTAAATGCCTTTTTTAATAATTTTTCTTCATGTTCACAGAAGTTTCACTGACCATTTTTATATGTTTAAGGTCCAGATGCAATGCATATTGTATAAAAGAGAGCACTTATTGTTTACCTTGCATGAATTAAACCTACGTACCTTTTAACTCTACAAACTTCTGCATAACATTTAGACAAAGCTCAGACACACAGCATGCCTAGCCCTCATATATATATACACATCTCTAATCACAGGTATATAGGGTGTCAAATATACTATAGTAACCTCCATGTAAGGTTCGAAATTTGGTAACAAAATGAGAAGAAAAAACTAAAAATATTATTTTACGTGTTCTAAAATATCTCTTTTTTTTTTTTTGTGCTAAAGTCAAATGTTAGCTCAACATGAAAAGGACTTTTTTTTTTATATAATTCAGCAATATTATAATCTTGACCATTTTTGCAAACACTTTTAATAATAATAGCTTAAACGTGTACAAAAGTTCTCGGTTAATTAGGGAAATAAACACTCAGTTCTTTATATTTTTAATCAAGTAGGAAACACAGTTCATATATAATGTTATTACTTTTTTTTGACTTTTTTTTTGTGTGTGTGTTTTGTTTTTTTTTTTTGTTTTGTTTTGTTTTGTTTTAGCAGCTGCTTACTGTTTGATACGGTGGGTAAAGTGGAGGAACATCCAGCGATGGGTGGCGGGTCGCAGGCGCTGCTGCCGGGCGGCGGGGGGGCGCCGGGCGGGCGGCGGCGGCGGCGGCGGCGGCGCCGCCGGGAGGGGGCGGCGGGAGGGGGGGGGCTCCTNNGGGGGGGGGGGGGGGGGGGGGGGGGGGGGGGGCTCCTGGCCGTCGTCGCGCCCCCCGCCCCGCCGCCCGCCCGCCCTCCCGCCGGGGGCGGCGGCGGCAGGGCCAGTCCGCGTCCCGGGGGGCGGGCGGTCAGTCCTCCTCGGGCTCCTCGGCCTGCAGCAGGGCGCCGGGCGGCGCGGCGGCGACGACGGCCTCGGCCTCGGGGGGCGGCTCAGCCCCGGCGCCCGCGGGGGGTGCGGCGGCGGCGGCGGCGCGCTTGTCCCGCTGCTTCTCCTGGATCTTCTTCATCTCGTCCGAGTACTTGCAGAAGGTGTGGCCGAACTTGGCCCAGACCTTGTAGGGGACGGTGATGGAGTTGCGGTAGGTGGGCTTCACCTCGCTCACCCGCATGAAGACGCCGTACTTGTTGGAGCCCACGTCGAAGAAGAAGCGCTTGTTGTCCACAGTCAAGGAGGTGCCCTCGGGCAGCTCGGCCGGCTCCTCCTCTACCCCGTAGTCGTCGATGAGCTTGGCCAGGGCGTCGCGGAACTCGATCAGGCCCTGGGCCGGCAGGGCGATGGTCTGGCCCTGCGTGGAGCCCAGCCCCGGGCCGCGGTTGACGGTCTGGCGGACGCGGAGGAAGCGCCCGCGCTGGTTCTCCTTCAGATCCATGTAGTACTTGCGGTTCTCCCGCACCAGGAACTCGCTCTTCAGCGCCCGCCGGGGCTCGTCGGCCGCCTGCGCCAGCTCGGGGGGCTGACTGGGGCCCAGCTGGGCATAGTGCTCGATGAAGTCGCCCAGGTAGTCGCGGAACTCGACGGCCACCGACATGGAGAGGGTCAGCCGGCTCTTGTTGCCGCCCGCCCCCACCTCGGCGATCTTGAGGAAGCGGCCCTTGGCGTTCTGCTTGACGTCCAGGTAGAAGCGCTTGTTCTGGATGTCCACCCGCTTGGAGGCCAGCTCCTGCGTCTCATGCTGCAGGCCACCGCCCGGGCCCCCGCCGCCGCCGCCGCCGCCCGAGCCCGGCCCCCCGGCGCCCGCCGCGCCCCCGCCGCCGCCGCCGCCGCCCTGTTCGCTGCCGCTGTCTCTGTCCGCCATGATGCCGCCGCCCGCCGCCGCCGCCGCTCGGCCTCGGCCGCCGCTTCTCGCCCGGCGCCCCCCACCCCGCGCCGCCGCCTCCTCTTCCTCCTCCTCCTCCTCCTCCGCCTCCGCCGCCGCCGCCGCCGCCGCCTCCTCCTCCTCCTCCTCCTCCTCGGCCGCCGCTCCGGCCGCCCGCCGCCGCCGCTGCTGCAACAGCCCCCGCGGCCACCAGCCGGCCGCTCTCGCGAGATCTGCGGGAGCCAGGAGAGGGCGCGGGAAGGCGGCAGAGAGCGGCGGCCGCCCCCCCGGAGCCTTGTCCTCACCCGCTCAACCGGGCATCGGAGGCGTCTCCCGGCCCCGGGGGCTTTGTGTGCCCCCACTCCCCTGGGGGCTGCCGGCGGGAGCGGGAAGTACCGATGAGCCCCCGGTGGCATCCCCACCACAGCTTTTTGATGGGTTTCCGGGGAGACCCCTCTGCCTCCCGTCCTTGCCACCACCCCGTGAATCCCGCATCCCGGCCGCAGCGAGGCGGCTTCGGCGAAAAGCGCCTGTCCCTGCTGGTGGAGGTGATGGATGCTGCCACGAGCATTGCCAAAAATACCACAAGTGGGGTTCACGAGGTGGGGGTCGTGGTGTCCCACGAGACGCACTCTGTGCTGGAGGGAGTAACATTCATTGAGGATTTAAGATTCAGAATGAAGATGAGAAGGTGTCTGCATGTCTTAGGTGATGCTTAGGTGTCGTGGGAGGAGCCCCGGCACTACGATTAAAGCCTGTGTTATTAGTGACTCCATGGGTAATGATGTGTTGTCCCTCCTAGGAGACAGAGGTGACGGAGTGCATTTGCCGTCCCCCATTGGCCAGTCCTGCCCAAATCACAGCACAACAACAAAAAAGAAAAAAAAAAGCCAAACCACAGAGAGGAAAACAGTTTCCTTTTAACACAGAAGTGATGTTTAGGAGCTGCAGCGAGGTGCAGCTCGCCAGCTGTCAGCAGCTATCGGTCAGCCTGCAGCACTGCCCCGAACGCCCAGAGCACACCCTGCTACGTGGGTGCTACGTCTGAGTTTCAGCCCGCCCCAATGCCAGACCTCTCCTGTGGGTCCCCAGCATGGGCCAGCACCGCCGCACTGCACCCCTGTGGCAACCTGAGGACTGATGCTCTGCCCGTCCTCCTCCTTTTGCTCTTTTTATCTTGAAGACAGATGACATTAAACGATTTTAACTGAGGCCTAACAATGCCTCTTGCTAATGCCAGCAGATATCCTCATGGAGCCTAAGCCACTGCTTTATTCATGTGGGAGAGCTTGTAGATACATAACTGCTGAGGAGATGCGTTTGATGAAAGCCTGACATCCAGGAAGCATGTGGCCAGTCTGTCTCTGCCCACAGTGGGGTGAGAATTGCTGGTGGTAATGGTGCTGATTGAGTGCAGCCATCAGAAGAGGTCATTGCTCCTCCCCAGTGCAGACTGGCAATACTGCTGTCAGAGCGGATGTGCTCCAGGTGGCTACGGGTGATCCTGGGGACAAACCTGACGATGCTTCTCCTTTGGTGGGATGGTGTTGGTGGGACCCTGCTTTCTCAGCCTCTTTCTGTGTTGCTAGTCACAGCAACCACCTAATACTCTGGTTTTGAGTCTCAATGTGGCTTGAATACAGGCATTCGCTTATTTAAGTAAACAGAAGAAATCAGAAAAATGCACTTTTTACTTCCCAATAGATAATCTTTTTCAATAGGAGCTCTACTGTAGCAGCCCCTCCTGGCGGAGTAGCTGTAGCTCTGCTGCAGGGACCTGTGTCGGTCTGCCCAGCACTAAAACAAGATAACATGGCCAAAACAAGCCTGATGGGACTGCTTGAAAAAAGGGAGGTGCAAAACAGGACAGACAGAGGTAATGGACAGATTCAGGAGACAGGGGAATCTCTTCCTACTTCACCCAGGTACTGATGGCAAAAGAC
>BJBW01004214.1:270179-317394 GCA_004320125.1 Scolopax mira
GTCACAGACCTTTGCTCTGAAAATCAGAAATCTTTCCGACCCCAGTCTGAACATACCAAGGGCTTCTTGACAATTCCATAGCTTTTGGCTCAGAGCTTTCATAAGGTTTCTCATGTTTTCCCCCCTTCCACATGTTCTCTCAGTAGTAATTATAACCCCTTCAGCCCCTGTTTTGGTAGTTAAATAAGACCATGTTTTGGTAGTTTTCTCTCATAAGATAAGACTTTGACTTCTTTGACTGTTGCACTCATCTTTTATTGCACCAGTTTCAGTTCCTCTGAAAGACAGGAGAGAAGGTTTTCAGAGTCACGGCTGGGATTTCAGGTTTGAGATCAATGGGACTTTTGTTTTGAAATCCAATTTGGAGGGCTTTTAAGAACATATCTGATCATTACAGTGAGCATCACAAAGTTTGGAGCCCGAGCCTATTATTCAGCTACTAAACAACAACTCTGCTGACTCCAAGAACTTGCCATTTATAATGGCAGGAGGGAATCTAAGAGCCATTCAAACAACAGATAAGATTCGTAACAAAAGTGGCTGAGATGCAATTGTTATTGTGCAAGTCAGAAAAGAGGCTGTCACATGCCAAGAAAGATGCATCTGAGTCGCTGAGCCATTCTTCTCCCATCCACTGTCCGAATTCTTCTGTGGTCTTCCTGGATCTATTCAGGCTTAGCTCGCTGATCCACTGTGTTAGGTGCTGACCGAGTTAAGACTCACTGTTGTACGCAGCTTTTTGCCAGGATGTGTTTGATCTTTGCCTTGGTCAAGTCCTTGTTCAGCCCTCCCACGGTGGAAAAGGGAGCATATTCTGGTTCTGAGTATTTCCTGAGCCGTGGTGAGACTTGGAGCAATAAAGCAATCAAAGCAAAGTTGCTATCTCCGACTCTCAGAGCTGGGGCAATTACAAGGTGGTTACAACTGTGGGGGATGTCTGAAGTTGTGCAAAGGCTTAGACCAGTCACCAGACTGGGACGTGGAACAGGATGGTGAAAGCTTCTGTTGCTTTCCATCTGGGTCTTCTTCAGAGTGTGCCTTTGGAGAGAGAAGGCCAACACGGTTTGTGCACTGTCTGTGAGGCATTGGTTGCCCTGTGAACAAGCCCCATCGTGTGCAGCGAACAAGAAACTAGCACACCACATATGTAAGTAATTTATGAAGATGGGGAAGATGAACTGTGCACACAATAGAGTTGCTATTAGGTCTGTTGATCCTAATTAAAAAAATACTTCTCAATGAAAATTATTTGTAAAAAGAAATCACAGTGATCCTAAATCAAAGTATTTGTGAATGGTTTTTAGTCTCCCAGATCAGTTAAAACTCCTGTGTTAGTCACTGGACGTCATCCAAACTACATGCTGAATGAATAACATGTCTGCCAAATTTTGTGGTTTTTTTCACCCTTGCCCAGTTTGGCACAGGGCAGCTAAAGTAATTTTTCTAAATATCTTTCAGAACATCAAGCAACTGTAAAATAACAATGGAAAAGCTTGGCCACAGTTAACTACAGCCCTCCAGTTGTAACCGCTTCTCTCAAAGAAAGTCACTCTGGTTCCTTTGATGGTCTGTTTGGGGTGAGCACTGAGGCAGGGTTTCCTCCATGGCGGGGATTGAGAGGTCGCTCTGCCTGCGATGCCGCCCCATGGGTGAGCCTGGCTTCCCAGTGTCCAGGAATGGTGCGTGGATGGATCCACACTGTCCCTGGGGGACAGGCTTTGTGTCCTCACCACCTGCTAGAGACTGACCTCCCAGGGACATACCAGCTGTTCCTTGACACAACTGCAGTTCCCAGGGGGAGCTGTAAAGACCCCTCCTTTGCTGGCTCTTAAAAAAATAAATGGGGGGAAAAAAATGGACATCAGTGATTGCACAACGGTGGAACGAGTTCTTGCTTCTTGTGTGTGCAAAGATAAAGTGCTAATTCTTCTAAACACCATGTGAAGTCCCATCCAAGTGAATTAGCCTGGGATTGTTTTCATGATGCCTTGTTCCAATTATGCAGCACGCTTTCTCTTTTCCCTTGACTGGCCACCCTATTCTCAACAAATTGGTTTCCCTCTCATTGGTTCTTTCTTTTTCTGACCATGAAGGACTCTGCTGTGTTGTCACCTTTAGTGAGAGGGAGGATCCTTGCCAATTCTTGGTTTCCAATGAAGTTAGAGGGAAGAATGGTACCCCACATCATCCAGTAAGTGCTGCCTGCTGTTCTGTTGAAAACCAGCAACAAATGGCCACCAAATTCTAATCTTGCTGGTTTTCAGTGAGTACAGTTTGTGAAACCAGTACAGTTTGTGTTTTGCTCCTTGCCTCCTCAGGAGGAGTGAGGATTAAAACACAGTATCATGTACAGTTGTTAGCAAAGGATATGCAACCTCTAAATGTGACTGTCCCTGGTCCAACACCAGCAGATCTGTCTCCAGATGGACCCAGGCTACGTTCACCCTGCTTTATGACAACCCACTTCCCGGTATCCGGCACACTTGCTTGCCTCTGGTGGAAGCAGTGTGATGCCCGGCTGAACCTCCTGCTTCCC
Source organism: Scolopax mira (assembly GCA_004320125.1). Taxonomy (NCBI): domain Eukaryota; kingdom Metazoa; phylum Chordata; class Aves; order Charadriiformes; family Scolopacidae; genus Scolopax; species Scolopax mira. Next base: position 272,716 of record BJBW01004214.1, read on the forward strand.
TTCCCTCCTTCCATGCTTGTGGCACTGACTGGGAAGGTGCTCCATCTCCAGAGGCTCCCCAGGAGGATGGACACAGCTGGCTTGGTGGAAGAGCTAGCTTTGGTGCACCAGTTGGCTTGTCATTTGATTAGGATGATAGCACTCCTGTTGTTCTCATACTGCCTTGCTGGTGTCTGCAGAGCTATGGCCGACTGCCTGGATGGTTCTGTGGTGCTGTTCCTACAGCTAAAGCCATGACTCCAGGCTCTTGACTTGTCCAGCCATGCAACAAGCCAACTGATGGATTCTTTGGTCTTGCTCTTTTTCTGGGCTTATGGACATGCTGGGGTTTTGGGCTGTGAATCATCTCCTCAAGGCACGTTTTTGGAAAGTGTGGCTTAGAAAGCACTGACAGGCATCATTTGCAGCACTTCTGGGTTTCCCAGCCCTGCCTGATAGGGATTCATCCTGCTCCTGTGCTAGAATACCTGATTTATCATGCCATTAATTTACAGTATCCAAAAGCTGCTGGATCACAGCAAGTGGGGACATGAACATATTCAAGAGCAATCCAGCCATTGCAGATCTTACAAAAGAATGGGGTGGGACAAGGCAGTTCTCTCTGCACCATGGGGAGAGGAGCCTCTGCTCTAGACACTTCCAGGTATGAGTATGTCTTAGTCCAGACAAACCACTGTGCCTTCAGGCTGGGGGAGTTTTCTGGCCTTTTGCAACATCTTGGTTTTGAGGTTAAGAGCCCCACCCCTCCCCAATGTACCTTCTTGCAGGTGCTTCGTTTCCACTACTTTAAATCCCCTTTCCTTAAAAAGCATGTGAGGTTGTCAGAAATTCAGCAATTCACAAATCATGGACCAGGACTTTTATAATCCTTTGAAAAGTCCTTGGCATGTTCATGGGTCCAAATAGCTTCTGCAGCATTCAGACAACCTGTGGGGAGCTATACAAACCCATCATCTCAGCCATTGTTTCCCATCACTTTGATCTCTGGATGATACCCAGATGCCAGCCCAAAGCTGGGGTTGGTTCCCTTCATTTTTTCTGTCAGTGGTGTTGTCTCAGTTGGAGTGCCTACACACTTGACATGTGGGAGGAAGTTTCCTGTAGCCAATGTTTGTCCCCAGGTCCTTGCTCTGCTACTGGCCCAGGGCAGCTAGGGGTGCCAAGGTGACCAGTTTTATTTTGTGAAATCGGCTTGCAGTTGAGCTTGTCTTTCATCCTTCTGCCTGTGCAAGGGGAATTTGACAGGTGGCTGCCCTGTGGAGCTGGTAAAAACACTTCTTTAGGCTCTTTATAGCTGAGCCTGTTGGATGCTGGGAGACAAATTGTAGAGCCTGGTGGATGCTTTGAGACAACTGGCGCTGGAGAACTGATGTAGCTCTGCCACAGCTCCTGTGGCACGATCTGCCATGGTTCATCGTGGCTGGAGAGGTATGAGGAACACGCCTTTGTGCCCCATGGCCAACTGTGGCCAAACTCCCTGTAAGGCTACCTCATCACTGGGAACATTGAATTATAGTCAAGATTTGTCCCGTTGGCTCTCCATGGCTTTCTGATGAATGCTCCAAGCACCATCACTGCAGTGAGCGTGTGGTTTCCTTGCTAACGCTTCCCAGCCCTACCACCTTGTCCTGAGAAGTGGGAAGTTTCCAGTTCAGGAGTCAGTCTTCCTTGTGAAGCTGGGGGTCTCCATACACTGCTTCCCATCGCCCTGCCAAGAAAGTGCCTCTCCCAACTCCTGGCGGGCATAGTTGCAATGTGATGCTGCACTCAAGCTGGTAGAGAAGTGGAGCTTAGAGCCCTTGGGAGTCCCAAGCTGAGGCAGGGCTGCCTCCCCACTTCCATCCTGCCTTGCATTTCAAAGGCTCACTTTTACACACAGCAAATTCAGAAGAAAGCTGTCAATAAAGACCATCATCTGGGGGCCTCAATGCTGGTGGCATTGTCCAGATCATGCAGCTAGAGGTATACCTTCTCAGCAGCCTATTTATCCCTAATTCAATGTCTTCTCAAAGTGCCAGCCAAAATACTCCCCTAGGGCAATGGGGATCTACTGGTCTGCCCTGACCTCCTCAAGTCCCATAGTGCACCAGCCTGGTTCACAGGGAGCAAGGTCGCTTTTGGGGCTGGGGCAAAGTGGGGCCAGCGGAATTGTCTTCACTGACTCCTTCCATTTTGGGCCAAAGAACCCCCAAACATTTGTGAAGATGAGAAAGAACGTTTAGAACAAATTGCAGTTTTGAAATGAGATTTAGAACAAATCACTGTCTGGCAGTTCTCAAGAAAGGGATGCTCTGACTTTTTTTTTTTTTCCCAAAAGAGTAGTTCTTCTCCAGAAGTGATACTTCACAACTGTACAGGAGCGTTGGGGTCCACAGGATCACAAGCCTCCTTGCAGAGGCCATACAAAGGATGCTGTGAGGCAGGATGCCAGCTTCAAAGGCTCTCTTTCTCTTTCTCTTTCTCTCTCTCTCTTTCTCTTTCTCTTTCTCTTTCTTTCTCTTTCTCTTTCTCTTTCTCTTTCTCTTTCTCTTTCTTTCTCTCTCTTTCTCTCTTTCTCTCTTTCTCTTTCTTTTCTCTCTCTCTTTCTTTTCTCTCTTTCTCTTTCTCTTTCTCTTTCTCTTTCTCTTTCTCTTTCTCTTTCTCTTTCTCTTTCTCTTCTTTCCCTTTCCCTTTCTTAACTCTGACTTTTAATATGCTTTTCTTTCCCGAGTGGTTTTGGGACATCCACCAGTGTTTCCTGGCTTTTGGAATGCTATTGTGTCAAACTCAGGCCTAAGAAATGGATCCCTTTTGTTCTCTCATATCCAGAAGCTCTTAGATGAGCTTCACAGGCTGTGGTTCCTCCCAAGCACCAGCAAACATTTGAAGCATCAGATTGGCCCGGTGATTTTACAGTGTGCTCAGCTGGAGCTGTTACAATGCTGAGCTGAGACCCCAATTCTTTGTGCCAGAGCATATAGAGGGATGAGTTCCCCATTACCCTGAAGGTTAGAACAAGGTGATCTTTAAGGTCCCTTCCAACCCAAACCATTCTATGATTCTATGACATCATAGCTTTGGGGATGCAGGGTGGGACACTGCATTAAACAAAAGACAACACACCACAAGGACTTAAAGGCTTCCCCGCCCTTGAAAAAGATATGCAAGGAAGCATCAGCATAACCACATAGCACATGCTTTCAGCCAGATACCACAAATCAGCTAAGTGGGACTAAAACCAATTAATCCCTCACAGAGAGGATGAAATCATTGCTTAACATAAAATATGTGGATTGTCAGGATGTGTTGACATGGCAGCAAATGCCTGGATCTTGAGACAGGAATCTAACCTGACTGTCCCCACTCTCAGATCTCAGGTGGGCTGGCTGCTGCCAGCGTGGCATGGTACCCACTTCCCACCCTCTGTCTGTTTACATGGCTCTGAAAGGAAAACTTCTCCAATATTCATTCAACAAAGAGCAAACTCTGTGCAGATCAACTCATACAGAATAAACAAGTTGCTTAGGTTCGCTACTGGATTGTGAGTAACGGATGATGTTGAGTTTAAATGCCCCTATGGTGGAACCTCTTGCTGCATTCTGATAATTGTCTCCTGAACCCTGTGCCCACCTAGATATGTTACTGACTATGGGTTTGAACCGTTGATCCTTGTGGTGGTAGGTTGCAGTCAGCACTAGCTAATGGATGTGTTCAAGGCTTGTTGTAGCAGTGTAAGATCATTGCAGAAGCTTAGGACCTGCCTTTTGGGTCCTTGGGACACATGTATGTGTGTGAGTGAATGGAGCCCTGCAGACACATAGCTGATACTGAAGCAGTAATTTAAAAGGATGCTGCATAAAACCAGGAATAGAGCAATACCTGCCTGGAGGGGACCAGAGGCACTGGAGCTGTGCACACATTATTAATTTAAACACTTCCAACTCCCCGCCCTCTCAGTTCCCAGTTCTGAAAACATGCCCTGGAAGCTCTCATTGATGCTCAGCCAGAGATGGAAGGACACAAAGGTATTTCTGCATCTCTTTTGGCAGTCCAGGGGTATTTGGGGAGGTGTTTATAAATGCCTGTTCTCTTCACAGTGCTCTTGGCCCTTCTCTATCTTGCAGGTGGTCCAGCCTCAGAACTACTGCTATGGCTGTTGTTCGAGCTCATTTTGAAACGCTCGTTTTGAAAGCTTCTTGCAGGGCTGCCCTGGTGCTGAGGCTGAGTGGAGAATTGCCCTGGAAGCAGGTCCATGCTCTCCAGGGAGAATGGAGATCCAGGAGGAGGAAATTTCCCTCTTCAAAGCTTCTCCTGAAGGTTAGTCATTGTTCTTCCAGCACTGAAGCTGCAAGGGAGATGAGTGTCTTGTCCTGTAAAGAGATCAGTTGTGAGATTTCCCTGCCTTTGGGAGCCCAGGGTATGCTGGGGAAGGGCTTCCCCAGGTAAGACTGTGTGCTTGGGTGCGGATGGCCAGGATGAGCTGGCAGACTCTGAAAGACTGATGCTGTCCCTGCCTCTCATATCCGCTCCTTTGTCCCTTGGTAGGGGTCTGCCACCTTCTTGGAGGGAGGGTCAGGGAGCCCTTGGAGAAGAGGGCTATCAGGAACCTTCCTCCTTCCTCAGATCCCACCCCAGGGTGGAAAGCCAAGTGTGTTTTCAGGATCAGGGGAGGTGCTGAATGGGCACAGCTGGCTGAGCAGCAAATTGGCTGCAAGGAAAGGGTGAAACAGCAGTGGTTTGTTTTCCCAGAGCTGCAGGTGCCTGGCCAGTCAGTGTGGCAATTCAGGCATTGGCAGACGTTGATCCAGGGACCTGCATGGCAGCTCTGGCTGGAGGAGGACAGCATGAGGCACTGCTGGGTGCCTTTGAACAAGTGCAGTGCTGGGGACCTGGGTGTGGAGTGGAGCCAAGAAGCTTGGGAATGGTGCTGTCAGGAGGGAGCTCCATCTCCCTTGCTTTGGGGAGTAGAGTCTTCTTCTGTCTCCCAGGCTAGTCATCCCAAAACACCAGGAGTTGTTACCATTTTCTTGATGTTCCTTTTCCAGAGAGGGGAAGTACCTTCTTTCTGCCTCATCAGAGTGGGCAGAGGGTCCTAGTCTGGAGTGTGGATCAGGCTCTGGGCCCCAACAGTGAGTTGCCCCCTTGCAGGCCAGAGTTGTAGTTTCTCTCCCCACTTGCTTTGCTGGAGGCTTCCAGGCTTTACCCACACAGTGCCCTGTGGCCAAGCTGTGCTTTGGAGCCAAGGGAAGCCTGGGAGTGCCAAAGGTGGCTGGCCTGGTTTGCCCCAGGAAGAGCCCATTTCTGTCCTCAAGAGCAGCGCCAGGGTGTACCATGCTCTTTTTTCTTAGTTGTGACAGGAGAGGAGAGAGAAATCATTGGGCAAGAAGTGAAGCAGTCGTGTGTCTCTTGGCAACTCTCAGCCACAGTACCCAGTGGTTTATGTGTTCTTGCATTAACCTTCCTTCCAATAAGACTTGCACAGCTCTTGGAGCTGGGTCTGAGTTTTCATGCTGTTTGGTGTGTTTGGTCTTGCTCTTTCTGAGAGAGATGATGTATCCCATGAGCTTGACCTTTCTCCAGAAGTTTGGACCCTCTAGGCATCCTGCACCCCTTTGGGCTGAGCACAGATTCAAGCAATGCACCTGCTGCTCCAACTGCTGCTAGTGGAGTTTGTGCTGATACTGTTTGGCAGTCATCAGAAGAGGAATTTGGTTGGATCCCCTGAGATGCAAACTCTTGGTTGACTGTAATCAAGCCTCCTTACACATATGCCCCTCTGTCTGGCAGGCATCTTGGAGAATGTGAAAGCTTTAGTCCAGAAGAATTTATAGCTTGTAAGTTCAAAACTACTTGTTATGCAGTCATCTACATGAGAACAATGAAGGCATCTCATTAGTGGCTGTTCACAGCAACTGGCCATGGTGAAAACAAAGCCCTTTTGGAAGGCAGGAAGAGATGGTCCCTAGGTAGGAATTGATAGAATGAGGGATAGCAGGATAGCAGGAGTTTGAAGCCATCCTTCAGGTATTGCAACACTGGCCTGTTGCCTAGTCCTTCAGTGGCCCAGCCAGGTGGCTTGCCCCACACCTGAGAGGCAGCATCCACTGGACCCCAGTCTCTGTCTTTGCCAGGGATATAAACCCCTTCTTTGAACCGTGCTCCATTGTCTTCCTTGAGCAGGATCTACAACTATCCTCCAAGGAGAAGGAAGTCCTGAAGCATGCATTGACCATGCTGATAGATGGAGGTATGGGCCAGCTCTGCAGTCCTCCTGCAATAGATGAGAGTGGTGGCCACCGCTGATGGGAGGTAGGTGTGATATCACCCTTTAAAGGTCCATTGGTTTCTGGACCTGAAGGAAGAGAAAGCCAACCTGGCTCCCCACTTGAAGCTTCACCAAGAACAAAAGGGGTTGTCTAAGAGAGCGGAGTTGCTTGTCATTCACATAGGCTTGATACCTATCAGCCCTGAGGTTATGAAGAGTCCCAGCTCATGACTGCAAAAGTCTGTGTGCCCAAGATAGGTGCTGTGACAAGGAAGAGTCAGACACAAGGTGAAGTCCTCTGTAACTCAACTGCAAGTGCTTTCCCATGGGCAGCATTAAGAAATGTATTATAGCATGGGAATATTTTAAAGTATCTAATTTAATTTATTAATTATTTAATATTTGCCTTCATCTCTTTCAGAGCTGCTTTGGGGATGTTTTCTGGAGCATCGTTGTGGCTCTGAGAGCTGGTGGGGTTCCTTCCTGTCCAACTGAGACCTGGATAGGGCCTGAAAACCTGGGATGCCTGCTCTCTCTGGTGTAGCTGGAGATTAACAGCTTGAGGATGTTGCCCCATAACTTGTCTCTTTGAGATTTTGCTGAAGGGGTGTTTAATATAAAACCTCTTGGCCCATAAGCCAGACCTTTACCGTGCAGGCAACATCTCTTTACATTTCCCTGCAAGATGCCATGGGAAAAACTCTATAAAGGTATTGGGTCTCTTGGTACTCTGATTTCCCACAGCGCAAAAGAGGCTGGAGGGTTCATTCTGGCATGGTGTCAGCAAGGAAATAGCTTCCCTTTTATGAGGCAATTCCTTGGAGAGGGACAGAGTAGGAGAGGGTGGTGTTTGCTGGGCTGACTCTTGCTGTAAGAGGAAGGGATGTTTTTATGCCCCAGTCCTAGAGGGGTGATGGCAGCTCCCCAGCACCTTGGGTGTGTTTGGGTGACATGTAGGCTCCATGTCTGCTGGTTGTATGCTTTTAGATCAACAAGTCCCAGCTGGGGCTGCAAGCCCTGCAGTGGATGGGACAAGGAGAACAGTTGACTTAACTTGGCAAATCCATGGCTCCCTCAAATCCTGCTGCTGGGGAGAGTAGGAATTGCTTGGAGCTGATGAGAAATGCACCCAGCACAGCAAGAAGTCTTTCTTCTCCCTCTTCAGGGATCATGAAAGTGGTTTTGACTTCTCACAGTGTGTCTAGATGAGGGGCTAGTTTGTCTTTTATGCTGAGGATATTGCTTATGGGAATGTTTTGGGAATTCATTGAAAAGAGAATTACAGACCAGCCCTGGCAAGACTGAAATAAAGTGGTGTGTAAGCGTGCAGGAAACATGAACATCCTTTCAATAATTGTATTCAATTAATTATTTTGCAACCACTCTGAAAATGCTGTGTGGCACAGGTGGAAAGACACAGTGCTCTGATCCCACAAGGTTTGGGTAGAGCAGTTAGAGCAGGTAGGAGACTGCAGTGTGCAGAGCACCAGATTGTGTTAGAGAGGAAAAGGGTTTACAAAACAGGAACGTTTGCAAACTGGCTTTGCCAGAAAAGTTGTGGGATAGTCTGCAGGCACCACAGGAGCCACAGCCCTTGTTCTGCTGAAACCAGTGCTGGGGGCTGGGAATGGGCTCCAGTTCACGCGAGGGAGATGTTCTGCACCAGGGGTTAAGGTGAGGTGTGGGGGAGGACTGTTTCTGCATCTCAGTAAGAAAGACCCAACAACAAATAACTTAATAAAATAGCTGCTTTAATAAGAACAGAGTAACAAGAAAGATATATAATAGCTTGAAGGACCAAAAAGGAGGAAATTCTCTCAAGGAATGGGCTATGCACAGCACTGTGGAAAAATCCATCCTGGGTCCATCTGATGCTGCATGAATGCAGTGTGCCCCTCATATGAAAGGGCATACAATTAACTTGCTCTTGATATTTCTCTTTTTACTCTGCCTTATTAAAACAGCTATTTTATCAAGCCATTTGCTGTTGGGCCTTTCCCACTGAGACCAGAGAGAGCTCACACCACCAAACCTGCATTGGGAAGACACAGGGAGTATCCTCGAGGAAGAGGGTGCGCTAGAGGCTTGATGGGGGGCCAGCAAAGGACCACCCGCCCTGGTCAGGGCCTTATCTCCACACAGGTTCTGGCTTCTGCCAGCTCTCTGGCTGTTCCCAAACTAGAGAGGTAGGAGGGACCTGTGGGAGTCCTGCTCTGAAGGAGGTCTGGGAGCCTCAGGTCCTCACTGCTTCCCCACGTGGAGAAGTCATGACTCCTGCAAGGGGAACAGGCTGCATGTTGTGTCACAGGCAACCAGCATCCCACAGCCCCCAAGCCACTCCCCAGTTAGGGCCTGAGACACAGCCTTGCCAGATTGGTTAGAGCTTATATATCCCAGAAGGGGTCCTAAAAGGGGTAGTGGGGTGGAAGCCCTAGGAAGCTCCTGGCACCTCCTTGCACCATGACTGTCACCAGCACTAGGTTAGAATGACCACGACCTCATTGGGGTTTGCCTCGTTAACCCCCAATGATGGAGGACCCCAGCCCCCATATTGTGCTCTCTGCTAGCAGTACACCACCCCCTGGAGAAGAAAAATCATCTAAATGATTTAAGCATCCCAGACTTCACCTTTGCCCCTTGTTAACCTATCAAAGAGAATTTGGCTCTGTTGCCTATGTACCTGTCCTCTGGACAGATTTGGGCTACCATTAATTCAGCCCTTAGCCTCCTCTCAGCCCAGGCTAAATGAGACCACTTCCCTTCATCCCTCCTGTCCCTGTATCCCAGACCCGATGAGCATGTATGTTGCCACCATTTTACGAGAGGACAGAGCAGGCAGTAATATTATCCCCTGGGCCAGGTAAGTGGTGGTGATATCTGTACCCCATCACTCCTATAGCGAGCAGAGCATTGAAGCCTCTATCTTGGCAGGGCTGGCCTGGCAGCCTTCCCAGATGATGAATTTTGGATGAGGAAACACAAATTGTTGTCCCTGGCTTTGCAGGGTTAATCTCAGGTTGTGCTGCTGCCTATGTCCTCAGCCGCAGCCAGGATGTGCACATCAAAGGGCTGAGGAGGGAGCTACAGACCAGGAAAGATGCCTGGCCATCATTCCACCATGCATTGGGGAAAGTAGTGAAGTGCCTGTGGAGGGAGGATCTGGCACGTACACGTGCATGCCCACGGATCACACAAGCAAGATGCAGCAGATGAGCTGCCTTGCTCTATTTGTAACCTCCCACTGCTGTTGAACAGACTTTGCAGGGAGGGAACTGAAAATGGAGCTGAAAATTGATATTTGAGGCTCAGATGCTTGGAGGGGCTTAGGAGCCCAATTCAACCCATGTCTCCCCAGGGAAGCAGGAGCCCTTGTGCCTTTTGGGCCCTGCGTTTTGCTTTCAGGCTCAGCACAAAGTGAGACTTCCATGCTTCACCTTGGAGGAAAAATCATTTGCATTAACTCATTGAGAAAAATAGACATAAGGACACAATTAAACAGCAAACAGTGTGATATGAAGCAAGGAAAGAAAAGGGGAGGAGAAGGAAAACCAACTTGGTCTGTATTTTTTAATTTGCATCCTTTTAACTGGTTGAAGGAGGTGCTGGGTGAGGACAGTGGCAGTGTCACAGTGTGCCCCTGGGGGTAGGATCCAGCCTCACTAGCTAGGCATCACAGCAGGGAGGTTGCATTTAGGACCTTACTACACCTAAAAGCCTGATGCTGTCAGTGGGCTTGTCCCAGGTGGTTCCAGCCTGGCCATAGAGCAGGTGCAGGAGAAGAGGATAGTGTGCAGGGAACCACCGAAACCTGTCCCACAGGGAGGAGGTGTGACTGAGGAGCTAACAGAGGAGTCAGCCAACAATTTATAGGGCAAGGAGAGAGGGAGAGAGTCCAAGAATGCTCAAGGATCAACGATCACTTAGATTCATCCACGGGCATGGGTAAAAATGCCAGGGTGATGCTTGGTGAAAAAGCCAGGCAGACATGCTTGCAGCAGCTGTCTTGGGACAGAGCTTTACATTGCATCAAACAAACTACATGCAGAGTTTGCACATGGTGTGCTGGGGAGGACCCATGGCAGCCGTGCTTTTGCAATGGCTCTGCTCCTTCCAGCCCAGGCTGCAGGGGGAGGTCCTGCCCTGGGCTTTCTATTTAGGGGGTGTAGGATCTTCCCAGGAAAGTGCCTGCTGATGGGGAGTCACCAGGGCAACATCCAGGTCCCATGTCCAGGTTTTCCTGCCCTTTACATGCAGCAACCTGCTCACAGCCCACCCCTCTGCTGATTCCGGCCCTCCTTGTAAAGGGCAAGGTGGCAAGGTGAAGGACAAGACTCCAGCACCCTGGCTTCCTGCTGAAACTGCTAATTAAATAGCGAGTTTCATCAAGTGATTTTTCTGACGTGAAAAGGTTTCCATAAGGAACTGGTCCCAAATCCAGCAACTCATTTCACATTTATTTTAAATCTAAGCTTTATATTGTGTAAGTTCCTTCAGGGCTTGATTATCTTCTCAGCAAAAGCACTGTTATTCTGGTTTGTGAGACCTATATTTAATCTCGCCTCTCAGTACAGGGCTTAGATGCTGCCACCTCATCTCCTGGGCTTTCCTATTTATTTGAATCCATTAAACAAGTTACCACTTCTGTAATACTGAGGGTGTTCTCCAGTCACGGGGTTCCTGCAAGCATTAACTTGTTGCTGCAGAAATGGTTTCCTGAATCTCAGAAGTAATTTGGAGGTCTCTTGCCTAAACAGTGGCAAATATATATAATATATGAATATAAATATAAAAATATTTAAACAGGGAATCAAGGTCAAAGCTACATAAGGAGCCTTTTCTGTCTCTACTATTGTGGTTGCATCTCATGTGCTCCTTCTCTGTGTTCCCTATGCATGTAATAAGGTATATAACCTCTCAGCATATTTTTACAACAAAATAAATGAAACAGACAAAAGTGGGAGAAGGAAACATTTTCCCGAGTCTGCAGACAGCCCTCGGCACTCAGTCAGAGGAGCTGAGCTGCCCACTTAACGTCAATAAGACATAGATTTTGCAGTGCAGAAAGCTGTTGCTTTCATGGAAGCCCTTTCATCAGATTTTCATCATATTTTCACATACCCTCCAGTTTCAAACTGGCCAGTGTTACCCCATGGCCATCAGCTTCATTTATTACATCCCTCAGCCAGCACCCCAACTGCTGCAATGTGCTGCCCATGCAAAGCTCTGAGGAGTCCTGAAGGGAGACGGAGAGATGCTGCACATGAACATTTATAACAGGAAACCTCTGCACTAACTGGATAAACTGCCACCTCAGATTCATTAGAGGCCTCCCTTGTCACACTTGGCTGGTGCAATGGTAGCACTGAGTTTCAGCTGTGTTGTGAGATGCAACCGGCAGGAAGAATTTGGGGTGTTATTATGAGCTTAAAGTGCAATATTAAAGGAAGTTGTCACCCTGGCTGCTCCCATGCTCCATTGCAGGTGGCCCTTTGTGCATGTTGTGTCTCTGGCGGGAGCTTGGTGTGAAAGATTTTTCACTGGTTCTGTGATATCCTGCTTGCTGGCCAAAAAATGGTGGTTTCAGATTGAGCAAGACCCACATGTATTTCCCCCTAGTTGGTGGTGGTATTTTTCATTGAATAATTGGGCTGGAGGTAGTGGTGCTCCAAGCAGAACTGGTGGGGCTGTACATGGAGAGTTTCTTTTGTCAATACACAGTGCTGCTTCAGAAAGAGGGTTTCCTGCATTCACACAGCCCTCCAGGCTGCTTTGTCTGCTTTCACAGCAAAAACACAAACAAGTGTTCTTGAAATACCACCTCCAAAAGTAGGGGCTGAACTGATTTTGAATCTACGAGAAACAGTCTTGCAGCAGGTGAACTGGAGCTCTCTCGCCACCTAAAACACTAAAGCTTAGGACAGACTGTCTCACTGTGATGGCACCCATTTCTCAGTTCTGCACCCATGCCCTCTAGAGATGAAACATTCATTCTCTAGACAAGCAGCATCATTAGAGAAAGCAAAACTGCATTGATATTTTCATGACTAGCACTGGTTTTTGCCTTTGCAATGGTATATCACATTGTAGGTTTGTCTGGGAATAGCTGGCTGCTTCAACTGTTGCATTCTTCATGGTGATTTGGAGATGCTGCTGTTCATTTTTCTTCTTCACAATACTTCTTTACAGTTCTTTCAAGCAGAGGGTGACCTGGCTCAGGATATACCATAATTAGTATAAACTTCATCTAAGAAGGGGACTTGGAGGTGCACAGACCTACCTGAGACACCGGCACAACTGTAATAATTATTTAACACACAGTGGGGTGTAAGGAGGCTGTGCAGAGAGGAGGGAAGAGAGAGAAAAATCAGTGTGGCTGGCAGAGAAATCCAGTACTGGGGGAGAGCCACTGGGATGAAGGGCTCTCTCACTGGTGGCCTGGAGACTGGAGGGACTGCAGTGCCCAGGAGCTGATGATACGCCCCAGTGTAGGGACCATTGCCCACGCCGGTGCTATTTTGCACCCATGTATCATCTCTCTGGTGACACACCGCAGTGCCTGGTCGACAGTGTCCTTCTGGGAGACAAGAAGGCCTGGATTATCATCAGCCTTCTGCTGGTGTCCGCATCTGCCAGGCTCAGGAGAGGAGTCCTCTGGTCTGGGCAGAGTGGACAGTGATTACAGAGCAATCGCTCTCTGATGGAAGGTTCCCCTCTGTCTCCTCTACCCTGAGTGGTATGAAACACTCCCAAAGCTGGAGTTGCTGCTAAATGCATTGGATGCAGATGCACGTATCTAAGAAACAGAGTGTGGGAGAGGCACAGTGAGCCAAGGCTGTAGAGGCATGCCATCAGAATGATCAACGTGCAAAATTTGGGTACTAAGGCATGGATTGAAATGCCTGATTGGAAGGCTGGAGGAAAAAAGGAAGGCTGAATTGTTTATATTTTATTTTCATTCATCATTCCTGCTCGTGTGGGTGGACAAGGAGTGAATGAGTTTCTGGGGGAGGGCAGCAAATAAAAGAGACACAAATTTCCTCAAAAGATGAATGGCTTTTTTTCTTCCTTGTGCCTAGGCTAATATTCCACAGAGGGGTTGGAGGGAACCCTAATAGCTTTTCTGCCATATGAGAGAAACCCCTTAACTCTTGATTTTTCTTCCCTTTGATTGCCATAGGCCAAGAGAGACAAGGTTTTTCAGGATGGATTTCATCCCTCTAGTAAAGCACTAGAGGGTTGGTGGTGTTGTCTCCCAACAGCAAATGTGCCCAACTTATTTTCTTTGTGCTGTTGAACATCTCACAGAAGACAGTAGGACAATGTTCTCTCAGCTCAGGGAAGGGGGGGGTATCTGGATCAGGCTTTCATGCCATGATGGTCTCTTTCTGGGAGAGGCAGCACTGGTGCCTACAGCTACATCCCTCAGTTCTGCCTTCCCTTGCTGGCAATGGTGTGGAAGGTGACATTAATAGGCAGGAGATACAGGAACCCAGCAGAGCAGAGCAAACTGCCAAGACTATGACAACATTGCTGGTGGAGAACTCCTGAGGTAGGTCTTGGTTTCCTTTGCTGCAGCCATGCTGCTTGCTGGAGCCTTTGACAGGTTCCAGTGCAATAGGAGATTTTGGAGGTCTCTCTCCAGCCCAGTCCTTATCTACCTGAAAGGACTGCCAGGTATGGTGTATTTTGATCTTGGTCTTGCTTAGACAATCTCCAGATTGAAGTCTCAAATTGGGTTCTAGGCTTTGCTTTTTCCATATAATTTCTGAGTTAATAATTTATCATCTGCCTTTCTTATTTCACCCGAGACCACAGCAGTGTCTCCCTGGTGCCAGGAGTCTGGTGTGTCCAGGCAAAGGGCTGGCTCCTCCCCTACATGGCAGGTACTGATGGGCTATGTACCCACTGTGGCTGGACAGTCCCAAGCTGAACAAGCCAAATCCTCGCAGAGAAGACATTGAGTTGGGTAAAAAAAAGTAAATGCCTGCACTAGATTTGTTGGGTCTTGGGGCATGTTTCTAAGCCTCTGAAAAATACCTGACTGTAACAGGGAAGAAATGTCCCACAGGTAAAAAAAAACTATGTTCCCTTAGAATCATTGAATAGAATCATAGAATCATTCAGGTTGGAAAAGACCCTTGGGATCATCGAGTCCAACCATCAACCCCACTCTACGAAGTTCTCCCCTATACCATATCCCCCAACACCACATCTAAATGACTCTTAAACACATTCACGGATGGTGACTCAACCACCTCCCTCAGCAGCCTATGCCAGTGTCTGACCACTCTTTCTGTGAATAATTGTTTCCTGATGGCCAGTCTAAACCTACCCTGTTGCAGCTTGAAGCCATTCCCTCTTGTTCTATCTCTAATTACCAGTGAGAAGAGACCAGCACCAACCTCTCTACAGTGTTCTTTCAAGTAGTTGTAGAAAGTGATGAGGTCTCCCTTCAGTCTCTTCTTCCTCATACTAAACAGTCACAGGTCCTTCAATCGCTCTTCATAAGATTTATTCTTCAGTCCATTCACCAGATTCATTGCCCTCCTCTGCACCTGATCCAGCACCTTGATATCTCTTGTATTGAGGTGCCAGTTGACTTGACCTTGACTGGGGTATCGACAGGTGTCTCTGAGCCTGCCATGTTCACACCAGCAGGGCTCCAGGTTCACTGCAGGAGACCAGGAGAGACCTGGTGGTCAGAAGGACTGGGGGAGATGGAGGAACACACCTGAGATGCATGCATGCTTCTGAGGCTCACCCAAAGCAGGCTTATGATAGCCCCATGCTGCCAGGAGAGCCCTGAGAGACCTGCGAAGCACTTTTGTTTGCAGGCATCTCTGGGAAATTGCAGAAGCAAAATGAAGAGCTGAATGAAAAACCAGCCACCGCAGCAGCTGCTGGAGCCTCTGACAGTGCTGCTGAGCTCTTGGGGTCCTCCAGATGGGGCGGGATGTGGGCTGAGCTCAGATGCTCCATCTCCCATTCAGGGTTGCAAACATGAAGGGTTTTTGCTGCAGGGAGGTAGGGGAGAGATGGGCTTTAGAGAAATTGAAGGAGCCGGGAATGAAACAGTTGGTTTTGGAAATAATGGCTCTTCATGATGGATCCCAACTTGTGACTTTCTGGTTGACAAGGGGAAAATATGGAAGACGAAGAGATGAAACCCCAGAGGGAATGAGGCATTGATGGGTCAGAGACACACAAACATTCAAAAGCAGTTGCATTGA
The DNA here is from genome assembly GCA_004320125.1 of Scolopax mira. Lineage (NCBI taxonomy): Eukaryota > Metazoa > Chordata > Aves > Charadriiformes > Scolopacidae > Scolopax > Scolopax mira. Next base: position 288,190 of record BJBW01004214.1, read on the forward strand.
GATGGTTTGGTGCAGAAAGGTTGATGACAAATACAGAGCCTCTTTACTGGAAGGCACAGTAGAGAGAAAAAGCTGGGAAAACTTTAAATTTGCTGGTTTTGACCATCCTTAAACAGGGTGGAAATTTGAAAATATTTATCAACCTGGAGACTAAGCGAGGATAATGTCAGCTAACAACCATGGTGATGAAGCTGGAGAAAACTCTTTCTGAGACAAAACGAGTAGTAGAAGAGGCCACAAAGGTGCAATACATGGTGATGCAGTCACCCCAGTGAAATGGGGATAGAGTTCCCTACCCTGAGGAATGGACATGGGAGCTGCAGAAAACACATCTAGAAGCAAAGGGTGAGATTTAAACAGGACTACTTGTCAAACTGGCTTTGGAGCCCAAAGGTTTTTGTCCATCTCCCTGAGCAGATAAAAAGCAATGCAAGTCCCTGGCTTGCAACAAGGACAAGTATTGAGCCCCAGCATACTTGGTCTTCTGAATTCTTTCCAGAAAGATTTGAAAAGAGCATTGTAGCCAGGAGGCCATATGGTGATGCATGATACAGGCCAGAAGAATGGAAAGACCCTGCACAGATCACTGCCAAAGCCACCAGGCAATGCAAAACCAGCGAGGAGATGTTAGAAGAGGATGTGACTCTATGCTGGTGCATGGGCAGGTTAGAAGCCATCTCTCTAACTGTGGGCTTTCCTATCAGCAAAACCACACCACCTCCTGCCTGGCTTTGCTGACCTCAGTGGATGATGGCTAGCCTTGCACCTGCTCATTTTGGGCTGTCTCCCTGCACATCCCCAACATCCCCCCTGGAGAAATGCCCCCTAGCCCTGGGGGACAAATTAGGACCTTTTCCCTCCAGCTGTCCCTTTGGGACCTCTAGGGAACTCAAACGTGACTTGCAGGTGAGGATCAGCCATCTGATACCAGCACATTGAAGGAGTCTTTTGGCTCCCTGCTGGTCTTCACCCTAATAAACAACACCTCTCAGAAACAAAAAAAAACACTGTATGGCCATGAGGGTGCAGTGAGCAGGGCAAGAGAAGGGATACCTCCCCTCTGTGTGGCATCTGGAAATCCCAGATGGAGTTTGGGTTGAGACTGGGACTTTCCAGCACTAAGAAGACATTGACAGCCTGGAATGAGAGCAGCAGAGCTGGGGGCATGGAGATCAGGAGGTAGAGAAGAGTCTCTGTGAGAGTTCAGCCTGGAGAAGAGGAGATCTTGGTGCTTATGGCAGCCACCTGGGAGTGGTGGTTGAGGGACAGAGGCTCTCAAATGGTGTGGGGATGAGAAGCAACAGGAACAAGCTGGAATGTGGGGAATTTCCATTAGAGATAAGGAAAAGCTATTTTCACGTGAAGATAGTCAAAACTGGAACAGGTTCATCAGGAAGGTTCCAGCCAGAGCTAAGCATGACCTGGAGCGACCTACCCTAGCTGGCCCTGCTGTAAGACTTGCCAACCTGAGTTACCCTGTTATTCTGTGAATGAGTGTCAAGTCTTTTTGAGGCAACTGAAAACTGAAGAGACATATTTTTAAAAGCATGTAAGTACATTATTTAGGCTCTATTCTCTCAAAACCAGTGTTCAGACTGGGCTGGTGACTGCACTCAGGGCCTTGCATTACTCATTTCATATGTCAAAATGCCCAAGGACCTACAGAAAAGAATGATTTTCTATTTATATGGGAGAATCAGCAGGCAAAGTGGGGAACCAATTTGATACTAAACTATTTCCCGAATGATAATAGCAATGCAAGCATCTCTGCTGATGAAGACTATTTGTCGTCACAACAGCTAGGCTGAACAGCAGGAGAAATATTGCTAAAAGGAGATGTGACCAGTGATCTTTTACGAGACCAAATGTCCTGGCCCCTGAAATGCTCCAGAGACAGAGAAAAGCCTCCTTTTCCAAAATTGCCCCAGAGGCCTCACAGGTATCTTGTACTTAATTTCTCCCAGTGGTTGAAACACTTAGTCCCACTGGGATTTCAACCTGCAAACAGGGAGAAGAGAAGGATTAGCAACGCAAATGCCTGGGCATTAAACTGTCTTTTCTGGCAAGGGGGAGGGTGGAGTGGAAGAGCTCCAGATCAAGTTATGCTATCTGAACAAAATATTAGGGAAAGGGGAATTTCCACAGAGATTTGTGTCAAAAGCAGAGTGAAGTCAGGTCGTTTCCTTACTCCAAGCAGCTTCCTGAATCCAAAATGCTGTCCTTCCCTCTGTCGTGGGAAACACTTCTGACCCTTTTGGCCTCTGCCCGTGTTCCTCTGCAGTTTTGCACGGTCATCAAATGGGGGAAAAGAGAAAGCTTTTAGAAACATCTGAAAAGAGAGAGCCACAGAGAATCACAGTTAGCAAGAGAAAATGCAGTCAAGAAAAGATCCTCAAGCCCTGCTGTTAGCACACTGCACTGCTTCTGAGGCACCAAGGTCCTGCAATGGCAGAGCTATCCAGAGAGCTGTTAGCCTTCCCGGAGAAGGGGAAAAGCAGCCGTTCTGGCCAGCTGCTCTGAGGCTGCAGAGCTTGGGGGTGTGTGCTGGAACTGTGCCATCGTGTGCCAGGGGTGGGACAAGGCTGGTTCCCATCTGGGGCAGCAAGGCCTGAGCAACACAAAGAGAGGCAGCGCTGGGTGCCTGTGCTGAGCTGGGCTGTGCTCCCTTCCCATTTTTCCTGATGATTCTGGCTGCACCATGTCAATCAGAGACCAAACCTGAATCTTGCCATCAGTTCTCAAAGACCTGGCTCTTGGCATCACTTGGGGTGTGCTGACGGATTCCCCAACCTTGAGGTTGCAAAGCCATCGCAGCAGGGGCTGTGTCTCCATTGCAGCACAGGCAGGGCTGTGTGTCCCTGCTACAGGGTGTGCTCCTACCCACCGCCTCAGGCAAGGCTGAGCTGGGCCTTCCTGCCTCCAGGTCACCTCCATCGCGGTGGGACCATGGCTGCTCCCCTCCAATGCGGAACAGAATGTAACAACAAATAGCAAATCCTCTGACGCTAATTTAGCATCTCAGATCCCTTCCACGCTGTAGCATCTGGGCAGCGAGGCTTAGGGAGTACAGATGCTTCAGGATCAGCTTTGAAAATAAACCCAAATAAGCCACTTTTTGGTGATTAAGCTGACTCCTCCTGGAAACCACTGCAGGGGGGGAAGAGCGCTTGTTTATTAAAAAGAGGCATCAGGGATCAGACCATGAAAGAAGGCTTTGTCTCCTCGGCTATTACCTTACTCCACTTGTCTCAATGCTTCTTCTTCAGGTGTGTGGGGAATCTCAGGTACAAACCTCCAAAAAACCATTCTACAAAGAGAAGCCCCCCTCCTCCCCCGGGCCCTGCACATCACAGAAGCCCCGCTGCCACCTGCAGCCGCATCTTTGGTGGCACCTTGAGGGAGGAAAGGAGGGAGGGGAGGGGAGCTGAACGCTTGGGGGGCTTGGTGAAGGGCTGAGATGGAGGCAAACACCATCTGGCTCCATCTCCGGGGGCCCTCCCAAGCCCTGCAGGAGCGGGAGACAGGGATTCAGGGATACCGGGCATCCCCGCGGGGGGAGTCCCCGGGCCGGGGGGCGGTGGGGGGGGAAGAAATGTCAGCATCCCACCTCCCTTAACGGGAGGAGGATCCCCCCGTGGCTCCGCGTCGCGCCGCGCCGCTCCGCGTCGCGCCGCGCCGCTCCGCCCCGCCGCGCCCGCCGCGCCGCAGCCCCGCAGCCCCGGCCGCCGCAGGGCCGGCGGGGAGCGAGCGGTGGCAGCCGGCGGCATGAGGCGCGACCCGGCGCCCGGCTTCTCCATGCTGCTCTTCGGCGTTTCGCTCGCCTGCTACTCGCCTAGCCTCAAGTCGGTGCAGGACCAGGCGTACACGGCGGCGGTGGTGCTGGAGGGCAAGGTGCAGTCCGTGGGGGCCCCCGGCGGCGGCGGGAATGACAGCCGAGGAGGCGCCGCTCCCGGCGGGGGGGTCTTGGTCAAGGTGCTGGACCTGTGGCCCCTCAACAGCGGCGGGCTGCAGCGGGAGCAGCTCATCAGCGTGGGCTCCAAGGCGCCCTGCTTCAAAGTGAAGCGCAACCACCGCTACATCTTCTTCCTGGAGCCCACCGAGGAGCCGCTCGTCTTCCGCACCGCCTTCGCCCCGCTCGACACCAGCGGCAAGAACCTCAAGCGGGACGTGGCGCGGATCCTCTGCGCCGACTGCGGTACGGGCCGCGCCGCGGAGGCGGGGGGGCGGCTGCCGGTGGCGGGGGAGTGGGGAGGGAGGGGGGCGGCGGGGCCGAGCCCCGGGGCGAGGGCGACAGGTACGTAGCCCCGGGGCGACAGGTCCATAGCCTGGGGGCTCAGCTCGGGGAGTGAGGGGGGGAGGTGGGAAGCGGGAGAGGGTACGGCGATCGCTTTCCCCCGCCGGCACCGGGGGCGACGCGCTCCCCCGGGCCCGGCCGCCGCAGCCGCACTGTCCCCCCGGCTCACCCCCCCGGTTCCCAGCTCGTCCGGCTCAAGGTCCCTCCCGGCCCCCCCGGCGCCGCGCCGGTACCGAGCCCCGGGGCGGGGCAGGGCCCGCAGCCCGGCGGCCGTTGCGCCCGGGGCCAGCCGGCTCTCCGGCGGCAGCGCGCTGGAGCCCTCCGTCTCGGCGCTTCTCTGGTGCCCACTCCGCCCCCCCCCCCCCCCCCCCCCCCGGGCCCCCCCCCCCCCCCCCCCCCCCCCCGCCTCGGGTGCCGCTTCCCTCGGTTCGCCTCGGTGATGGGGGAGCCGCTACCGGCGTGCGGCGGAGGCTCTGTTAACTCTGTGCGCACCGGTGCCGCTGATGCCTTCCTCTCCCCGGGCGTGTTTACGGGTGCGGAGAAGGGCTCTTTCCCCGGGGGTTGCGGCGCCCGGGGCGGGTGTAGGCTCTCCAGGTGTGCCCTAAGTGCTGGAAGTTTTGACTCCTTCAAAATAACGGCCTCGCGTTGCGGAGTTGGGTTTCTTTTGTTCGCTCGGTGCGGTTAGATGGCTCCCGCGGATGCCCTCGCGCTGTGCGGGGTGCGTCCCCACTGCATCCCATCCAACACCGCCTCTGAAAACGCAGTTATGAAATGACTTCAGTGGGGAAGTGCCCGACGGAGTGTTACTCCTTTTGTGCCTGGATTTTCGGTGGTGTCCTCCGGCAGGGTGAATACCTGCAATGGGCTGGGCGATGGGGGACCAGGCAAAGACAATGACTGCATTTTCCCAGGGCTGGGATCTGAGCTTACAAAAAATGTGAGGCCGGCCCTTCGCCCAGCTTGAACGCTCAGATACTGTGTCACAAAATCTGGAGAAGGCCAGGGTTAACCCAGAGAACGCCAAGCGCCACGCAGCACCAAAAGAATTAGATCTGAAGCTCTCATGTTTACGAGAGATTGGTGGGTTACGGGGATGTACAGGGCGTATCTCCAGGGATTCCAGGTTCCCCACACAATGACAGCACGCCGTGCTTCCTCATCAGGTTAATTGGCCTTTTTCCTCATTAAAACCAAGATGCCTCGTCAAGTTCTACTTAGCTCTGTAATGAACATATGCGTGATGCTTTGTTGTTGTTGTTCTGTTATTAACTAGGTGTTTCTGGCACAAACACTGGGCTGCCCACCCCAGATTTTGAAAGACAGACCCATCTCTTTTTTTAGTTATCCAAACGATAAATTTAGAAGATTGTGTTTCCTGGGAGAAAGGTGGAACCTTGCCTATCATAATATGTTGTTGAGGAAAATGGGCTAGGACTGCATATGAGAAAACTAATTTGGGAGGCATTAATTTCATGTGCATCTGTATGTGGGCCATCATGGACAGAGAGGATGTGGTGAAATAGCTGTTGCAGAGTTAAAAAGAAGGCAAATGGGAGAATTTCTCTGGATTGTCATCTCATCATCAGGTGAAAGCACATCAAAAGGTACGTTGCTTTTATTTTTTTTTAAAGCAAGGATTCCAAATTTGCGCATCTCTGAGCAGCAGGGTATGACTTTAAGAAGAATGGAGGCTGCTCCGTTGCTTCCTGGATCAGGCCCAATGTGTTAAGGTGTAGGCTGATGTAACAACAAGTTAAGGGGTGTCATTTTGCCAGTGACACCTTCTTGGAGCTGCTGCTTTTGTGTCTGTATTTCTGATGGTCTGAATAGGTTCCCGGGCTCAGGGACTCTGCAGGTTGGGGGGAGCGTTGTCTCACAGAGCTCTATAGCAGATCACAAAGGAAAAATAAAAGCTGGTGGTTGGGAACTGTCATAACTGTGGTTTGGTTCAGTGGCGAAGAATAAACAGGAGCCTCAGCCTGCTGAACTTGTGGTTCCCAAAGCACTCCATGCTCTCAGTTTGGCTGGGAGGTTACTTCTGAAGGTGACATTTCTGGCAGGATTTTCTGATTTGTAGTGCTGGAGCTGCTGGAAAGGAGAGTGGACTGGGAAACCAGGCCATGGTCTGCCTCCTTGCCCCTTGGCTTCTGTCAAGAGGGGAGACCCGGAGGGTGCCGGGCTGTTTCCTATCTTCTGTCCTTGCTGTAGGCAGAGACTGTGGACAACTCCAGATCTAGCAGGGGGTGAAGTCTCTAGGCACAACCTGCACTCTGATGGACAGCCAGGCTGCAGCAGTTTTTGGGAATTACGGAGCTAAGGAGACATGCTGGGGCCACTTCTGTGTGGACGAAGAGGGACCTTGTGCCTCTGATCACTCCAGTTCCCCCTGATCCCAAAGATGGAGAACCAGATTCTCCCTGCTCTGGCTCCATGCCTGCCTCTGTCTTCTAGTGATTCATCCCCTTCTCACAGGCTAAGATGCTCTCACTTCTTGCTGAGGTCCAGGAGGCGTTGTAGGATTAGGCCTGTGGTTGGAGTATCTGTGTCTCTCTCCAAGGGACCAGTCCGTGCTGGTTGCACAGCTCGGAGGATGAGAGAAGGTGGGTGGCCAGGCTGTGCGCAGGACCCAGACCCTCACCGGGCAGAGCCAGGGAGGTGGCAGGAGAGGGGAGGGTAGCACGGGGTGTGGGAGGCAGAACAGGGAAACCCGTCTGTGCTGCGGCATGTGCACAGGGGCTTGGCTGGGCTCTTTGATGTCTGTGCTTCTCCATACCGAGATTCAGGGATAGGGATTCTCACTGTGGCTATCCCCCTGCTGGGCAGGCTCTAGGGACTGGAACTTCCCTTCCTGCAACCCCGTGAGGTTTGCAGCCTCTGCATCTCTGCCCAGCCAAGGGCTTGCGTCCCCCTGGCACCCAGGGAGCTGCTGGTCCAGGGGCCCACGATCCTATGGGTCTCACTATCCACCTGCCTATCTTAAAGTCTTTTCTACACTAGCAGTATTACTGTTTTTTCATACTGTTATATAATGATTCCCATTACTGCTTCTCCTGTCTCTTTTCTTTACATCTTCTAGCTCCTTAATTTTGGATGGTCTCTTATCTCTTGTTTGCCTACATGCACTTCAAGGGGTAAGAAACAGGTGCAGCTACGGCTCTGGCTGTCCCTGGGGGGGTGGCTGTGTGGCATAGTATCCCCTGCTGGGACCTGATTTGAGTCCAGAAAGGATGGTCCTGACCCTCCTGGTCTTTAAGGGTTGCTTGTGTCATCATCCACTTTCCACTCTATACGATCCCATGCTTCCTGGGCAAAAGATATATTTACAGATATTTTGTACACAGCTCTCACTGGCAGGGATTTAACTTTTCTGAGTTCTGATTTCTGCTTTCACAGAGAAACAAATGTCATCCTGCCTCTGTATGCAGGGACTTGCAAAGTATCCTTATTAGAGCTTGTACATCTCCTGGAGCACCTCACTGAAAACACTGCAGAGTTCCAGGACAAAGTATGCGACTTGCCTGTAGGATTAGCTGGCTTAGTCTGAGTGAGTAATCTGGTGGTGGCAGATCCCTGGGAGGATTTGGAGGCAGAGGATCTGTTGCGGTAGCAGGTACTTCTTGTGAGATGAGGTCTTTTTTTTTTCCTAATCGGAAGGTGCCTTGGTCTCGGTGCGAATCAGGAACATGCCGGGGCTGTGGTGTTGCACATGATGGCCACATGGTGCTGGGAGCTGTTTATCTGTTGATGCTGGGAGCCAGGTTAGTTACAGCTGGCCTGTGAGGAGAGGAGGGAGGCCTGGTTTTGAAGCACCCGCGGGAAAGCGCAGCTCTCTGGATTACAGTGTAGGTGTTGCTGCCTGAAATAGCACTGGCAACTTTGGACCAGCAGCTCATGCAAAAATACCCTGCTCCACTATCCTGCAGATCACCGGGCTTGCTCCAAGCCAGGCAGGTGCAGGGGAGAAGTACAGGTGGGTTCCAGCCCCCAATGCTGGCACTCTCCCTTTGTCCCAGGACAGCTGTGGAGCAGGGAACAGCAAAGCTGGATTTTCTCATGCACCACCCTGCTAATTAAAGCCATCTGAAATGATTTCTCACCACCTTCAGAAAAATCACACTTCCTTAGGTTTGCAGAAGAGTGAAAACTTGCTTCCTTCTTGCCTCGAGTTTCTGCAGATGGGGAATATTGCTGCAGAAAGCTTTTACCCCTTGCAAGGATGGCAGGCTTCTGGGAGGTCTCTGCTCCTGGTTAGCTGGCACATGGGATTTGGCCTGGCAATGGACCCGGGGTGGCTGGGTGACTGTGGCCATGTGAGTTTCTTGTCTCCCATCTGTGATGGGGAACTGGCAACTGTAACTTTGGTCAACCAGTGCTGCCCAAGTGACTTTAGCTGTACCTGAAACAAGGTAGGTTGTCTACTCTCAGGCACGTGCTGTGCCTGGAGCAAAGCCTGGCTAATTTTCTCAGTCCCCCTTTCAGAAAAATTTGCCTAAATAAAGCTTCTCTCCAAGGATCTGTATGAGTAACAGGAGACTAAAAAGGCTCATGCTTGATCCCAGCAGGGCTGTTTCTATATCTAGGGCCTCTCCGTGAACAGCTCCTGGGCACCAGCTGCTGCTCGGTGGCTGTCTTTGTGCTCTGCTAGCTAATAACCCTTAGATATGGGCTCTGAAGCATAACGCCCTTTCTAAATCACAGGCAACACCTTGATTTGGGTTTGGATCTGGATCAAAAACTGGTGCATGCTTGGGAGCACAGAAGCAATAAACTCCCATCATCAGGCAAAAAGGGAGCCGTGTTCTGTTGCAGCTGAGCTCCCCTCTTGGTTTGGGCTGCCAAAGGCAAAATGCACCATGGTCACCAGGGCTTTGAGCCTTAAAGCCTTTGACACACCCCAAAATCTACTGCAAAATCCTGCAAGGGGTCAGTTTTGGTGCTTTACTGGGGTGAAAGTGCCTCTCCCAGCAGGATCAGATGGGGTTGCCAATGGCATGGGTCTTACGAGGAATGGCTGCTGCTTTGCCAGGTTTGTGACAAAAGTCCCATCTCCGTGTCCCCTCCTGAGTCACTGTGTGACAGCGCTGAGTCTCGAGCAGAGCCGTGCTGCCTCGAGCGGCTTCCCTCAACAAGCCGTGCTGGCCTTTGGCAGGGGAGAGTGTGGATGGAGCGAGGACAGAAGTGAACTTGGCCAGGTGGAGTCACAGGAGATTGATCTGTGGTGGACAGCAGGTTTGTGAGGCTGCGAGCTTGTGGGTGACTGGTCCTCTGAGAAGTTCTCACTGCAGAGGAGCCTGAGCAATAAAGTGCTGGGGAGCGATAAAATGCCTCTGCTGAGCCAGGAGGTACTGTCTAGCAGCTTCTGCTGTTCCTTCTGTGCCCACCCAGTGCTGGGTGCAGTAGAGTGGTCAGTTCTGGTCATGCTGGTGGGGAGCTGGGCTGAGTGTAGCAAAGATGTCAGTAGATCCTGCCTCTCTCTCCGCTCTCCCCGCTGATCAGACGAGGCTGCCAGGATGTGAGCGTGCACCCTACCGGACTGCTGGACCACATTTTCATGTCCAAATGGTGCCATTTGAATGAGAAGGCCCTGCTCCTCTCCCTCTCCCTCTGCACTGTGTGGTGCTCTGTCCAGTGCAGATGGTGGAGGACGCCTGTCCCCGGTAGGAGCTCGGGCAGATGAGGGGAGGCTCTGGAGGAAGCTCATCTCCCTGGTAACTTTGGCAGGCAGACATCTGCTTACCTCCTGAGTTGGGTGCAGGCGTCAAACCCCTGAAGGATGCTAGCCCCTCTCAGTACTTGCCTTCTCAGGTCTGGGTGGAAGAGGAGAGGTCTGCCAACTGCCAGAAATTTTGAGGACAGGATATTGAGTCTGCAAAAGTAGACTAAAGATCAAAAGGAAGCTGCTCTTTCTCTGCTGAATGACCATGCTCAGCTGCTGCAGCTTGGTCCTGGACTGTGTGCTGCAAAGCTTGGCCAGAAGGGTCATTGAAAACTGCTTTCATTTAATCCCCGTGGTCCAGCTCTGTCCTGGATAAAAGGGTGACCGTTCTGGAGGAGGACAACATGAAGTTCCCCAGAACATGGAGCAAATGATTTGCAGCATGAATGAAAATAATTTTTATAACTCCAGGCAGGGAAATCTGGGATGTGGTTGGGTAGGGAAAGGATCAGCTCTGTACTCAGAGGATTTGGGGAAAAGTTTTGTGTGGAAGTTGCAGCAGAGAGCATTGAAGCTGTTCAGGGGAGGGAGAGAATTCGTATTAGGGAAGAAAAAAGAAACGAGGAAATCAGAGATTCAGTGGGTCAGAGGGGGAGAGAGATGCTGCCTTGGAGACCCAGGGCACTGGTGTTCAGCTGAGTGGGGCTTCTTGTCTCTCTGCCTGTTAGGGTCAGCCAACTCTTGCCAAGCTTGTACCCATGTCTTGGCATTGCTGGCTGATTGTCTGGGTCAAGGACTCCTCTCTGCTCTCCTTTTCCTTCCTATCTTGGGGTCTTATCCCAAGTAGTTGCTCCTTTGAAGTATCTCTGCTGCCCAAACCATGACCAAAGGGTGACCTCCTAGAAGTGCTCCCCACTATGAACCAAGGGTTGAAACTGAGCTGGGCCTCATGGCAGTGGCATGGGCTGAGCATGGCCCCAGCTGGTGTGGCATCTTGAGGATGGAGCTAAGTGGGCTGATGGGAAGAAGCTGTGTGCAGGAGAGAGGTCAGAAGATGGCAAGAGTTCAGACAAAGCTGTGGGAACTGGAAGTCAGGGGTATCTGTCCATCTGCAAGTAGCTAGCCCCTTATCTCTATCAGCCTGCTCTGGAGCTGGGTGAGAGCTATCAGCAGAGTGGTTTGGCAGTAGGCTGGGCAAACACCCATCAGGAATGACCCTGGTGATCTCCTTGCAGGCAGGCCAAGATAGCCTGCTGAGAGGATCTGAGACTAGGGACTAGATAGTGCCTGGGTCTGTTCCCACTCTGTTGTCTGATGTAGCCCAGGCACAGGTGCTTCTGCTCACAGCATCTCTCCCTGGCAGAGCATTTCTTTAGGGTCTCTTGCTGGGGTTGGTGGCTGCAGCAGTTCTCACTGGTCCCCCCACTTACCCCATGCACCATTGTCTGCGGCAGGACAGTGCGATTCTTTCCTATATTCCTGTCACTTACTGTCTTGTAGAGGGCAACTGAGTTCATCCTTGCAGGCAGGACTGTGTGCCCTGGTTTTGCAGGAATGCCTCATAGGTGGTGGCCTACTGGAGGAGAGCTGCTGTTATCTCTGGGCACAGCATCTCTGTGGTCTGGGACACAGGTGCTTGATGAATGGAAACTTGTCAAGCTTGTGACAGAGAGTCCAGCTCCCACCCTTCTGACCCCCACTCTCACCCTGTTCTGGTGTGAGGTGACTGTGCTTTTCCCTCTTGATTAAGGTGAGGACTCTGGGAAAGCATTCCCAATGGGTTCAGATGCTGGAAATGCGCCTGTGGGATCTGCAGGTGGGAGCAAGACCCCAGGGTTGATGGGGAGGAGATCTTGGACATGATGGTTTTCTAGGACAGGTCTAGGTCTGCCTAGATGGCTTGTGGAAACACTGAGGAGGCTGGGAACGTTTTGCAGAGCCTGTGGAAAGACACGATGTACTACTTAGTGTGAGAGCTAGTCAGGTCCTACCAATTTGGGGTCAGAAGGCAGGTATTTGCATTCACTGTAATCAATAACTGCTCATCCACTTTTCGTAATGGCTCACTAATGATGAAATGCTGTTCAGGATCCTCTCGGTGGTCTCGGGGCAGGCAGATGGCTTGGCAGGAGGGTGGGGACTGGAATTAGCTCTGCTTTCCGGGCTATCTCAAAGTTGGCAGCAATGCATCAGCCCTGGCTGCTGCACTCACTGGACTCTGTCCCCGTTGAACCCTGGCTCCCTGCTGCTACACTGTCCGCTTTAGCTGTTTGAGGTGGGCTGCACTTGGGTCAAGCCAAGGTGAAGTCAGGATTAGGCACAGCCTCTACTGTCAGCAATCTACCAATGTAATGTGGCCTTTCCCAGCAATTAGAGATGTGTGAAGGACAATTAGCAACACATTCGTTAGCCCCTGGAAGTATGACAAGGAGTATGAGTGGACTGTCTGGATGCCTTGCTTGGAGGTTGGATCTTCCCCATGGGTCTGCAGAATGGTAGTATCAGCAATGATGGAACCTTTGACCTTTATCTGGACCCGCTGTTCTGCTGTTCCCTCCTTCCCACCTCCACTCCTCCGGTTTACTTCAGCTGCCTTTCTGCATGGCTTGGTGCAGAGGAGAGGAGGAACAGGGACTTTGGCAGCTGAGTCTCCCCTAGGCTGCTTTCAGCCTTGAGCCAGGCTGACAGTTGCTGCTGGGAGTCTGGCTGAAGTCATCAGCATCCCTGAGACTCTTGCTGTGTGGGGTCTCAGCAGTCTTCTCCCTGTACCCCTGTTGGGAGAAGGAGCTATCTTCCCATCTTGCCTGATGAGTTTTCTCTTGTGCTACTGGCCCCAAGTTCTGTGAGGAGCTGCCTGATGAGGCTGGTGTGACCTAGGGAACATCAGAGCCTCTTCTCGTGGGGTTATTGGGACATTTGCTGCCTGCCTGGGAAGCTGCACCTTTATGTCCTGCGCTGGAATGAAGAGAAGATTCCTGTCCTGTAGGAACCTGGCACAGCAAGGTCTACCTGCTGGTTTTGAGGAGATCTGGAGACCTTTTCTTACAGTGCTGGAGAGCCTGAGTCCTATAAGCATGTCCCCAGATCCTCAGAGCTGAGGCAGCAAGGATCTGGAGGACTTTGCCTGCCAGGTCCTTCCTGCAGCTCCTGCCTTGGTTTGGCATGTTCCATATACATGGCAGGACAAGGCAGTGCCTATTCCAGCATCCACACACCCAGGCTTGCTCCTCCAGCCTCTGGCAGTGCTGCTGGGTGCCAAGCAGATGGGGCAGACATCTCAGACAGCCCTCATCTTGACCACTCCCAGAAAGCTGCCTTGATGTCAGGAAATTGGCGTACAGCTGGGATGAAGGTCTGTGTTACACAGGGATTGCTCTTCTTTGGCACACTTTCTCTCTAGGTTGGTGATTTAAACTGGTCTTCCTGGCATGGATGGCACAAGAGGATGGGTCTGTAAGATGACTGTTGTTTCTTGGATGTTTAGGTACAACAGCAACTGCAGGCCTTGGCAAATCACAAAATCACAGAATCACAGATATGGGATTGTAAGGGACCTCTGGAGACCATCTAGTCCAACCCCCCTGACAGGGGGAGCAGGTCCACCCACAGCAGGTTGCACAGGACCATGTCCAGGGGGGTCTTGAACATCTCCAGAGAAGGAGATGGAGACTCTACCTTGGGCAGCCTATTCCAATGCTCTGCCACCCTTAAATGCTGTGGAAGTCACAGACCAGATGATGCCCTAGAGCACAAATGCACTCACAGGCAAGAAGGGGAAATGCTAGAGAGGATGAGGTGTTCTGGTGGGTTTGGAAAGGCCCTGTTTTTTTGGGCACTGGGTGAGACAGCAGTAGATGTAGGATGGCTTGGTTGGAAATTGGGAATTCTTCATCATCTCCATCACCTCCAAGAATTACAGTGAGGAAGCAGCAGACATGGGGTCCCCTAAAAAAAGCCCTTTTTGGCACAGTGTCTTGCTGGGGCCACAGGGAAGAAGGATGATGCAGGCTCCCAGAGGTCATGCCTGTGTGCGCGATACGGTTGGAGTGCAGCTGCTGATTCTGAATTTCCCCAAATGTGTCCTTGCCAGAAGGGGTGGGCTGCAGTGGAGAGAGAAGGACCATATGGGGCTGAAGCAGTGCAGTGGCTTTAGCCCCGGGAGGGATGTGCTCTGCAGGGGGCAAGTGACACATTTCTCAGTAATTCCTCCATGGACCCTGATCTCCATCACTTGGGCTATGGTCCAGAGAAGGAGCTCTGTGGAGTATGTAGCCCATTTGTAGTGTCCGGACAGTCTGTGTGTGGGTGCAACATGGGAAGCCAGATGTATGGGTTAATCTCAGCCCTCTCTCTGTGCAGTTGCGCTGAGAGGTGTGCCTGGGTGGCTTCGAGCTCTGGAGGGAACCAGTGAAGGCAAGAGGGCTGGGCTTGGAGATGTGGTTCAGCTCCCATCTGTGCCACTGATCATAGGAGAGCTGCTTAGCATCCCTCACCACCTGCCTGGCAAGCAGGAAGGATGCTGCTTTGCATGGTGTGCTAGAAAGCAGGCAAAAACTAGTGATGTGCTGGGTTCATATCAGTGTATCAGTGCTGGTAATTGGCAGAAATGGTAATGAAGCCTTGCCCTCCCTCCAGTGTCTTTCACTGATGGACCTCAGAGCAGTCCATCCTCCTTGGTGGAGGGCTGGCTCTGTTGCCAACTGGTCCTCCCTGGAGGTGGCAGACTCTGCTGAAAAGAAGGCAGATGCTGGGAGGCTTCCGTGCAGCTGGGAGGCCCTGAGTGGGTGTTTGGGGGTGGAGGAGCCCTGCCTTGTTCCTGGAATGGGACTGCAAGGGACCTGTCTGGTCCCGATCAGCAGTGTGTTGACTTTCTTGGGTGGCCACATAGCTCAGAACATTTCTCAGCCAAGTTCAGCTCACAGCAAAGGTGTTAAATCCACAAAGACATAAACTTGCGGTCTCAAACCTGTCTCTGATCTGCAGCAGCATGCTCCTTCTGCGTGGGGGAGCTGTGACATGTGAAGAGACGATTCTGTCAGTCCATTGCGTGGTGAAATGCAGGCTGCTGGCATCCAGGCTGTTTTCCTGGTGCTCAGAACTAGCTGGGGGTGCTGGCGGTGAGCATGGATTCCCAAGGTCACTTGATGCTGCGTGATGGTGTGGAGAGAGGATTTGCCAAGCTGTTAGAGGGCTGAGCAGCTTTGTGGTGCGTAGTGTGATGCTTGGGTGAGGAAGGCAGAGTGGCTGATCTGCTGATGCTTGGAAACTTCTGCAAATCTGTAGCTGCTGCATGGGGCTGAAAGATTAGACTTGTGTTTTGTGGCTTGAAATGACCCTGGGGGTTGCCATCAGGGCCCATTCCCCTGCCCTCTGGGATGCTACGTGTCAGTAAACGTTACTGGGAGGTGATCCAAACTCAGGCAGGCAGGTTTGTGTGCATATTTACTTCTGCATAGTCTTCCTGGTGAGAGGAAAGACAACTGCACTCTCTGCCTGTGCTGAGACAGCTAATCCAGGAGCTCTTCTGCCTCAGGTCACAGACAGCTTCAGGACTCTCCTTCCTTCCCAAGCACTTCAGGCTGAGTTGCCTTCTGCTCCCTGTAATCAAAGCAAAAGCACAGGGACCAGAGCTGTCACACCAGGATAGTGCAGGTGCAAGGGAGCAGAGGGAATCCTGCCCATGGTGTTGATACACCTGTAGGAAATTTGCCAAGAAAGTACATGCTGTCTCCTGTAATCAGACTGGTAGCCATGAACTAAGCTATAGCCATTGCAGGAAGGAGGCTCTGGATGGTTCTTTAAGCAAGGAGAGAAAATACCTTTCCATGGTGAACTTTGAAACTGGCTGATGAGACCAGCAAACCTCACATTTAGATGTTAAAGCATCCAGGAGAGGAGCTGGTAACGCCCAAATCATACATAGGTGAAGGAAAGTAGGTGAAAGAAAAGGTGAAAGAAAATTCTGTCTTCAGGAAAGTAGGTAGGCCTAGTGGACGGTGTCATTAGGAAACTGTAACATTTTGAAACCTTTCTGCTGGGAGTCTGGCTATAGTTTTCGTGCAGTGGGTGGTTGCAGGACCGCAGCTGCTTGCTGCCCATGTTGGCTGTTGGGTGGCTACATGGCTACAAGGCCTGAGGTGCTGAGCTCTGTGCCACAGGAGCTCCTGGGACTGAAGGTGGCTCCTGGAGTCCCGGTGCTGAGCAGCTCTGCAGCTCAAGACAGAAGTTTTGTTCTGCCCTTTGCTCTCAAGTTGTGGGGAGACGTGTGACTGTGTGTGCCCCTGTGTAGGTCAGGCTCTGAGAGAGGTCGCTTAGTGCCTGTCCCTGCACAGATCCCTGCGGGGATTGTGCCTGGGATGAGGGATGCTGAGGCTTTGTGGATAGGGCTGATCTCCATCTGGGATGTTTCCTTCTGTTGCACAAGATTTACTGAAAACATTGCTTGAACCTACTTGGAGGGAATGTGTCACAGAGTTTCATTTCCTGACATCTCTTTCATAATTCAGTGCCCTTTCCCATCACTCTGCCTTCAGGGAATTTCCTACCCCTCTCGCTCAATGGTCAGGCTGTGTCCCAGAGCCAGGAGAGCAACACTAGCCCTTCTCTAGCCCACTGCCTCTCTGTAGGCAATAAAGTCCTTGGCGCTTCACCTCCTGGGCCCGTGAGGTGCCAGGTTAAATCTGACCTGAAGCGCAGCACAGGCGAGCTCTGCCAAGCCTCTGATTCTGGCCCAAAGAGGCTGCAGAGTCCAAGTTGTCTCACTCGAGTATTTCTTAAGTGGGCTCGTATGAGGCTTTTCCAGAGATTCTAGCAGTGCAGCCAAAGCTGGTAGCAGAGCTGCTGTCTATGTCTCCTTTGGGCTGAGGGTGTGAGGAGCAGGGTCAGCAATGACCCATCAGGCAGTGGCTCCTGCTGGCTCTGCTGCCTGCCTTTGGTAGAGGAGAAACCTGGTGCCACAGCGCAGGTTCCCAGACACTGCACACAGGCAGCCAGATTTAAGGAGGGAAGAGATGGGCAGTGTATGGGTGGGGAGGGGGACCATGCACTGGGCTCGTTCTGCTTAAAAACTAAGGTCAGCAACCTGCCAGGCAAAAGATGTTCCCAGGAGAGTTATCAGATTGGTAGAGGGGGTGAGTGTGCAGTCTGTGGAAAACACGTCTATGTCCCTGGGACAGAAACCTGCCCAGCAGTGGGGCTTGGAGGTTTGGAGATCTTTGCTGTAGCGGACACACACCTTTCAGCAAGTGAGGCTGGTAACAGGATTTTATGTAGAGTTTTTTTTTTTGCTGGGCTAAACTCATCCTTTGTTGGAGGGAGGGAGGGGAAATGGTTACATGGGGGTAATCTTCTGGCTGCAGCATTCAAGGGAAACTCCTCTCCTAGGAGTATTACTGTCATGGCCGATGTTCTTCAAAATAATGTGGTGTTTTTTTTTTTTACTTCTTTGTGTAGCAGATGACATGGGAAACCCTTCTGCAAGGAAATAAATTCTGCCTGTCACGGTGGCTTTCACTTGGCAGTGTTGAATTTCCTCCCATGCTGCTGTTGCCTTTCTCTTTTCCCCCTTCTCTCCTCCCTCCCACACACGCTCTTCTCTATTGTACATCCTGAGCTTTCAGAGCGATAATTGCCGTTGAGCTAAGAAAACCCTAACGTGTTTTAAACAATGGCATTAGTTCTTTTTTCTGCAGTGTTCTCTGAGGCTGCACCCAGTCTGAAAACTTGAAGGTGTTTCCATAACCTTTTTTTCCCTTTTAGACTTATTTGGAGGAAATTTCCTGCAAATTCAGTATTTGGATGAGAATTGGGAATATGAAGTTGTCTGGTGCCTGCTAAATATGCAGGACACACAGGTTGGGCCTGGCTGTTGGGAAAGACTCTCAGCCCTTCTAGGCTTCCCTCTTGCAGCAGTTAACTGGTGAGACATAGGCATTTTTGTTGGAAGTTGGATGATTTTTGAGGTGAAAAGTCACAAAAGTCTGAGATAGCCTAGAGGAAGACCATTGTGTCCAACCTGATCACCTTCTAGGATGCAATGATGCCTTGGAAGATGAAGGGAGAGGGGACATTGTCTACCTGGACTTCAGTAAGGTCTGTGACACTCTCTCCCATAAGATCCTCTTCTTGATGTATGGGCTGGATGAGCGGACAATGGGGTGAATTGAAAACTGACTGAATGGCTGGGTCCAGAGGATGGAGACCAGTGACACACAGTCTAGTTAGAGAGCCGTGTAGCCCAGGGGGTCAATTCTGGGTCCAGTCCCATTTAACATCTTCATTAATGATCTGGATGATGGGACAATGCGTACCTCAGAAGTTTGCAGCTGAAGAGAAGGCTTAGGAGGATCTTACCAATAAATACCTAAGAGGGAGTGTGTGTGTACAAAGAGGATGGAGCTCAGCTCTTTTCAGTGTTGCCCAGTGACAGGAAAAGAGATGATGGGCACAACCATCACAGCCCACACAGGAGGTTCCTTCTGAACACTAGAAAACACTGTTTCACTATAAGGATGACCAAGAACCGGCACAGGTTGCCCTGGGAGGTTGTGGAGTCTCCATTCTTGGAGGTATTCAAAAGCCATCTGGACATGGACCTGGACAACCTGTTTTCAGTGGCCCTGGTTGAGCAGGGGGGTTGGACCAGATGACTTCCAGAGGTCCTCTCAACCTCAACCACTCTGTTTGTGGAAGGTCCAGGACCTCTTGCCCATGTGGTTCTCACTTGCCTGTAATGAAGGCCTGCAGACAGCTGGAGACTTGGTAGATATGTGAGTTCCCCAGGTTTTTCTGGGTGTAACAGAAAGGCCATAGACACTTGCACAAGGAGGCAGCAGGGACCAATTTGAGACCTCTGCCGGCAGCTCCTGGACCAGGGAGGTTTGTACAGAGAAGGTGTGCGTGTCCTAGGCCTGCTGATTTCTGCAGTGAGCCTATGACCTGTTTTCCCAGATGTTTCTTTGGTCCAAGCCATGGGCTGTGGGTTGTTTGTGCGCTGCCCCATACTATGTCATGGCCCAAGCAGTCCCTTTCCGGGCCAGTGTGCTGTGTGTACTGCAGAGAGCTACCAGACCAGCAAACCCAGCTGGCTGCTGCCCGTTGCACACTCAGCAGTTGAGTCTGACTTGGCGAAGAGTGCACAATGGTTCTGAGGGGAGAAGGGCATGGAGCAATGCAAGGGAAGAGCCCGTGCCAGGCATGGTTGTTCTGGTATGTGAGGGTTGCCCTTTGCCTCCCACTGACCCTTCTGTGCATCAGCGTGTGCAGTGTGGGCTCCCCAGGGCTGCTGGCCATGGCAGTGCTGGGCTGTTGCTGTGGCTTCATGTCTCTCACAGCGTAGATTGATCAGAGTCCTTGGAGAAGCCTTCAGAATGACATCAGTGTCACTCTCCCAGGAACCGAGCCAGCTCGGTGTGGGGAACAGCCTGGGAAACAGAGGAGCCATCATCAGCTAGAGCTGATGGGTGACCTTTTTTTCTCCTTTGAGCAGTCTTGCTTGGAGGGAAGTGGAGGACCCTTGATGTTGAGATACTACACTGAGACTCTCAGCAGTGTGCATACCACATGTCAGAAGCTGCATGCGACGGTGTTTGTAGCAGGGAAATAAGGCAGCTCTGCCACTACCTGCTTCTAGACTAGTTCCATTTCCACCTGGCTGCATACTCAGTCAGCAGAGGAGGGAACTGTGCCCCCGGCTCGTGGATGCAGGGATATTCCCCTCCCCCTGCAATCAAGACACTTGAAGAGCAAAGCTTGCAGCAAGACAAGCATCACTTGCACTCCACCCGACGTGGGTTTCTATAAAAAGCCTCTCTGGGGTTGCGATTGGGTGGGTTGGCTGTGCCACGTGGTCCCTCGTAAGGCCTGTGTTGCTGAGCAAGTGGCATTCCACTTATTTTTGGCACTAATAGTCTTTAGTTAATACATAAATTCAGCTTAAATTCTGGATGGAAAATAAATCCCAAGTGGAAGCTCTGCTAATAAGACGACAGACGCTTTGGGGAGCCTGGGACACCTGTCAGCAGAGCGGTCATGGCTGCTGAGAGCTCAGAGTATCAACATGCATGAGGACAAGATCCTTAGAAGTTACCATGAGTTGTCGGACTAAATTACAGAAGCATTAGACAGATGGCCAAGGTGAGCTCTAACTTAAACTGCCAGAGCTGAACTCATTATAGCAAACACCCTGGTGAGATCTCCAGTCCCATGCTGGCATGGTGAGAAAAGGAAGGAGTTGAAGCATCAGATTAGGTCTGGCTACTGCAAAACACTCTGTTCTGACAATCTGCTGAAAGGCGAGGCTGGTCTGAGGTCATCTCTTCTGCTTCTTTCTTGCTGACCCACTGCCAGTCACTGCAGGATGATTCCCCACATCTTGGTTCATCTGAGGGAACCTTCACTCCAGATTTGGGTGTGTTGAGGGCTGCATCTGAGTTGCTATGTCCTTCCAGCAGCGTATGTGCCTGAGAGCCTAGCTGGGGAAACCCGTCTGTGGAGAGCCATGGGTTCTCCATGGAGAGAGTGATGCCTCGGAGCTCTGACGTTAGGCTTTGCTCCATGGGTTGGTGCTGTCAGCTAAAGGAGGGTCTCGCTGGGGGAGTGGATCCCAGCAGCCTGTCAGAAGGTGTTGTGGCAGCATGGTCCCCAGTGCTGTGCCATGGGGCGCTGTGAGCGTAGTGGGATGGAAGGTCCCCAAGCCTGAATTCACTATGCACGCGATGGCTTTGAGGGTTGAGGCTGGAGCTGACTCATTGCCGTGCCCTGGCAGGCAGGCTGCTCAGCAGCAGCATCCTTACCTGGTGGCTTATGCACCCCAGAGTTTTGCAGCGATGGCCACCACATGTACATATGGTGGGTCTGGAGCCCAGTGGGAAAATCCCCAATGCACTGGAGCCATGCTGGAGCCATTTTCTGCCTGTGTACCAGACTGACAGGCCAAGAGGGATGCGCTCTTCCATGTCCTACTGCTTTCTGAGTTCCTCCCCACTTTTATCTAGCTGCTGTGAGATGAAACCCGAAGTATGTTGGACACTTTTTGAGAAACATTCTGTCCTTGTGAAGGTTCACCTTTCTAGGGAGCTTTCCGGGGCAGTGCTGCACTGGGGATAAAAGCTACTGGTGGTCTATCAGCATGTCTCACTCACACCCTTCCCTGCCCTGTCCCTTCTCTCAGAACCGGATGGTGCAGGGTGAAAAGGGAAGGTGTCCTGGTGGGTGGGCTACAAACCCCATGGCTAAGGGAGGGCTCAGGCCCTCTTTGCCACCTCCAGACAGGGTCCTCATTGTGTTTTCATGAATTTCCACTCTTTCCAGAGTTGAAAACGAATTGGAGGTTTAGAAGAACACCAGTTCTTCCCCATTGCTCCTGATGGTCTGCCTCACCTTGTGCACAAGGTCAGCCCCTGCGCGCTCAACATATTAACCCCTCGTCAGGCAGCAAGAGAATTTTAAAGTCATTTAGGCCTCAGATTGATCTTTCTGGGGGGTTTCAGGTCTCTCAGTTGCAGTCAGGATCGATAGTACAGCACTGGCCTCATGAAGGGGGCAGAGCCTGAGGTCATTTCTTTCCCCAGTTTCCTTGCTGTGGATTTCCACCAGGCCCTGCTTATTTCCTCTGCAGTTTCCACCCAAAAGAGTTACAGGGAAGGGCTCAGTTTTGTTGCTTTTGTAGGCAGTGGTTTGCAGCTGCCTTGTTTTCCCATGTTCTTGGTGCAGGAGAGGCGGGGTGGGGGGACTCATTCTGGAGCCCAAAAGGGCTGTATTTGTCGCTAGCATTGCCAGTGGGTGTTCCCGATTCATAGCAGGCAGTGGAAAGGTCTCAGCTACAGCCTGTGGGCAAGATGTAGAACCTTGAGACTTTGTGGGGGACCTGTAGTGGATGCAGCTGTTCCTCTCCTCTCCGATCCCCAACATCTGTGCTCTTATGTGGGACCTGCCTTGGGGATGCATCACACTGCAGTGGAAACTGCAGTGCGAGATGATGCAGAGGAGGCCCTGGGATGTTCCTCTCTTGGAGCAGGGACCTTGGGGAGGTGTGTGTCTGTCCATGTGTTTGTGCCAGAGGCTTCCTTTGGAGATAGAAATGATCAGTGCTGGAGGGTGTGTGGGGGGAGAAATTCCAACATCTTCCTACCCAGTACCCAGCAAATAGCCTCCTGGGATTGGTCGTTGCTAAGCACAGGGCTGGCCAATGAGTGAAGAGTGGTCCAGGCATGGGCTGGGACATCCTGGCTGGGACTTGTAGTCTCTGGAGGTGAGGAAGAGCAGCACACAGGAATGAGCATTTTGCATGCAGCGGTGAGTCCTGGCTGGCTGGGACAGAGCTGCCTGGCCAGGGGCTGCATCCCTTGGCTTCTTCTTCCCCTAATCACTCACTTCCCTGCTGGCCTTCTGGACTTTGTGCCTCTGTCCACTGGCCTGGTATATGATGAGCCCTGGTTTTTGCAGGTGGCAGGGAAGCTGTGTGTCTTCTCTGTTCAACACCAGGGGGGCTGAGGTGAGCCAGTGCTCAACAGAAAAATCCCAACTGTCTCAATAAAATAGCAGTTTTAATAAGACAGAATAAGGAGTATTTATAGTGAGTAAATTTTACATACTGAGCACCCCACATTTGCACAGCATCAGATGGGCACTGGATGGATGTCTCCCAGGGTGTAGAGCAGATCCCATCTATGGAGAGAAGCTCTCTTTCTGGGTCATAGAGTCATAGAATCATATGGGCTTGGAAGAGACCTCTGGAGATCATCTAGTCCAACCTCTCTGCCAAAGTGAGTCCACCTACAGGAGGTTGCGCAGGAACGTGTCCAGGCGGGTTTGAATGTCTCCAGAGAAGGAGACTCCACCACCTCCCTGGGCAGCCTGTTCCAGTGCTCTACCACTCTCACAGGAAAGAAGTTCCTCCTAACATTTAGGTGGAACTTCTTATACTCATGTTTGTGCCTATTTCCTCTTGTCCTAACACTGGGCACCACTGAAAAAAGACAAACCCTGTCCCCCTGACACCCTCCCTTTAAGTATTTGTAAGCCTTGATCAGATCCCTCCTCAGTCTTCTCTTCTCCAGACTAAAAATACCCAAGTGTCTCAGCCTTTCCTCATAAGAGAGATGCTCCAGGCCCCTCATCATCTTTGTAGCCCTCTGCTGTCCCCTCTCCAGCAGTTCCCTTTCCTTCTTGAACTGGGGAGCCCAGAACTGGACACTGTACTCCAGATGGGTCCTTCCCAGGGCAGAGCAGAGGGGCAGGATGACCCCCCCTCCACCTGCTGGCCACACTCTTCCTGATGCCCCCTGGGATGCCATTGGCCTTCTTGGCACAAGGGCACATTGCTGGCTCATGGTCATCCTGTTGTCCACCAGGACTCCCAGGTCTTTTTCCTGAGAGCTGCTCTCCAGCAGGTCAGCCCTGCACCTGTCCTGGTGCAGGGGGTTATTCCTCCCCAGGTGCAGCACCCTGCACTTGCCCTTGTTAAATTTCATTAGGTTTCTCTTGGCCCATCTCACTTGCCTGTCCAGGTCTCGCTGGATGGCAGTGCAGCCTTCTGGGGTGTCAGCCACCCCTCCTAGTTTTGTGTCACCAGCAAACTTGCTGAGGGTACATTCCATCCCTTTGTCCTGGTCATTTGAGCCATGCTATAATTTTCTTAGAAGAAAACAACTCTGTTCCTAAAAGCTGTTCTCTCGAGAGCTCCTGACTGGGGAATGAAGGCGAGGTCATTCAGGTGGGTGGGAGCAGGATGGAGTGGGAGCTGCCCACCAGCGCCTCTGTTGCTATGAGTGGGCTGAGGTTTTCTTGTGGCCAGGATTTGTGCAAAACAGCCCAGCCTGGCCACCACCCTACGTCCAGCACAGCCCAGCGTGTGCTAACCCCCAGGCATGGGGGTACGTAGGTCACAGATGCATCACTAACTCCTCCATGCACATTGGTCTGGTCACGACCGATACACTCCTGCTGCTGAAACATTTCTGAAATGTGGGGTGTCTTCTTCCAAATATCCCATTGGTGCAGGTGGGGGCTCCAGTCTCCAGCCCAGCATGGTGCTGTGCTTGCCCATCACCAAACCTGAGGCTCCCCATGTAGCTCGGGCTCATCCTGAACTCAGCCTCAGTGTGTGCTCTTCTTCCAGCATAGCCCCTGAGGTCCCAAACCTTCCTACACTGATGAGCAAGAAAAGGAGCTAAGCTTGCATTTTACCTGTTCTCATCAAACTGATTGTGCTGTCACCGAGACCTGGGCTGTGTCTGTGAATCTCTAACTCCTGGAGTTAAAGCACTCTGCAAGGGATGATTGCAAGTACAGCTGTGCATTTAAGGCTGTTCTTTGGTGCTGTTTCCCTTTTAGTGGAAAAGGTGTGCTCCCATGGTCCTGCTGGAGATAGCGAGGGAGGAAGCTATAGCTGCAGTCTGGAGGAGGGAGTGATTTGGAGGTGGATGAAGGGTTTGAGGATTACTGTGTAAGGAAACGGTTACTTCTGAATTATTAGAACATAGGGGCTGAAGTGATCTCTCATCACCCATCATATAAGCAGTATTAGGTCTCCTTGGTGGAGCAGCCTCTCCTGCTTCTTGCTCTTTTTCTCTCGTGGAAAGAGCGAGCCCCCAGATTGGCCTGCAGATGATGCACTGCAGGCTGGAGCCACTGTGCGAAAGCCCCAAGACTGTTAAGTTGCTTTCAGCCTCCTGGGTGAGATGAAGTCGGGGACTGGGAGCAAATAGGTGCTTACATGTGGGTCTGGAAGACATCAAGAAGCTCCCAAATTAAAGGAGTACAGTGGCTTGGACAGGGTGTGAGATGAGCAAGGGAAGAGGAAAATTCCTGTCATGGTTAGGAGAAAGTGGAGGAGGCTGATGCCATGGCAGCCTCCATGGTGGTCCCAGTCCCAGTTTGTGATGGGTTCAGGCATCCCTGAAGTCAAGGCAGGGGCACAGGGATGTAGGGAGAGGCCAATGCACAGGCAGGGCCAATCCTGCTCTGTCTTCCCTCTGCCTGTGATCCCCACTCCACAGGGCTGCTCTGATCCCTGCTGGGCAAAGCAGGCAGGGAGCTGCACTTTGATGGAGACAAGGAACAATTTAGAGGGAATTAGAAGGGATTTATGATGGTGGAGGAAATCTCAATAAGTGTGGCTGGCCTGGCTAGGGTCAGGGCCACTGGGCTGTACAGAGGGGCTTGGTGCCTGGGCAGACATCTGTGGAGTTGCTACCATGGCAATGGGGCTGCTCACAAGGGTTTCTTCTAAAGCCCCAGTTCCCAGAGTTGTTGGACTGCACATAAATCGTGGTTTCCTTGCAGAAGTTTTATGGGGATTGAAACAAGACTGAAAATATGAATGACCAGGGAATGAGTGAAAACATCCCGGTATTTATTTAGCATCTTTCCCGTGTCCTTGAAATTGACCTCCCAGCTCTCAGTTTTGCACTATTTTGTCTTAGCAAAAAGAACCCTCCAAATTTCCCTGATTGCTAGTCTGACCCAGGGTTTCTTCCAGTTAAAACTTACATCCAGTTGTTAGGCCATGGTATGGTTGCTTTGGGGTCCACCATAGTTCAGTTTGTTGTCCCAAGGCTTCATTGTGCAGCATTGTCCCCTCCTGGCTGATCTTCTGGCTCCTCAGCGCTGTCTGAGTGTGATGAGACAGTACACAAGATGAAGAGGCTGCAGTCCACCATGCTGGGAACATCTGGGGTCTCACAGATATCGTCTGTTCCTCTTGAATTGCCTGGACAGGAGACCAAGTTTGATAGACAGAGGCAGTGCTGATCCTGATCGCTAATGGTTATGGAAGACATCTTGCTGGCCTGGACAGGTCCTTGGCTGTCATTGCCAGGTGTGTCTCTGCACCTGGGGCGAGTTGTTGGAGCAGTCTCATTTGACAGGTCTGAGGATGCCAGGATGTGGCAGTGTCTGGCAAAACATGGGCAGGCTTCTCCGAAGGATTCAAGGATCTGGCAGGTGGGTGGGTGCCTGAGCTTCTCTGGCTGCACTTAGCCTGCTGCAAAGAGACCACTTTCACCTTCCAGAGCAAGTGAGCTCCCAGCCTGTCAATGAGATGTTTCTGAGCTCCCTGTGGTGTCTGTCAGGACTCACCCACTCAGAAATCACTGGGCTTGTTGGTCTTGGTGGCAAGGGTTTAGGATGCAGCTGGACTGTACCAGGGGGCTTGCATCCCCAGTTGTGTAAGACAGAGGCAGAAACCATGGGTGTCCCATGTCCCACCTGCTGAGCAGCGATAAACTGGCATAGTTTCCCTCATGCACAATAAGAGATAGAGTGGGGATGGCTAAAACCCTGACATCAGTTGAGAAATGTCTCATTGCTGCTGTGCCCAGGGGCGTCTGATCTTCCTGGAGGTGGTCCTCTGCTCTTAGCACTGGGTATGTCTCTGCTCTGCTTCCTGCCGCTTTTCAGGCAGCATCTTTAGGAGGAGATCACAAGACAGGAGGGAAGAGGCATGTGTGAGGAAGCAGCAGAAAGAGGGGTGTAGAGAGCTGGTGGAGACCTAAAAGACATGCGAAAGACATGAAAAACATGCAAACCCTTTGATTATTTCATTTATGAGAATGATTTCCCCTGTTTTCACAGAAAGGTAAGCGAAGCAGCTTGAGTCTTGGAGTGTCTCACCTCAAGGTCATGAAGCAAAGGCTCCCTTGGAGGAAGAGCTGGAGCCAGGGCAGTCCTAATGTGCTTCTGGACATCTTTTGCTGAGTCTTTGCTTCCCCATGCAGGCTCCACCAAAGACTTGTGTTCAGCACAGACAACCTGCGACAAAGCTCCAAAGTGACAGAGCAATTTTCCAGTGGCCTTGTCAGATGCTGAGGCCTTATTCCACTCAGTAAGGATTTTAGGCTGTGACACCCATTTAATTGCCAGCTCCAGGCTGTTGTTTTCCTGCTGTTGGCAGGTAGGGTGAGGGATGGACTGACCTGCATTTATTTGATCTACTTAATTTTTAATGCTTTATTTGATGGAGATGAAACAAGGCAGGAATCGGGCTGCTCAGATAGGCAGTTCTTGTTTCGCTTGCACATTAACTCTCTTTGTGTCTGCAGCACAGTGCTGTGGAGCTGTGGGGAAAACCTGGCTCTCCTGTCCCACCAGGTGCTGGACATCTCCTGCCATGGCTCATCTCAGAATCCCTTGGCTGCATTGCTATGAGATTGTTCTCTGTCATAGACACCAACGTGCAGCCTGTGTCCATTGAACACAACTACTGAAGCAGGGGGGCTACCTACAGAGAAGTGTACTTAGCCATGCCAGCTCTTGAGCTATGACCAGGAGTTGTTTCATCCCAGATAAAACAGTGTCAAGGAGTCTGCAACAGCAGGAGCTTAATATACTGGTATTGCTATATTTTAGTATCTGTTTTTCACAAGAGATCACAGCTAATAGCAGGAGCAAGACTCCCATGGTTCTCAGTGATGTAAATACTGACTCTTAGGACTTGAATGAACATTTCTTTAGTGGTCACCCTTTGCTATCTTATAGTGCTTGTAACGCAGCAAGCCCCCAAACCCCAAAGGTATTCTTTTGGGGAGGCAGGGATGGCATAGAGTGTGATGGCTGTCTCAGAAGGAACATTTCTCAAACTCTGCCCTTCTAATCCCATCATAGATGATGGGTGCTGGGAAGGAGCAACAGCTTCTCCTGACACAAGTCTTCGGGGCTTCCTGGGAGAGGCTCGGGAAGGCTGTGGAAACCTCAGACTAGGTCTGTTCTCTGCCCTTGATGGCTCAGAGCTCCAGGAGGTCAGGAAGCTGTGGCAGGTCAAGGTGTATGAAGGAGTTTTCACGTGATGGCTTCTCCATGGTGAAGGTCTTCAGGATCCTTCCCTTCCTGAGGGTCTGAGCATCCCTGGGAAGGACCAAGCTCTGATCCTTGAATGGGCTCTGCAGAAGTAGCCGTTGGCCATGGCCAAAACAGAGTAGGGGCCTAAAGCTGACTTTGGTGCTGCTATGAACTGCCCTTGGGCAGGAGCTGGCCCTCCATTGAGTTCAATGTGCTCTTTGGAGCTCATAACTGGAACATGCTGTCCTAGAAATCTGTGTGTGTTAGTTGCAGAGTCTCCAAGGCCCTCGCTCGTGTGTAGTGATATCCAGTGGCAGGAAAGTGGGACGGAAGAGAGCTGGTGACGTGCCAGCTCAGCTGGGGAGGAAATGATGATGTCTGCCAGCTCCTATACAGTTGCCGGTCTGAGCCTGGCGTGGTTTTCCCTATGGGCTCAGAAAAATGTGGAGGGGAAACCAAGGTAGAGAAGATGAAGGCTGGTATCTCAAGCTGGGCCACATGGCTTTTTTTTTTCTATGCCTGAATTTTTTTCCAGATTCTAATTAAGGACCAATTAAGTGACGTGTCTTAATTAAGGTTAATAGGCAGCACCTGTTACTAATGGTGGGCCATGATGGTCTTTTGAAATGATTCATACATCTCTAACCTGCTCAGTATAAAGCTTGTTCTTGCCATAGTATTGTGGAGAAATCTGCCTGAGATGAGATATCATGACATGGCTATCACTTTGCATGGAAAGGAACTCTCAGTTTAAAATCATACCTGGAAACAATAATACGTTCCTTTGCATTTGTTTCTAATAGCTGATGAGGTGGTATCAGGAAACATTTAGAAATCAAGTGCACTTGTCCTTGCTTTCATTCTGCCCCGTGGTATGCCCTCATCTCCCCAGTCTGGAGGTGGTGAGCAAAGCTGTCAGCTTTGGTGCTGCCCCATTAGCTTCTTGCTGGTTCTTGGCTCCCCGTGTAGCTGGGTCTCCATGCCAGAGCCTGGCTGATGTGAGGTCTCCTGAGGCCCCAGTTGCATCTACGAAACTGGTCTGGGATGCAAGAGCAGCCTGGGAACAAGGATAGGGCCTCCTACATGTCCTGTTCTTAATCTGTAAAGTGAAACAACTAGGATACATTTAAGTTGTGGTAAAAATAGACATCTTCAACTCCTTTAAAGAATTATTTGATAATAATATAATCTTAAACATGGGAAATGGAAGCAGCCTTCCTCCAATTTCAATAATGTGCTTGTGCACACTGATGTTAATTCCATCACTTTTAACCTAAGTCTACTTTAGCAGAGCTAACACCAGGAAACCAAGGCTTTTTTGAGTCTGCCAAAGGAAAGGGCTGGAGACACAGCTGTCTGCTCTTTGTGGTCATGCTACATGTGTAGCCAGTCATGTGCAGACCCACAGAATCACAGAATCTTAGTGGTTGGAAGGGACCTTTGAGATCATCAAGTCCAACCATATTAAAAAAAAAAA